>CM061136.1:33690261-34064985 GCA_030789695.1 Scilla litardierei
GTCAAAGTGATGGAGAAATTGCAATTCATTTGTAATTTCGACTTGGTCAAATATGGAGAGATATGGAGAGATCCCATTCATATCAAAAGTGATTGAACCAAATCTCATGCAAATCAATTTGTGATTAAATGAGATCAAATTCAAGTCCCATTGCCATCCAAATTAAAATCCTATAGCAATCCGAATTCAAACTCCATATCCTATTTTGATTAAAAGAGATCTTCCATATGATTATTTCAAATCCTATACTAGTTAGGATTCCATCCCATCTCCAAATTCTATAGGATTATACATGAGCCAAAGATCTGTTGGATCTAGATCTAAGCCTATAGGGGGTGAATATGCTAATAAAAATTCTCGTGTAATCCACGAGAAATCATAGGCAGTTAAAATCATAGACAGAGTAAAAAGTATGCAATCACAGAGTACACACAGATTTACCCTGGTTCGGTCGCCCTAACAACCTACATCTAACACCCAAGCATATACTAGATTAATATGTTTATTTGCACAACTACAATTAGTCCCGAGCTCCCACTCCTCACCTAGTCGTACTACACTCCACCGGTGCAAAACATTATCAACCTAGTAAACGCTCTATCTTGATTAGCTACAACTCGTAAATACCCCTTGTCTAGCCCCCACTTGACAAGTCTCCAAAACATGTATCAATGGCAAAGTTTTCCCAACAGAGATCTATACAAATACACACATATAATAGTAAAGAGTTTAGAGAATCTCAGTTTGTGTAGCGGTAGTCGTCTCTGTCAATCAGCTCAGGTCAGATCGGATCTGACAGGATGTCATCGCCAACGTCACGTCCTCATCTCTGGAAGTTGCGACCTAGATGATTTCCCCTCTCGATAAGTTGCAGCCTTGATGCTCCTTGTCTTCTATTACTGCGCAATGGGTTGTGAAGCTCCTCCTTTGTGTTGCGCAATGTATGTTGCTATCTCTAATTGAACTTGCGGCCAAGGCTATATATGGAGGGATAGGTTGCGGCCTTGGCAATGGATATGAGCTCTAGATGTTGATGCAATGAAGAACTCCCCTTGGATGTTTTCGTAATGTCCTATGATAATGGATGTTTGAACTTTGGCTTGATGCTTTGATGGCTTGCAATGGATGCACAACTTTCAATGTGATATAGTAATGGAAAACTTGGAGATGACTTGCGGAAGAATGGGAAGGAGATGCCCCTAGATGTAGTTTGGCAATGGAGACTTTGGGGGTGGCTTGTGCAAGGAGAGGAGACTTGGAATATTGTCGCCTTGTGAGGAGTTTATGGCATGCGCAAGTTTTGTGAGAGGATGGCTTTGGAGTTGTTTGCGCAAGGGTAGGGTTTTGGCCGAATTTTGCTTGGAGTTTTTATTGCAATCTCTCTCAAAAGCTCTCTCTTTGAGTATGTGTTTATATTGGAGAGGATGGGATATGATAGAATCAATTAGAATCCCATATTTGATGGAGACTGGAAGGAATCCTAATTTGATAAGGATTTGAATGAATCTCTTTGGATATGGAGTTTGAATTTGGATGGCTATGAAATTCAATTTGTGTAGATATAGGATTTGAATTAGATCTAATTTAATCATCTTTGATTTGCATGAGGCTCTCCATATCTCTCCATCTTTGACCAAGTCTCCAATTTGCATGGCATTAGGATTTGAATGTTGCACCAATTGATTTGAATCAATTCAAATGTGGATTTGAATTGATTTTCTCCTTATCTTCTCATCTTTGACTTAGTCCAATTGTTGTAGCCATATTCTCCATCTTTGACTTAGTCCACTTGAAGTGTGTATAGCAATTTCTCCATCACTTTTGGCTAGTCTCTCTTTGAGTATTCGCAAGAGAGTGCCATTCCTGAAAACACTTAGCACACACATTAGATCGTTCACACGCATTTGTTATCATCAAACATGAAGTCATCGATCGTTGTATCCAACTACACGCTGTATCCAACAATCTCCCACTTTTAATGATTACAAACTAATATAAGATTTGAGCAATAACGATTCATATGATTTCACCGTGACATGTGTGTGTGAAGTGTGAAGATGGAGGATGTATGCAATATACAACAAGTATGGCATGATGTGCAAACATACAAGCATGCTACAATGATGTTTCAAACATTTAAACATGTATGCATGCTCTCCCTTTATTCATGCTCCCCCTTTATTCATGCTCCCCCTTGAACCAATATTCATATATTCAATAAGCACATTTTTATTATTATACATTAATGCTCCCCCTTAAACCAATATTTTCTCCCCCGTTTGTTATCATCAAAAGTGTATAAACGAAGACTAATTCATGTCACATGCAAAAATAGAGTATTATAAATTACAATTTACACTTGCATGTCATTTTTCTTAAAGTAAGCACTTCAAATTTAATGAAAAGTGTAACGTAGAATTCTACATCATCGTGTAAGTGTGATGATTAAATAATTGAAGCACAATGAGAGATACTCTTAAGAAATACAACCAAAACCAATCCCCGTTTTTCAATAAACATGAAATCACCTAGGATGGATTTTCCCCATCTCATTAAAAATGAGTTCAAGATACCACACCCTAAAAACATAGCCTATAAGGACTCTTAGATGTGGGGGTGGCATTGCTTGACGAGTATAACACCAACGCTAAATATTTACCCATAAAGCATATGTTAGATACTCGTAGGTAGTATACTTGCCTTGAATTGTATCCATTTTACTTACAGAGCAATTTTCATGTATTTTTTCATATTCAAATCTTTTGAGCTCAATTTTTATCCAGGGAAAGAACATATCATATCACTTAGATTTTCAGTCATTATTCATCTTACATTCAATTTCCAATATTTCATAAAAAAATCTCCAATTGTGCAACAATATTCAATACTAATGGAAGTAAAGTGTAGGTGTAGAAATCGTGCTATTCAATTCCTTAAACATGTCATGACTATTTAGGAATTCTAACATGCGCATGTATCTATAACAATAATACAATGATTTCTACAAGGATATGAATGACATTCATAAATATTACTTGAATGATACAAAGGAAAAGATAAACATTAAGCTCATTTTTTTATTTTTCGATATAAAGAAGTAAAACAAGCTAGAAATCAAACAAACTAGAACACAAAATAAAAACAAATCAAGCACACAAAATAAAAAAAATGATATAATGGTATGCATTAAGTGCCAAGTAGAAAAATATATCTTCTTGTCGTCGTTTGACTAAGGAACTAAATAATGAGGCGTTCAATCCATAGTTCATCGCCAAATCTCCATCTTACTGACGTGCGTTTATATTTCATATATTCACGCACGTTTTCTTTTGTGTTTCTCCGTGTTTTTCCGCCGTCTCTTATTCGTTTTCGTATATTTTCCCGTTTTCTTTCACTTTTCTTTGTTTATCCATGATTGCAGGGGATTGACCATGTAGGGGACGTTTAACGATGATATCCCAAGTCCCCGGAGCAACGGGAGAAGTCACGCGTGATCCAGTGGGTCAAACGTCGAAGAATTCATCTTTCAGTCCCTCACCCGGTCGGTTGGTCATCTCCAAACGATCGGGTGATGCACGCGTGCACCACCCGGTCTCTGCCGCAGCTCATAAGGAAGTCACCCGACCGGTTCGCAGACCGGTTCAGTGGAGGCCTATTCTCTGTTTTCTCAAGCAAAATGCTAACCGATCGGGTGACTCTCACCCGATCGGTTCATCTGTAGCTGAAGATGAAGAGCTGAAGACACGGACGCCGAACCGATCGATTCACCCGACTGCTCCAAGATCTAACCGGTCACTCAAGAACTCACCCGACCGGTTCATGTGATCGGGTGAAAGCTCGCTGAAGGCGACGGCCGAAGCAACAAGCTGCTCACCCGATCGGTTGACATTTCAACCGATCAGGTGGCCTTTTCTTCCGCTTTCGCGCACCGCTGCTCATTAATTGAAGATCTGCTATCATTCCAGAAGGATTTTGGGTGATCTCTTATTTTTCTAGCGTCGGCATCGTCGTTAGCTTTCCAACGATAGGTCGCATGCCCAAATCCGATTTTTCTAGATTTTTCTGGAATTTTCTAAGCGCAGCTATGTGCTGAAACTGGATGCTGTCTGAAATTTCACTTCAACCGATCGGTTGACTTGTCAACCGACCGGGTGAGATCTGTTTCTGCGTATCTGAGCTCTCTGTTTATTCCACCCGATCGGGTGAGTTTTCACCCGATCGGGTGGGCCGTTTTTAACAGTTTTGGACCCGAACCGGTTGGGTTTTGAGGGGGCTTATAAAAGGGAAGTTGGGGCACGACTTGGAGGGAGTTCTTCTCAGTTTTCCTAGGGCTTTTTGCCCCTTTCTCTTGTAAGTTTAGATTAGGTTAGATTAGCTTTTCTATTTTAATAAATCTTGTATTGGATTGAAGATTCAAACTCAAGATAAGTATTTTCTTCTCTTTTTCTCCATTGTTTGTATTGTGTTTATTTTGCTTGATGGTGAAAGTTTATATGTCTTTTGTGCTGTTTGTTTATATGTTATTCACCATTGAGTAGTTTTGATGAACCCTAATACGGGTTAGGGTAGGATTGATGCTTGGGTTGTTTCATTAGACTTGATTGCATGGCACGTGTTCGATGAAATGTGTCAATGGGGATTTCTAGCAATCTGGGTCCAATTCGTACGACGACACACTAGATGTGTTGGGGATTGGGGTCTGGTGCTTGTCCTGTCAAGATCCACTTCGATGTATTGCTAGAAATCACATTTGACCTATTTGGCCATTAGGGTTACGCGGGGGTGTTTCATTGTCATTGGCGGGAGAAAGACCGCCTCTGGCCGTCGGGCCAAGGGGGAATAAACTTGGCGGTTGACTCCCTAGCCATAGCTCACGCCCCGAGCGTTGACATCGAGTCCTCGCGCGCGGGAGCGGCTTGGACGAAGTGTTGGGAGATATCATTGTGACCTTAATGCTCCC
This sequence comes from Scilla litardierei, assembly GCA_030789695.1. Taxonomy (NCBI): domain Eukaryota; kingdom Viridiplantae; phylum Streptophyta; class Magnoliopsida; order Asparagales; family Asparagaceae; genus Scilla; species Scilla litardierei. The sequence continues at coordinate 33,695,222 of CM061136.1, forward strand.
GGTTTCGGAAGGTGTTAATGGACATGGGAATGCCCACCGTCCGGAACCGGGTAGGCCTATCGTGCTTGGCACCGACCGGAATATCGGGCCATGGACGCTAGGTACCATCTTTTGGGGCAATGTCTCACCCTGGGTCAAGTCAAATGCCAAGTGTCATGAGTGCTCTAGCCCGTGTTAGCGGGGATTCATTTCGTGTCTTTTTCATTTCTTCCTTTTATTTCTACACTTCCACCCATATCATCCGCGTAGCTAGCACACGACCTAGGCGAGGCTAGTAGCCACTCAAGCCATCCACCTCCCTGTGTTCGATAAACCCGCACCCTACACTAACCGTGCACTTGCGGTAAAACGACACCGCGCCCAAACCGTAAACGGGGCGCCGGTCAAGTTTTTGGCGCCGTTGCCGGGGAGGCGTTCGGTTTGATATTAGCTTAGCTTGGGTTCGTTAGACTACGCATAAAACACAAAAAAATTTCTTTTTCTTTTTTTTAAAAAAAAAATTCAATAACCAAGAAATTTTTCCCCCACCATTATATTATCTTTTTGTTATTCTCTTGTACTATTGACGCTCCTCTCTAGTTTTCTTATTTTTTTTGTCCAGGTATCTTTGATATTACCATGTGGAGATCAAATTTCGATGCTCAGATGGGAGGATACGATCCTTATCCAGTTGTGGTTTGTGAGACTTGTGGGATGGTGGGGCACGTGTATTATGATTGCCCATTTATGCTTGAGAGCCTCCCCCCACTCCAAGGCTAAACATTTTCCCACAACCTTAGCCCAAACACCTCCCATCCATTTCCTCAACCTTATACCCCTCCACAAACACAAGAAGAATTAAGCCTCGTGTCTCTCCTTGAAAGTGCCATGTTTAACCAAGGCCAAATATTACAAAACTTAATGGTACCAATCACCGAGCCGACACCGAGGAGAGGGGATGAAGGAGAGGATATACCCACTTTCATGGTTGAGACCACCATGCCATCGGCCACCATAGACACATCTCAAGCCGATACCCCATTTTTCCATCACTACCACTTGGATGACGAAGCATTTTTTGATGATGATAGTGAGGATGGGGTGATTTATATAGGATCTGTGGGATAGACTTCTTGTCTTGATTTGGATACCCCATATGAGTCATATGAGAGCACTGAGGAGTTTACAGAGATTATGCATACCGGCGAGGAGGATGTGCGTGAGGACGAGGACACCACGACCACATACGAGTGGTCCGCTCCACATCCACCTCCACTGTCATCTCTGTTGCTACTTCTTCCTTGGTCTGTGGTCAACCACGAGGATGTCATTCAGGACATCGGGCAGATGGTGGAGCATGAGCATATCGTCGAGGAGGATGTGCATGAGGGCTTGGATACGATGGTCCACTCTATAGAGCCCGAGTCACATCTACCTTTACCGTCGCTCTCCACTTCTTCTGCGGTTGAGCATCTACTGGAGCATATTGCCCCTATTCAGGGAGATTTTCATACTCACTCTCACTCCACATTTGAGTCTCGCTTTTCACGTCCTATTTCTTTAGACTCATATATTTTTGACACGCCATATCTCTCGCAGGACACAGGATCTACTTCCCTTGAGGTATGCTGCGGTGTGTCACCACCTGGAGAGCCACTTCTTATGGACAGCGAGGATTTGGTCGTCGCTAGTACAGAGGATAGCGACCCATTCTCAGGGAGTATTCGTCACCCTTTTATTATTTTTCCATCTTATGTTGACGATTATCTCTGGGATACATTTATTTTGGGAAATAATTTCTTGCCATGGACTAATGCACCTCATCCTTTGCAGGTCACAGGTGGTTACCTACTAAGGATGCTTGGAGGTGCATTGCTTGGGTCCATTGGCACACGTGGCACAGCGCTTCTGGCGGAGCCACAGAAGGAGCAGTTAGAGCAGCTACCTGCCCCACTTCAGATCTTGGATCCACCTATGCTCAGGTGTATCCTAATCCAGTAGTGTAAAAATTTACAGCTTTCTAGTTTAGATTTGAATAATCTCGTCTCCTCTCATTAGCGAGGGGAGCGTATCTAGGATTTGCTTTTGCATCTTAATAACCCTTCATGTCGTGCCCTTCTATCATTTCACCCCACATCCTCTTCCGAGGAGAATGAGCACACCGTCTCTCCTGCATTTTGATTTCTTTCTTTTCTTTTCCGATCTTCCCCTTGCATATTTCTGCATCACATTGATCATATCATTTCGCTAGCATTGTCATGTTCAGCTTGGGGGAATCGTTTTGTGTGCATGTTTTCGCGTGTCGTTGTCGTGTGTTTGTTTGTGTCGTGTTTCATATTTTTTATTAGAGTGTTTCTTTTTCTTTATTTTTTTTAGTTTCGTTCATATGTTTTTCATGTTTTTCATTTTTTGTGTCGGTGCGTAACTCCCCTACATTTTCATTGCCCTCCCGTATTCACTACTATTGCATTGAGGACAATGCAAGTTTCAGCTTGGGGGAGTCGCACTTCGTGCGTCATTTGTCTCTTTTTCTTCATTATTTGAGTCGTTTTTCTTCGTGTTTTTCTTTTTTTTTCTTTTTCTTTTCTTCTTTTTATCTCTTTCTCCTAAAGATGAACCCTATGATGAATTGCCACGAAAATCACATGCACACCTTGCACGGCTTCGATAATCACATTCACTAACCCTAGGATATCGAGTCCTCTTGCATTTCATGCATCGCGGGTCCACTTAGCTTTTTGTGAGTCGTGCATCGTGCCTAGCTGTTTGGAGTGCTTCTACTTTGTGATTTTGATCTATATACCTACCCTTGATTGACCCCTAGATTATCATGCTTCGATATTGAATATGCGGTATTTGCTTCTAATGTCTGCTTCTATATGCATGCTATATATATCGTATACTTCATTTCGCATGTGTCGGGATTCCACAATTAAGGACTAGGATAACCCATTTAGCCCATGCTCTAATTAGCGAGAATAGTTTCCTTTGCCCAAGTGTTTAGATTCCGATTTCTTTTTTTTTGTTTTACTTGGTGCAAATCCCCTCGTCGTGTACCGTTCTCCCACTTGGGAGAGTACACATGTAAATATCCCAATATCCAAAAATCCAAAAAAGAGAGAAAAGAAAAACCCAAAAAAAGAAAAGAGAAAAAAAAATATGTATATCCAAAAATCCAAAAAAAATACAAATACCCAAAACCCAAAAAAATTCCCGTGTGAATATTTTTTCCTACTTGCCGAGAATAAAGGGAAGGCGAGAATTTGCACCGAGTGTTCTACTCCACATCATCTCAACCCCCATCGTTTTCGAAAACACTTGGCTTAGGAACTTTTTAGCAATTATCTAGGCTTTAGTGTGGTGATTTCCTTAACCCTAGTTGTGGAGTCCATAACGCATGATATGTTTCGATTCTCTCTCTATTCTCATGCATGCTTGAACCATATATCCATATATTCACCGCTTGATTCAATTCGAATCGATATTTGGGTCATATCTTGGATTTGTGTATATCGAGCTTTATTGCACAATGTAGATAGTGACACCGTTTGCTAGCACACGACCACGCTCACTCGCGCTTCACTGCGTGGGCCCACGACACTTATTTGGACTCGCTTTCCTAGGTTTAGTGGTGTGATTTGCTGTTTGCTTGCTTAGTGTGTCGTTTCTGATTTTGGTGGCTCTGATGGACGATCTAGGGTTTAGAGTTTTCTTTTTTCTTTCTTCCTCTCTATTTTCCCCTTCCGAGCTCCTACTCTCACTCGTCTTCCTCGAGGACGAGGAAGAGTTCAGCTTGGGGGATTTTGACGTGCGTTTATATTTCATATATTCACGCACGTTTTCTTTTGTGTTTCTCCGTGTTTTTCCGTCGTCTCTTATTCGTTTTCGTATATTTTCCCGTTTTCTTTCACTTTTCTTTGTTTATCCATGATTGCAGGGGATTGACCATGTAGGGGACGTTTAACGATGATATCCCAAGTCCCCGGAGCAACGGGAGAAGTCACGCGTGATCCAGTGGGTCAAACGTCGAAGAATTCATCTTTCAGCCCCTCACCCGGTCGGTTGGTCATCTCCAACCGATCGGGTGATGCACGCATGCACCACCCAGTCTCTGCCGCAGCTCATAAGGAAGTCACCCGACCGGTTCGCAGACCGGTTCAGTGGAGGCCTATTCTCTGTTTTCTCAAGCAAAATGCCAACCGATCGGGTGACTCTCACCCGATCGGTTCATCTGTAGCTGAAGATGAAGAGCTGAAGACACGGACGCCGAACCGATCGATTCACCCGACTGCTCCAAGATCCAACCGGTCACTCAAGAACTCACCCGACCGATTCATGTGATCGGGTGAAAGCTCGCCGAAGGCGACGGCCGAAGCAACAAGCTGCTCACCCGATCGGTTGACATTTCAACCGAACGGGTGGCCTTTTCTTCCGCTTTCGCGCACCGCTGCTCATTCATTGAAGATCTGCTATCATTCCAGAAGGATTTTGGGTGATCTCTTATTTTTCTAGCGTCGGCATCGTCGTTAGCTTTCCAACTATAGGTCGCATGCCCAAATCCGATTTTTCTAGATTTTTCTGGAATTTTCTAAGCGCAGCTATGTGCTGAAACTGACTGCTGTCTGAAATTTCACTTCAACCGATCGGTTGACTTGTCAACCGACCGGGTGAGATCTGTTTCTGCGTATCTGAGCTCTCTGTTTATTCCACCCGATCGGGTGAGTTTTCACCCGATCGGGTGGGCCGTTTTTGACAGTTTTGGACCCGAACCGGTTGGGTTTTGAGGGGGCTTATAAAAGGGAAGTTGGGGCACGACTTGGAGGGAGTTCTTCTCAGTTTTCCTAGGGCTTTTTGCCCCTTTCTCTTGTAAGTTTAGATTAGGTTAGATTAGCTTTTCTATTGTAATAAATCTTGTATTGGATTGAAGATTCAAACTCAAGATAAGTATTTTCTTCTCTTTTTCTCCATTGTTTGTATTGTGTTTATTTTGCTTGATGGTGAAAGTTTATATGTCTTTTGTGCTGTTTGTTTATATGTTATTCACCATTGAGTAGTTTTGATGAACCCTAATACGGGTTAGGGTAGGATTGATGCTTGGGTTGTTTCATTAGACTTGATTGCATGGCACGTGTTCGATGAAATGTGTCAATGGGGATTTCTAGCAATCTGGGTCCAATTAGTACGACAACACACTAGATGTGTTGGGGATTGGGGTCCGGTGCTTGTCATGTCAAGATCTGCTTCGATGTATTGCTAGAAATCACATTTGACCTATTTGGCCATTAGGGTTACGCGGGGGTGTTTCATTGTCATTGGCGGGAGAAAGACCGCCTCTGACCGTCGGGCCAAGGGGGAATAAACTTGGCGGTTGACTCCCTAGCCATAGCTCACGCCCCGAGCGTTGACATCGAGTCCTCGCGCGCGGGAGCGGCTTGGACGAAGTGTTGGGAGATATCATTGTGACCTTAATGCTCCCGGTTTCGGAAGGTGTTAATGGACATGGGAATGCCCACCGTCCGGAACCGGGTAGGCCTATCGTGCTTGGCACCGACCGGAATATCGGGCCATGGACGCTAGGTACCATCTTTTGGGGCAATGTCTCACCCTGGGTCAAGTCAAATGCCAAGTGTCATGAGTGCTCTAGCCCGTGTTAGCGGGGATTCATTTCGTGTCTTTTTCATTTCTTCCTTTTATTTCTACACTTCCACCCATATCATCTGCGTAGCTAGCACACGACCTAGGCGAGGCTAGTAGCCACTCAAGCCATCCACCTCCCTGTGTTCGATAAACCCACACCCTACACTAACCGTGCACTTGCGGTAAAACGACACCGCGCCCAAACCGTAAACGGGGCGCCGGTCACTTACCTACAAGGTAGATGTTATGTGTGACCTTGGAATCCAACAAGGTCCACTCATGTTAGTGATCAAAGATTTAGGAACCCAAATTTGTTTGAATTTGATATTAGTGTTCCTATATTTACAATAATATGAAGTATGACCAACACTATCATATGTAAAGCACTTTGCCTGAACATTTTTAGCTATTATAGGCACATTGTGGATTTTCTTAAAGATAGGCTTTTTAGCATTTTAGAACCAAATCCAAGCCATCGTCTATTATTTCCATATAATTGATTTCCAAGAATGTTATCTAAAGATTGTTTTTCTATGGAAAATTTCTTAATGGACAATTCAAGGCTAGAGACTTTGGATTTTAATAATGCATTCTCATCCCCAAGGAAAGTATATTTATTAATGAAATCTTTCTTATTTTCCTCTTCTTTCTTTTCAAATTCAATCATTTTTCTTTTAAGCTCGTTATTTAGCTTGCAGAATTTATCATTAAGCTCTCTAATCACATAATCTTTCAGTTTCAAGCTTAATTAAATGTTACTTAAGCATGCTAATATTATTCAATAAAGAAAGACAAGAAAGACAAGCAACTTTTTAAGGTAAGCTAGATTTTTCTTTTAACATGGTGATGGTTGATTTGCATGCAACAAGTTCTTCTTTCAGATTTTCAGTTTCTTTCAACATGTCACAATTTTCTTTTTGCAATTCAAAATAACCATTTTTATAGTAATCTAAAGTAAGTTCTAGCTCATTAATCTCTTCTTGCATTCCTTTACAAATATTTAAAAGTTCAGCTTTGGTGCAAGATTTTACCTCATCATCTTTTGCCATGAAGAAAAAGGAGGAGTGTGTTACAATCTCCTCAGTCTCATCCTCACTGTCTATGTCCCACGTTCGCAGCACATCTTTTTCCTTTCTTCTATGTGACATTAGCCGTTTCTTGTTTGCAATGCTTCCCGTAGTGCCCCTTTTTCCTGCATTTAAAGCATTCAAATCTATTAGTAGTATTCTGTTCAGAGGGATTTCTATCAGAATTAAAATTGTTAGAGCGAGTGAACCTTTTATGCATTTCTTCTCTTCCTTGAGGAGTTTTGACGTATTTTCTAAAGTTTCTGACCTTCAGTGCTATATCATCCTCATCGACGTTTCCATCTTCGCTAGCTTGAAGAGCTAGTGGTTTCGGTTCCTTTTCCTTCGCATCCGGTTTCTCTCTAGCCTCTATATTCTGTAGCTCAAGCTCGTGGGACATTAAGTTGCCTATCAAGTCATCTACTCTCATCTGTGATAGATCTTTTGCTTCTTGAATGGCAGTGACTCTAGGCCTGAACGAGCTTGGCAGCGCCCTTAAGATTTTTCTTACCTGTTCAAGGCTAGAGTATGGCTTACCAAGGGAGCTAGACTTGTAAACTATGTCCGTGAACCTCACAAACATCTCTGCTATGGATTCTGACAGAAGCATGTGTAATCTCTCGTACTATGTACTCAGCAAGGCAAGTCTAGACTCCTTCACCTGTGACGTTCTCTCATGCGTCACCTCCAGAATGTTCCATATTTCCTGTGCAGTTGTATAAGGTGAGATACGATTAAATTCAAGCTTATCTAAAGAGTATATAAGAACATTCATAGCTTTTTCATTTAAAGAATAAAGTCTCCAATCAGCATCATCCCACTTTTCTTCAGGTTTAATTATTTCAATGTCTTCAATTTTAATCACAGGTGGCTTATATCCATTTTCAACAATTTTCCACACTTTATAATCCACAGACACTAAGTAGATTTTCATCCTAGATTCCAATAAGCATAATCTACTCCATTAAATTTTGGGGTCGTGATATGGACTGATCTTTAGAAAAAGCATAATCAATAGAGTTATTCATGGTCAATCTAGCCTAGATCCTCTAACCCGCTCTGATACAACTTTTTGGATTTGGATATAAGCCTAGAGGGGGGTGAATATGCTAATAAAAATTCTCGTGCAACCCACAAGAAATCACACGCAGTTATAATCACATGCAGAGTAAAAGGTATGCAATCACATAGTACGCACAGAATTACCCTGGTTTGGTCGCCCCAACGACCTACGTCTAGCATCCAAGCATATACTAGATTAATATGTTTCTTTTCATAACTACAATGAGTCCCGAGCTCCCACTCCTCACCTAGTTGTACCACACTCCACCGGTGCAAAACACTATTAACTTAGTAAATGATCTATCTTGACTAGCTACAACTCGTCAAGACCTTCTTGTCTATCCCCCACTAGACAAATCCCCAAAACATGTATCAATGGTAGATTTCCCCTACAGATATCTATAAAACTACACAAATATAATAGTAAAGAGTTTAGAGAATCTCAGTTTGTGTAGCGGCAGTCGTTTCTGTCAATCAGCTCAGGTCAGTTTGCATCTGACAGGATGTCGTTGCCAACGTCATGTCCTCGCCTCTGGAAGTTGCGGCCTAGATGATTTTCCCTCTTGAGAACTTGCGAACTTGATGCTCCTTGTCTTCTATTGTTGCGCAATGGGTTGTGAAGCTCCTCCTTTGTGTTCCACAATGTATGTTGCTCTCTCCAATGGAACTTGCAGCCAAGGCTATGGATGGAGGGATAGGTTGCAGCCTTGGCAATGGATGTGAGCTTTGGATGTTGATGCAATGAATAACTCCCCTTGGATGTTTGCATAATGTCCTATGGCAATGGATGTTTGAACTTTGGCTTGATGCTTTGATGGCTTGCAATGGATGCGCAACTTTCAATGTGATATAGCAATGGAAAACTTGGAGATGACTTGCGCAAGAATGGGAAGGGGATGCCCCTTGATGTAGTTTGGAAATGGAGACTTTGGGGGTGGCTTGCACAAGGAGAGGAGACTTGGAATATGTGGCCTTGTGATGAGTTTATGGTTTGCGCAAGTTTTGTGGGAGGATGGCTTTGGAGTTGTTTGCGTAAGGGTAGGGTTTTGGCCGAATTTTGCTTGGAATTTTTGCTGCCCTCTCTCTCTCTCAATCTCTCTCTTTGAGTATGTGTTTATATTGGAGAGGATGTGATATGATATAATCAGTTAGAATCCCATATTTGATGGAGATAGGAAGGAATCCTAATTTGATAAGGATTTGAATGAATCTCTTTGGATATGGAGTTTGAATATGGATGGCTATCGAATTCAATTTGTGTAGATATAGGATTTGAATTAGATCTAATTTAATCACCTTTGATTTGCATGAGATTCTCCATATCTCTCCATCTTTGACCAAGTCTCCAATTTACATGGCATTAGGATTTGAATATTGCACCAATTGATTTGAATCAATTCAAATATGGATAATCATGATTTGCTCCTTATCTTCTCATCTTTGACTTAGTCGAATTGTTGTAGCCATATTCTCCATCTTTGACTTAGTCCACTTGATCGAACTCCCTTCAATCCCTACGTGTGTAGCCGTCGGCCTCCATCTCCGGATGTAGAAACAGCAAGAGCCCCTTGCATAAACCGATTAGATCGAACTACCTTCAATCCCTACGTGCGTATTCGTCGGCCTCCTTCACTGGATATTGATCAAAAATCTTCATGAAAGAGATAAATTCTAGTAAAATCCATATTGGCCTTATATACACCGGCCACCATTAATATGGGAACTATTTTGGAAAACAGTTCAAATAAGATCTCATGCAGATTTTTTCGCCCACATATTTAGGAACTACTTCGGACAAGTAATCGCACATATCTTGGAACCAATCAACTATTTTGGGTAAATAGTTTCAGCAAATCTTGAGCTGATATTCTCTCAATAAATATAGCAATCATCAGGATTACACCAAGATTCTACGGAAGCAAATCAGATCTGAGAAGAGCAGTAAAACAGATCTGAGAGGAGCAATAAATATAACAATCAACTATTTTATTGCTCTTCTCAGATCTGAAAATAAAATCAGAAAATTCTGCTCATTAAATCAGTTATTTCTGCCCATCATTTATGGAACTATTTTGAGTAAAAATGAACAAGAAAATCTCCAGCAGATATTTCGTTATTCCGTATCAGTTCAAGATTCCCCGAGATTTTGGGCTACAGATCAGATCTAAAATCAGCAAAACAGATCTGAAACCAAAACAGAATTTTTGCATACGATCCAGTGTCCAGATCCTGCATGTTGTGACTGATGTTGTAACATGACTCACAACATAACCTCTCAACCTGTTAAAAAACAGTTCAGATTCAACAACCTGAACACCACAGATCTAGTGCCACTAATGTCAACATATAATAACAGAAAATCAACCCAACAATCTCCCTTTTGACATTATGTGGCACTACCTAGGCACGGGCAAGTGCACCAACAATTACAATAACATTCTCCACCTTTGAGCCACAATAAGCCAAAGGATACCTCAAGAAAACATAGCTAGAGTTGGAACAATATACACATTAACAGCGGAGCAAGAATTACCCCATACTAGTAATATCGATCACCTTAGAAGAGACATCCACATCATTCGGTTTGACAATAGATGCTGAGAGGTAAGACATGGATAAGGAGGATATGAATGCACATATGGATTGCGAGTCTCCAACGGATCTGGATACATTGCAATAAAATTCCCTCACTAGCAGAAACAGATGTCGTGTCCTGTATTGAAACATATATCATCAACAAGAGAATCAGCTGAACCGTCTTGAGGAGTCGGCTCCAGTGTTATAACATCACCTGTCTGAATAAGTAGCCCAACGATTCTGGTAAGCCTGGTCAAAGAAAACCTTGTTCAAAGCATCAGAAGTAGTAAATGAGTCGAGAAAGGAGATGATGCTTCAGGAACGACTCTGGCTTTCTTAGAAGCCGGTATTGAAGGAGAAGGAGTTGGAGAGCTAGATGGAGCACCATGTCGCTTGGCAGAACTATGACGACGGTGATAGGAATGTGGAACTTCCAGATCTGGCATGATCTAATCAGGAGCAGGTGAAACTGTAGTGTCACCAGGTGCAGAAGATATGCATTTTGTGTCCTATGTCACAACATGATCCATGACATCATGTTCAGCATGAGCCGATGTTGCAACATCGTGTGCGACATCAAATGCAACATAAGCATTTGTTGCAACTTCGGGAGTAACACTAGACGCAACATCAGATCCAACTACAGGTGCAGCATCAGAGGCAATATTGTGGTCATCAAGGGTAGCATAGTCATCCATGCGATAATCAGATACTTTAGCCTCTGCAGCATGGTCAACAGACATATCAGATGCCATATCCTCTGGATGGTACGGTGACCAAATTAGATATATAATGCTCAGAAGTAGGAGTAGTTGTTGCATCAACTGGAGGAGGGGAAGTGGATGTTGCATCATGTGTAACAACATGAAACAAGACATGGACTGTTGAGGAATCAGCTAGATGGTCGTGATATGTTGGCTCCTATATTGTAACATCAGCAGTAACATGACAATCATCCGGGGTCATATGTAAGATAATCTGACACAATGTCATCTGAAGATCCAACCTATATTCATGATCTTGAAAATTTGAACCCCGTGGATCTGAAGAATCTATAGCAGCTGTCTGATGTGCACCAACACCAGCAGATACAGTTATTGGAGAATCAGAGTTAGTCAACACAACAGAAGAAGAAGGTGGACTAGATTCAGTGGTTGACAGTAAAAGTGTGACCTTATCGATATCTTTAATACTTTTCAGCTAGCCTCCAATATAAGACAAGTCCACATCTCCAATAGTTAATCCAGAAAAAATCAACCGAGACACATCAAGAGGCTCCACTGTCTCTCTCATTAGTAAATAAATCCTCAGGCACACCGGATTTAGAGGAAGAAAAGTATACCTCACATCTGATAGCAAGCTGCAAAAATGGAACGATATCCAGTGTAGTAGTCGAGCTTTGAGAGGCCAAAATAGTAGCTGGTTAGTTGAAGACATCGGTGGTGCTGACAGAGAAGCTTTGACGGTTTGCATGTCAAAATTTGGAGACATGGATGCGGTGGAAACAGCTAAGAAGTGGAAAAAATTTGGAGAAGCCTGCCAAAATGGGTGAAGAGGACGTGAAAGACGGGTTGGTGGTAGATCGCCATGCTGGAGAGGGTACATGCAAAGATCCGATGGCGCTAGCGGAGGATGAGCAGTGAGAAGAGCGGTGATGTAATTCTCTGATAATTCTGGAGGAAGATTCATAAGAATTTGTAGCAGATTGCTCACATTGATTGTTGAGAGGAGATGTCGACTCTGGTGTCATAACATCTGCAATAACATCGTTCTGTATTGTATCTAATGTTGCAACATCAGTCACAACATGAGGTGTTTTCTCTAAAGTTGCAGTGTTCATGCTATATAATTCAAACTTCCTGACCCATTGCCTTTTCAATCTCCTGCCTAAAGAGCTTATAGTTCTTCCCTCCATGAAATGACGCATACGACTAAAGCAGTTATTCTCATAATGACCAATAATTCTGCAATATCCACATACTGGAGTTTCACCTTTGACAGTTTTCTTTAATTTCTTCTTACCATCATAGTCCTTGTGCTGATCAATTTTCTGAAGTTCATTCTTGACTTGTATCCTTTTTGCAGTAGAAATGTTATAATTAAATCCGTTGTTATAGCCCACTCCAGTAAGATCTCCTGAGATCTTACCCATGTTCAAGATATCATACATCTTTGCTTTTCCAGAGTTCCACTTATTCAATGTGCACTCAGCTTTCTCTGCCCTGAGAAGAACATTTCTAAAGTTTCTTTCTAGTTATCTATAGTTTTCCTCAACTTTCAGACATTTGATTTTGACGTCCTCCTTCTCTTTCTTCAGTCTTTCATTCTCCTCTTTCAGCATTTTGCTAATATTGTAGATTTGCTTCCCCTTCCCATACATCATCTGGTATGCGGTTCGGAAATCATCATCACTAACTTCCTCATCGTTGCTGTCAACTTCAGAATATGATTCGGTTATAGATGTCATGAATGATGTTACAAAACATGATCTGACATTTTCAGATTGTTGGCTGATGTCACGACTAATGTTGCAACATCAGATATTACATGGTTGCTAGTGTTGTAATCAGGTCGCTTCTTCTGAGAGGCCGCGAAGCAATGTAATTACTGGTGATTTCCTCATCTTCAGCACTCCCCTCAGACTCATCTTCACTCCAGGTACTAGTCGAGGACTTTCCTTTTTGCTTATTCAATTTGTAAGCACACTCAGCTTTGTATATGTCCAAAACCTTCACATTCTCACATTGTATCCATTTTCCTTTCTTTTTCTGATCATATCTTTGAATAGAACAACTGACACCTTTACCAGCAAATGTATCACTTGGTCGAGGCACACTATTTCCTAGTCTGATATTTTGCCCTTTGCTACTAATCTTCTTCAGCATTCTACTGAAATTTTTAGTCAACAAGACAAATCCTCGTCTAGATCTGAATCCTCATATTCTTCAGAGACATCCCCAGACTCTACTTTTAAGGCCACTCCTTTGTCTCTTTTGTTTTGTTCAAGGTTCATTTCATAAGTCTGTAGAGACCCCATAAGTTCATCAAGTCTCATGGTTGAGATATTCCTAGTTTCCTCAATAGCTGCAACTTTAGCAGAAAATCTATCTGGGAGGGATCTTAAAGCTTTTCTAACCAACTTCACTTCTGAATATTTTTTACCAAGTTAAAAGGCTTGATTAGTTATATCTCTTAATTTTCCATTAAATTAAGCAACAGTTTCATCATTACCCATTCTTAATACTTCAAACTGAGATGCAAGCATTTGGAGTTTAGAGACTTTTACCGCATTAGTTCCTTCATGAATGTTCTGAAGTATGTCCCAAGCTTCTTTAGCATACTCACAGGTAGAGATGAGTTTGAAATGCTCTTCATCAACCGCTGTAAAGAGTGCATTAACAGCTTTAGAGTTTCCAAGAGTCGCATGTTCTTCAATCCGACTCCAGTCCTTTGCCCCTTGAGAAATTCATTGCCGTCTTTGTCAACTTCAACAGGAGGAGACCATCCTTCAACAATGGCTATCCAAGCTTTTTCATCAAGGGATTTGATAAAAGGTTGCATCCTTGATTTCCAATATGTGTAGTTGGTGTAGGAATATTATGCCCTCGAGGCCATTTATTCCTGTGTGAATAGCACAAACATCTTGTTCGAAATAACAGTAAGCTGTTTGGTAATAATTTATCTAAGTTATATTGTAATGTAGTTAACATTAGATATCAACTTAGGTAAAGTCCTGAGACTTTATGCAAGGTCAAACGGGTATCGATATGAGTATCTCGATCATGGAGAAACGTTTGACCGTCTGTAGCATAAGTCTAAAATGGTTCGTGGTCGTAGATGTTCCGAGACAAGGATATCGAAACATCGGATAGACCATTGTGTCTTAGTCTTCACCGTTTAGCGGTGGCGATGATCTCATGATCGCTTGACTTGGTGAAGTCGAAGACGAGATACAGGTGCTCATTAGAATGAGTTCACTGAACGATCCACTAGAGTTATCATATGGTTATATTGACCAATCTGTCAGTGATAACTCTGAGTGATGATAGGATAGTTGGTCTTTTGACTTGAGGTCATTTTGACAAACTTGTACGTGAACGGTGCCACTTATATCAACTGACCTAGCTTCGAGGCAATGCCTGTCGAAAGGTCTTTTGATTGGGTGTCACTTGAAACGTACGAGGCGAGTAATGACCAAGAGAGGATTCGTCTCTCCCGGTCAATTGGAGTTAGTGTCGTAGAGTTAGTTCGGTCTTTAGTAAAAACTCTGCGCAGAGTATGTTGGAAGAAGTCCAACATTTATTGACTAAAGATTGATAGAAACTAACCGGAGTCAAGTTATTGGGGTTGACAGTTTAACCGTACCCCAGACTTGATCTACACGACACAGTTTAGACGAAGAGACTATAACTGCAGAAATCATCACAGACACGGTCAGGGTGGTCCCGACAATTCTCATGTTGATGAGCTAACCACATTATGATGATGCTGAAACAGGGACGTCAGCCACTGCTCGTGGTCTTTGTCGTATAGGGCTTCGAGCCCAACCTGTAGTAGGGTCAGGCCGTAGGGTCACACAAAGAGTGCGACCTTCTTCTAGTAATAGGTAGAAAATAGTTAGGGAGAATATTTGCATTTGATGCAAAAGAAGAGATAATTGCATTTGATGCAATATGGTAATTTAAGCTTAGATATGGACTATTTTGCATTTGATGCAAAAGCGATTAAATGTGTATTAAATTGTTTAATACAATATTTAATAATATAAACGCAAGGAAAAGTACACGGGTAAGACGGGAATGTCCCGGTCTAGACCCAGGTTCGAACGGCGTCCAAATCGGACGCCAGATGATCAAGTTATGCCCAAAACAGCCCAACGAGTCAGACCAGGCAGACCCAGACCAGTCTGGTCTAGTCTGCTGGTCAAGACCAAGAAAGACAGGCCTGGGCAAGCCCAGGCACTGGCTTGGACTTGCCCAGGTGGCCTGGGCAAGCCCAGGCGCAGGCCTGGGCGAGCCGAGGCCCGCCTGGGCTCTGCCCAGCGCCTGGGCAGAGCCCAGGCGCGGACCTGGGCTCTGCCCAGGCGCGACTTGGGCAGTCTTGGCGTGTGCGGGATACGTGGGGCCCACCCATGGGCCCCACCTCTAGGGTTTTGAACCCTAAGTGTGCTGAATCAAATGACGGCTCAGTTTTTGCGAAAAACTAGCCTAGGGCTGATCTTTGGACACTCAATTGGAGGGTCAAACGAACTCCGATTGACGAATGGTTTTTTCCTATGCGTTCACCGTTGAACGCTTGTCGTATTGATAGGTTGTATCGATCTTGAAGCTCAACGGTGAGTGAGTTAAAATTCACGGAAGTTTACACTTTGTGAAGTGCAAACTAACTTGATTTTAATTAACTCATTATTTAGTCCCACATCGGATTTTGAGAAAAGGGGAGAGTCCGCCGCCTATATAAATAGGGGTTTCCCCCCTTCCTCAAAACTCGTCTCAAGCTCTAGATCTGAGCGGCTCTCGTAAATGTTGGAGCACGCTCGGATCTAGGCTTAAATTAATATTTCTCATCTCCCTAAATTTCTTCCTTACTCCTGAGGGCTCTAGCAAAGCCACGAAGGAGTTCGGATTCTGGATCCGAAATCTAGGCGGATGTTTCACTCGCGTGAAACTTTCTTCGACGCGTGGTTGGCTCTGCGGCACGGGGATTGATCGCCTCGGGATGCGGAGCGGTACGAGGAGCGGTTCAAGGAGCGGCTCGGCGTGGGACGGGAGCAGCTCGGAAGACGGCGCGGAACATCTCG
This sequence comes from Scilla litardierei, assembly GCA_030789695.1. Lineage (NCBI taxonomy): Eukaryota > Viridiplantae > Streptophyta > Magnoliopsida > Asparagales > Asparagaceae > Scilla > Scilla litardierei. The sequence goes on from CM061136.1 coordinate 33,711,344, forward strand.
CCTGCCCCAGGGCTGAGATTCCGGGTATGTCGTTTAAGTATTTTATTAGCCTTAGTTTAGTTTAATCGCAGTAGGCTAGATCCTTCTTGGGATGGTCAGATCCATCCCAAGTCGGCATAGATCTTGGCATAGGGTCTTGGACCTTAGGGCTAAGTTAAAAAATTGTTTTTAACTGCATGTTAATTAGTTAACATAGTTTTTCTTCCTCTGCTATTGTTTTTCTGTCTATGTTCCGTCCGACTTAGTACGGGACTAGAGTTTTTGTGCCCTAAGGGACCGCGAATTCCCTTCAGTGGTATCAGAGCCTAGGTTTGCGTAGTCGATCTAGGTACTGCGATTTCATTAAACTTGTTAATGCTTTTAAATGCTTTTCAAATGTTTTTAAAGTTATGAGATAAAATTTTAAAAAATGATTTAGATGTTCAAAAATTCCTTTTTGATATTTTTGAACATGAAAATTTTTAAAATGACGTTTTAAAATTTATGTGATAATTTTAAAACTAATTTTAAATCTTTAAAAGTTTAAATTTATTTTGGATGCCTAAAAATTTTTATATGATAAATTTTTTAAGCATGGAAATTTTAAAATGGTGTTTTTAAATTTATGTGATAAATTTTAAAATTGATTTTAAGGCTTTAAATTTATGCGATAAGTTTAAAATGTTTTAGATGTTTAAAAATTGTATATGATAAATTTTTGAACATGGAAAATTTTTAAAAGTAATGTTTTAAATTTATAAGATATTTTTTAAAACTGATTTTGAAAGTCTAAAAATTGTTTATGCGATAAACTTAGTTTATTTAATTGTTAAATAGATATACACTTTCATTTTATGTTGATAAAATTAGTGTAGCTTTATTTTAATGGCTTGTTAATCTTGTCCCTTATTTGATAACACAAGACAACCTTTTAGGTTAGCCATTAAAAATGATTAAAATTTATTACTTGAATTTTAATGACATGCTATGTTTCAATAAAACATTAACAACAATATAAGACCTAATTCCTGATTAGGGTAGTCCTTTAAATGAATTTTCAATTCTAATTGTTATAATTAATTTTCATTAAAGGACTTCGCTTCTAGCGTTGTTAATAAAATTTATTAAAATCCTAATAACGATTAGGATAGCACGTGAACCTTATAGTTGATAAGGACTTAATAATAGTTATTAAACAAATCCTAAAATTTTGAATTTAAGGATGCAACTAGTTGATAGGATTAATTAGTTGTTAATAAAAGCTGTTTAGTCTATGGCATACATACAAAAATGACAAGCTTCATTCAATGGACCATGATCCAGTCAATGTGCTTGGCTAAGAGTTCTGGATCACCCTCTAAGGGATAGTGATCCTGGCTTAGTCAAGTCCCTGGCTGAGTTCCGCTGGACCGCAATGTCGCGAATCATGTTTGTATGACACCCTGGACTATATCTAAGTCAAATACGTTAATGATCTTTTTCAAGATTAGCCGTAGCCCTCCTTGTTTTGGGTTGGCAACTATAGGACCCGCGTTATAGTTGTTGAGATACACTCAAGCTGTAACATGGCAATCTTATAGGAACCAACTTCTTCAATACATAAGATGTAGTCTAAGACCTGACCCTAACCAAAGTGTCGTGCATACACCGAGCTGAGGGGCAAGTCAGGCTAGACACGAAAACAAGGGTCCGACTAGACTAGACATTGTGATTTGGCTGAGCACACTCTTGATCACGAATGGCTAGGGGCAAAAACCGATTAAGAGAGTCATATCCGATATGATCGATGAAGAGTCATCTTCCGATCGCAGAGTCAATCAACTTGTTGAGCTACACTCAAGGTTGTTTAGACTCAAGGTGATTGGAACTCTTACCCATTAATTTTAATTCGATTAAATCATTAGTTATTAAGCTTTAAAACGTTCGTATAAATAGTGGGAGGATATAGATAGTTAAAAGCCAATCTACCTATATTTAATATTGAACATATGCTAAAACTAGGGCAAGACTATGTTTACCGAAAGAATCAATTGATAATATTGGAATTAGTTAACTGGTCAATAGGTTGATTAATTGAATATCAGGTTAAATTATAATTGATAGAATTAAACTACATTCTCGTTAACATTAAATGACCTTCTAAAGAACAGACTTAAGAAATATGATTTCATTAAGTTCTGGGTCCAACAAATAAATTAAAGCTACATGTCACTCGTCTCTATATGAGGCAGCTTGAACATATAGGACATTCAAAGTATGTTTCTCCCTACAACTTGTCGAGCTACCTTCAAGGTTGTATGGACAAACAATTTTGATCCGTAAAGTTCGAAAATTCGATCAAACCGTTTGAGTCGAATACGAGTGCATGAGCGATGCAAGACTATGTATCCCAACCGGATATTGAGACAAGCAACTTCTTGAGCTACACTCAAGATTGCAAAGCTCAAGCGTTTGGATACATAAGTTGCTTGCATATCTATTTATTTATGTTGATATCTAAATGTGATTTAGAAAAGGAAGAAGGCACTTCGAAAAGTCAATTGAGAAAGTTAGTTTAATTTATCATTAGTAGAGGCATAAGTAGGAGGAAATGAAAACGTGACATATTTTGATGTCACATTTCGGAATAAGTTGTCATACAAAAACGTCTAACACATTTTGACGAATGTCGTCACATTACTTCTGAAGTAATGTTTTGTGTTAAGTAATTTGTAAATAACTATATATATATTAAATGTTAATATATAAATACACAAGATAGTAGCAAACTTATATGGTAAAATTAGACTAGGCCGTATCAAGAGATTAAGCTTCACAAGTCACATAAAGAGGGGTCTGACCTCTCGTATTATGAAGTCTACGGACACTTGTGAGTCTTAGCCTCTTAGATACAATGGCCGAAACCCATCTGTGAGACAGTGGGAGAATGATTTGTCGAACTCAGTCTAGTACATACTGATGTACCCGAGTCTAGATTAACCAAAATAAGTTATTCGTATGTTTTATTAAGACACGTGTTCTTGATGAAACACAAGTCTGATAAAATAAAAAACGAAATGACTAAAGTATTTAAACTGATTCGATTAGATCGAATGGTCAAATACTTAGCTAAATAAAATCTTGTGTAATTAAAAGAAAATGTGATTTTCTCTCAGATCAAGTCTGTTAACACATCGGTGTGTTAAAAGGTATGAATCACACTTAATTAGATTTAGTGTGATCCATTGTAAGTGACTCTGAGTTAAGTCCTCCCTCTGGGTTAAGTCCCAGATAGTAATGCCTAGGTTTTGATAAAGTTCTATGAGAACATTATCAATAAGATATTCATTAAATCAATCATGAGGAAGTTGTATATTTACTCGAATTTCGTAAGACGAAAAGTCGAGTTAAGACATCATAACTGATGATGACTTAGTCAACTTCCGGGATGAAATTCGGAGTAGTAACTCCGATTTAAAACTTGATGCAATCAGAATAGGTCCGTGTGCGTAAATAAATTTGAGAATTTAGTTTACGTACCCAAGGAAAATGTTTCCTCACTTACTGCAAGTAAATCTTTAAGTTGAAAGGTTGGTGCAGAAAGAAAATAGTGAAGTACAATCATGTTGGTCGAGAACGGTTTTTCATCCTAATTCCTATAAAACGGATTATGATGAAACCAGTTTCGCCAACAGATGTGTACAGATCTACTCGGACCAAAGCCGATGTAAAACGCTTAAGTTGACCATAAAAATTGGAGCATTCACTTATAAGTTCGTTTTTCTAAATATGATTTAGACGGACCAACTTGTATGAATTAGCCATAGAATTTTCAAGGTCAGTGGGAGCGTATAAATTACATGCGAATCATCAAAGGGATGTAACATACATTTTGACAAAGTAATCAAAAGGTTTGATACTTTATCAAGAATAGATATGAGCCATTTAAAATGACCATTAACAAATTTAAATGATTATCGTAAGGTACGATAAACTGGATAAGATCCAAGTAAAATAAAATATTATGGATTCCGACAGACCAAATGAATTATTTGAATGAGATTCAAATGGTTGGTCTGACATGAACATAGAAACCCCTTAAGTCTATAGTGTAGACTGTTTTAGCAGATCCACTCACGAAGGCTCTACCACATGAAGTCGGGAAAACTTATGTGTAAAAACGGTATAAGATACCGAGATAAATGGGCCTGAGTGCAAGTGGGAGATGTAGGAATATTATGCCCTCAAGGCCATTTATTCCTGTGTGAATAGCACAAACATCTTGTTCGAAATAACAGTAAGCTGTTTGGTAATAATTTATCTAAGTTATATTGTAATGTAGTTAACATTAGATATCAACTTAGGTAAAGTCCTGAGACTGTATGCAAGGTCAAACGGGTATCGATATGAGTATCTCGATCATGGAGAAACGTTTGACCGTCTGTAGCATAAGTCTAAAATGGTTCGTGGTCGTAGATGTTCCGAGACAAGGATATCGAAACATCGGATAGACCATTGTGTCTTAGTCTTCACCGTTTAGCGGTGGCGATGATCTCATGATCGCTTGACTTGGCGAAGTCGAAGACGAGATACAGGTGCTCATTAGAATGAGTTCACTGAACGATCCACTAGAGTTATCATATGGTTATATTGACCAATCTATCAGTGATAACTCTGAGTGATGATAGGATAGTTGGTCTTTTGACTTGAGGTCATTTTGACAAACCTGTACGTGAACGGTGCCACTTATATCAACTGACCTAGCTTCGAGGCAATGCCTGTCGAAAGGTCTTTTGATTGGGTGTCACTTGAAACGTACGAGGCGAGTAATGACCAAGAGAGGATTCGTCTCTCCCGGTCAATGGGAGTTAGTGTCGTAGAGTTAGTTCGGTCTTTAGTAAAAACTCTGCGCAGAGTATGTTGGAAGAAGTCCAACATTTATTGACTAAAGATTGATAGAAACTAATCAGAGTCAAGTTATTGGGGTTGACAGTTTAACCGTACCCCAGACTAGATCTACACGACACAGTTTAAACGAAGAGACTATAACTACAGAAATCATCACAGACACGGTCAGGGTGGTCCCGACAATTCTCATGTTGATGAGCTAACCACATTATGATGATGCTGAAACAGGGACGGCAGCCACTGCTCGTGGTCTTTGTCGTATAGGGCTTCGAGCCCAACCTATAGTAGGGTCAGGCCGTAGGGTCACATAAAGAGTGTGACCTTCGTCTAGTAATAGGTAGAAAATAGTTAGGGAGAATATTTGCATTTGATGCAAAAGAAGAGATAATTGCATTTGATGTAATATGGTAATTTAAGCTTAGATAGGGACTATTTTGCATTTGATGTAAAAGCGATTAAATGTGTATTAAATTGTTTAATACAATATTTAATAATATAAACGCAAGGAAAAGTACACGGGTAAGACGTGAATGTTCCGGTCTAGACCCAGGTTCGAACGGCGTCCAAATCGGACGCCAGATGATCAAGTTATGCCCAAAACAGCCCAACGAGTCAGACCAGGCAGACCCAGACCAGTCTGGTCTAGTCTGCTGGTCAAGACCAAGAAAGACAGGCCTGGGCAAGCCCAGGCACTGGCCTGGACTTGCCCAGGGCCTGGGCAAGCCCAGGCCCGCCTGGGCTCTGCCCAGCACCTGGGCAGAGCCCAGGCGCGGGCCTGGGCAAGCCCAGGCCGCCTGGGCGAGCCCAGGCGCGACCTGGGCTCTGCCCAGGCACGACTTGGGCAGTCTTGGCGCGCGCGGGATGCGTGGGGCCCACCCATGGGCCCCACCTCTAGGGTTTTGAACCCTAAGTGTGCTGAACCAAATGACGGCTCAGTTTTTGCGAAAAAATAGCCTAGGGCTGATCTTTGGACACTCAATTGGAGGGTCAAATGAACTCCGATTGACGAATGGTTTTGTCCTATGCGTTCACAGTTGAACGCTTGTCGTATTGATAGGTTGTATCGATCTTGAAGCTCAACGGTGAGTGAGTTAAAATTCACGGAAGTTTACACTTTGTGAAGTGCAAACTAACTTGATTTTAATTAACTCATTATTTAGTCCCACATCGGATTTTGAGAAAAGGGGAGAGTCCGCCGCCTATATAAATAGGGGTTTCCCCCCTTCCTCAAAACTCGTCCCAAGCTCTAGATCTGAGCGGCTCTCGTAAATGTTGGAGCACGCTCGGATCTAGGCTTAAATTAATATTTCTCATCTCCCTAAATTTCTTCCTTACTCCTGAGGGCTCTAGCAAAGCCACGAAGGAGTTCGGATTCTGGATCCGAAATCTAGGCGGAGGTTTCACTCGCGTGAAACTTTCTTCGGCGCGTGGTTGGCTCGGCGGCACAGGGATTGATCGCCTCGGGATGCGGAGCGGTTCGAGGAGCGGTTTGGGGAGCGGTTCAAGGAGCGGCTCGGCGTGGGACTGGAGCAGCTCGGAAGACAGCGCGGAACATCTCGCCTGCCCCAGGGCTGAGATTCCGGGTATGTGGTTAAAGTATTTTATTAGCATTAGTTTAGTTTAATCGCAGTAGGCTAGATCCTTCTTGGGATGGTCAGATCCATGCCAAGTCGGCATAGATCTTGGCATAGGGTCTTGGACCTTAGGGCTAAGTTAAAAAATTGTTTTTAACTGCATGTTAATTAGTTAACATAGTTTTTCTTCCGCTGCTATTGTTTTTCTGTCTATGTTCCGTCCGACTTAGGACGGGACTAGAGTTTTTGTGCCCTAAGGGACCGCGAATTCCCTTCAGTTGGTACCCACAAGCAAAGGAGGGTGAATAACGGAAGCACCTTCTCGAGTATTCATGATTGACATACTGATAATATAAGATCATACCCTCTTTGATAACAAAGTAACACTGATGACCTGCTCTGATACCAATTGTTAGATCAGTACCTAAGAATCACTCCAATAGACCATAAAAGCATATGAGGAAAATACAAGAACACGCAAAACTTGGTAACATAGTTCGGTGCACACACCTATATCTACGGGGCCACGCCTAAAAAAATCTGATTACTCCACTATGATAAAATTGATTACGATCACTAATATCAAATTTCTATTAGGAGGAGCATACTCCCCCTCAATACAAATCGCGATAGGTGATCTCAATTAAACCCATGGAGTAATCTATGCAAGCTCCCCTTACATGCAAGATCCCCTTGCTCAACCGACAAGATCGAACTCCCTTCAATCCCTACATGCGTAGCCGTCGGCCTCCATCCCTGAATGTAGATACTGCAAGATCCCCTTGCATAAACTGACTAGATCAAACTCCCTTCAATCCCTACGTGCATAGCCATTGGCCTCCGTCCCCAGATATTGATCAACAATCTTCACGAAAGTGATAAGCCCTAGTAAAATCCGTATTGGCCTTATGTACGCCGGCCACCATCAATATGGGAATTGTTTTGGAAAACAGTTCAAATAAGATCTCATGCAGATTTTTCCGTCCGCATATTTAGGAACTACTTCGGGCAAGTAATCCCACATATCTTGGAACCAATCAACTATTTCGGTTAAATAGTTTCAGCAAATCTTGAGCAGATATTCCCTCAATAATTATAGCAATCATGAGAATTACACCAAGATTCTGGGGAAGCAAATCAGATCTGAGAGGAGCAGTAAAACAGATCTGAAAATCAAATCAAAAAATTCTGCTCATTAAATCAGTTATTTTCCCCATCATTTAAGGAACTATTTCGGGTAAAAATGAACAGGAAAATATCCAACAGATATTTTTTTATTCTGTATCAGTTCAAGTTTCCCCGAGATTCTGGGCTACGGATCAGATCTGAAATCAGCAAAAGAAATCTGAAACCAAAACAGAATTTCTGCATACGATCCAGCATCCAGATCTCGCATGTTGTGACTGATGTTGCAACATGACTCACAACATAATCTCTCAACCTGTTAAAAAACAGTTCAGATTCAACAACCTGAACACCCAAGATCTAATTCCACTAATGCCAACATATAATAACAGAAAATCAACCCAACAGCTAGCTTTTTCGGCATTGCACACTTAGTATCCGACGATCACCAACGACTCACACGATGCACCCTGAGTATCCAACGATCATCAACGACTCACACACCTCGCATGTTGATATTTTTCGAACGTTTCGTCCAATCAACCAGGAGCATACTTGTATTCTAATAAAAAAGTTTTAATTTTTCTGGGTTAACTGAAAGTTTACACCATGTATTCTCTCCTGCCAAACGAACAGATACAGAAAAGTCTTGCTTGACATATAAAGATGAGATCGACTTAAAGGGAGTTGCACAAATGTTGTAGCCCCACTATTGAGAGATATAAAAATTCTTTAGACTTGCACAAGATGCTTGGCCTCAGTTGACTGTGGTTCAAACGTTGTAGCCCCTGGGAAAAAAAAATTCAGAATTTCATTACAAAAGGCAGGCAGGCTTTATTCTTTATATTAGTAAATATAATTTTTAACAGTTTTATAGTTAGTTTATTTTTTAGCTAGATTGTTATAGTTAGGTAGATATTGTTAGCTAGATTGTTATACTGATCTTAACAAACAAATTGTTGATTTGTTATGATTCTGCTAAACCAATGTACCTATATATATTCTATGAATGAAAGAGCAAAGCTCAAGGGATTACCTTCCAATATGGTATCAGAGCCTAAATAGCACCATATTCCTGATTTTTTTTTGCTACAATGGCAACCATAACCCCTCCCTCCACTCCCCTAACATGTCAATCGGCATCCAGCCCACTGGCGGCAACCCCACTCTCCATCCTGTCTTCTCGGTCACCAACATCCTTCATAAGGTCTGTATGCTTGACGATGTTAAGGTCAACTACTCCGCATGTAAAACTATTTACTCTCCATGTTAAGGGGTACAAGGTTCTGCGGCTGACGTTGCCCCCGGTTTGCTGGCCGCAAATGGCCGGGGGACCCGCGTGAGGGTTTAGATATTTGTAACCGCAAGCGCACGGTGTTGTAGTGTGGCTTGGGGGTTGAACACAGGGAGGCTAGGATGTGCTTGTGTCAAGGAGGACCGAAATCACCCTGTGGGCGAGCTAGCCCGGATAGGTTGATGGGTTGTCACAGGAAAGGAATGCAAGGTATGAACAATAAGAAAATAAACCAGGGACTTTGGTTTCCACTCCAACGAGCGACTCTCGCCGATACGGCCTACAGGTAGGATGGCGATCGGAATTAGGGTCTAATGGTGAGACGTTGCCTCTGAAAGTGGTACCGGCATCCCATGGGCCCGATATTTCGGTCGGTGCCCAGGATGATACACCGGACTTCCCGGGTTCGATCAGTGGGCACTCCTGTGTCCATTAACACTGATCGATTCCGGGAGCACTAAGATCGCAACGATAACTCCCAATGTCTCATCCTGCCGCTTCCGCGCGCTAGGATTCGGCGTCTACGCTAAGGGCGTGAGCTATGGCTAGGGAGTCAACCACCAAGTTTATTCCCCCTTGGCCCAATGGTCAAAGGCGGTCTTTTTCCCGTCGATGACAATAAAACACCCCGCGTAACCGTTAGATTCCTAATCCCTATCGATTTCCTAACCCTATGGAAGCATCGGGAAGAGCCTCTGAAGGGGTTTCCGCCAAAATCCCAGATTTGGGAACTACTCACAAATATTCATTAAAAAGTGATCTAAACGAAAATGAACCGTTGAAATCATAATCAGACGATTGGAATGCGAAGGTAGTAGAGCAATTAAGATAATACCAAAGTTTAAGAAAGATCCGAAAACTTACAATAGAAAAGTAATTACAGCCGTCACAAATAGGAGAAAACAGTAAAAACTAACAGCTCCCCGTTTCTGGAACCCTAGGGGTCCTATTTATAGGATCTCGTATCACCCGATCGGTTGACAAGTCAACCGATCAGGTTATCCGTTACAAATAATAAACAGAAAATGGCGGAGTTTCACCCGGTCATATGAACCGGTCGGTTGAGTTCTTGGAGTGACCGGTTGGATCTTGGCGCCATCGGGTGAAGGGATCGGTTGGGTGCCCGTGTCTCGGCTCCTCAGCATCAGCTACAGATGAACCGATCGGGTGAGAGTCACCCGATCGGTTGGAATTTGGCTTGAAAAGACAGAGAATCAGCCCCGTTGAACCGGCCTGTGAACCGGTCGGGTGACATCCACTTGAGCTCCGGCTGAGACCGGGTGGTGCACGCGTGCATCACCCGATCGGTTGGAGATGACCAACCGATCGGGTGAGGGGATAAAATGATGCCATCATCTTCGTTTGATCCCCTGGGTCACGCGTGACTCCTCCCGTTGCTCCGGGGACTTGAGATATCGTCGTTAAACGTCCCCTACGCGGGCAATCTCCTGCAAACATGGAGAAACAAAGAAAAGTGAAAGAAAACGAGAAAACACGAGAAAATGAATAAAAGACGGCAGAAAATACGGAGAAACATGACAGAAAACGTGCATGAATATATGAAATATATACGCACGTCAAAATCCCCCAAGCTGAACTCTTCCTCGTCCTCGAGGAAGACGAGTGAGAGTAGGAGCTCAGAGGGGAAAATAGAGAGAAAGAGAGAAAAAGAAAACTCTATATCCTAGATCGTCCGTCAGAGCCAACAAAATCAAAAACGACACACCAAGCAAGCAAACGTCAAATCACATCACTAAACCTAGGAAAACGAGTCCAGACAAGTGTCGTGGGCCCACGCGGTGAAGTGCGTGTGAGTGCGGTCGTGTGCTAGCAAATGGTGTCGCTTTCTACAATGTGCTATAAGCTCATATACGCAAATCCAGGAAATGACCCAAATACCGATTCGAATTTGAAATTGTGGTGAATATTAGTTCAAGCATGCATGAGAAGGGTATAAGAATAGAAGCGTATCATGCATCGGGGACTCCACAACTAGGGTTAAGGAAGTCACGCCATTATAGCCTAGATACTAGCTAAAAAGTTCCTAAGCCAAGTGTTTTCGAAAATGATGGGGGTTGAGATGGTGTGGAGTAGAACACTCGGTGCAAATTCTCGCCTTCCCTTTATTCTCGGTAGATAGGAAAAATATTCACACTTGAAATTTTTTTTGGGTTTTGGGTATTTGCATTTTTTTAGGCTTTTTGGCTATACAAAATTTTTCTTTTCATTTCTTTTTGGGTTTTTCTTTTCTTTTCTCTGTCTTTTTTTTTTTTGGATTTTTGGGTTTTTGGCTATACACATGTGTACTCTCCCAAGTGGGAGAACGGTACACGACGAGGGGATTTGCACCAAGTAAATCAAAAAAGAAGTCGGAATCTAAGCACTTGGGCAAAGGAAACTATTCTCGCTAAATAGAGCATAGGCTAAATGGGTTGTCCTAGTCCTTAATTGTGGAATCCCGACACATGCGAAATGAAGTACACGATATATATAAATAGCTTGTAGAAGCAGACATGGAAAATAAATACCGCATATTCAAATCGAAGCATGATAATCTAGGGGTCATTCCTGGACAGGTATATAAAGTAAAATCACAAAGTAGAAGCACACCAAACAGATAGGCACGAAACACGACTCATAAAAACTAAGAGGACCCACGATGCGTGAAATGCAAGAGAACTCGAAATCCTAGGGTTAGTGAATGTGATTATCGATGCCATGCTAGGTGTGTGTGATTTTGTGGCGATTCATCATAGGGTTCATCTCTAGGAGAAAGAGATAAAAAGAAGAGAAGAGAAAAAAGAAAAAAAATAAAAAAAACGATGAAAACGACACAAAAACGAAAAAGAAAGACTCAAATGGCGCACACAGTGCGACTCCCCCAAGATGAAGCTTGCATTGCCCTCAATGCAATATGAGTGAGTACGGGAGGGCACTGAAGATGGGGGAGAATACGCACAGACACAAAAAGAAATGAGAACGAGAAAAACACAGAGATGAAACTGAAAATAAAGAAAAATCAAAATCAAACCACACGACACGAAAATAGAAATAAAACCACACGACACGACAATCAAAACGGGAAAAACAAGCACACACACAAAAATGAGAAAAAAACGAGACACGACAACACACCAAAATAGACGTCCCCCAAGCTAGACATGGCAGTGCTAGCAAATAAAATGTGATCGTGAAATGCAGAAATATGCAAGAGGGAGACAATCGGATTCGCTGGTACTAGAATGGTAGGGGGAGGGGGAGGAGGGTGGGGAATAGTGAATGAAAGAATCCTCAGAGGAAGAGGAGGGCGTGCCTATGGGGGAAGGAGGGGCGACAGGCTGGAGCATGGGTGGATCGATGTGCACCGGGGGGCTGTGGTGGAGAAAGATCGTACCAGGTGGGCCGACAGTTGGGTGCCAATCAGGAGGATCCAAGGGTGGTAGTTGCACTAATGGAGAATACCAAGGATCGGGGTAAAACTCACAAGGCAGATGAGATGGGGGGTAGGGTAGCCGCAAAGGGGTTAAAGGTGGCAGGCTCGCGAAAGGTGCGCAGGCGGGGCCATAGAGGTAGACAGCACGGTCTTCACCGAAGGGAGTGAGCATATTGATATCGATCAAGTAATTGCGATCAATACGGCTACGTCCAGGCAAAATAGGGAGGTCGGGTGGCACTCTCAAAACACAGCTGACAATAAGAGTGATCATCCCACCACAACAGATGGATCTAGAATTAGTGCGGCTAACAGCAAAAATTTCGTGGACGATCCAATGAGCGGCGTTTATGGGCATAGGGATGTGCCCAAGGATCCTGTCATCGGACATGGCATAGAGAAAGAAGAGCTCATCCCTAGATACAGTGGACACATCCACGCGGGTGAAAACAGTGTTGGCGAGGATGCAATGGGCGAGGTGGTAACACGGGTGAATAATGTAGGAGGCAAGAGCCTCGGGTGGAAAGGCGGTGTATCGGGTAAATCGTTGCCAAACACCATCAGCCCGGAATTGAGAGTAGACGTCAGTTCGATCGTGGGTGGAATGTTCAGTATTAAGATCGGGGTGACGGAGATTGAGGATATTGTTCAACTTGATGAAACCTAGAGAAAAATCGCAGTTGAAAGCGCGGAAGGAGAAACCCCCATCAAACACCTCGAGGGAACTGAGGAATTCAAGCGTGAGATTTCTGTGTGTGTGAGCATGGATGTAAGAGAGGGTATGTCACCCGATACAGTTGAAAATTCTGGCGACGCCGTTCGAAAGCCCTAGAGCTTCGAGTGTGGGGTGATCGGCGAAGAGTGTAGGTCTCATCGGGCGATGAAGTAGTGCTCGCAAACGGTCAGACTGTTCTTCCGTTGAAGGGATTATGCCAAGGAAAGAGGGGGAAAAGGGGCCGTAGAGCGGATCACGACGCGAAGATGATGCAATCTCTTTCCCTTTCTTAGACATGGTGACTATGTGGGTGGTGAAAAGGAAAGTGGGGACGTGCCTATGATGAATATAAAGCAAGTGAAGCAGGTACAACACCAATTTAGGATATTACAGATAAAGTAAGAGATGTGTAGAGTGGAAGAGTGTTACCCATCAATGTAGCAAGATCAAGCTCCCGGGGGACTCGCGTAGTAGGAGGAAGCAATTCGGGAAGCCGCCGCTCGCTGATCCGACAAGAAACAGGTTTTCGAAAATTTTGGGGGCTAGGGTTAGGGTTTGGGTGTTTTGATGATGGAATATCGACGATGGCAAGGTGGCGGGGGTGGGGAAGTATGGGAGTGAGTGGGGATGAGGGTTTAGGGGCAGTATGTTGGGTGGAGGAGGTCGATTCGACAGTTGGAGGGTGTGTAACCGCGTGAAGGGGATTTTCGGGGGTCGGGTGGCGGTCATCGTGCGGTAGGGGTATTTATAGGGGTGAAACTGAACCGATCGGGTGAGTTCTCACCCGATCGGGTAGGCAAATTTCGAAAGTTTCCTGTCGGCCAACAGCAACAGGTGAACCGACCGGGTGAATAGTCACCCGATCGGTTGACCATTTCCCAAATCTTTCCCGAGAATTGGGGGTTTCTCACCCGGTCTCTTCAACCGATCGTGCGCTAACTCAACCGATCGGTTGATATTTCCCAAAAATTTCCCGAGAATTGAGGGTTGCTCACCCGGTCGCCTCAATCGATCGCGCTCTAACTCAACCGATCGGTTGATATTTCCCAAAACTTTCCCCAGAATTCTCCCCAGATCACCCGGGCTGTCACCCGGTCTCTCCATTCTTCACCCGATCGGTTCATTTGGGGACAGATGCGGCTTGTATCTGATACATCCCAACCGATCGGTTGAGTTATCAACCGATCGGTTGGGGCTTTGTTTCCTGCAAAAACCAACAGATTGTCTAAGTCCCCGAACGGATGTTCTTGCGGCTGATTTTATTTATAAAAATAGATAAAATAAAGTCAAAAATAACACTAAAAAGTGGGGCAAAAGTTTAGAGCATGGGTTGCCTCCCATGAAGCGCACTTGTTTAACGTCGTTGGCTCGACGCCTCTAGCGGTGGTCAATTAGGATCCAGAGGGTTAGAGGAAGAGTTGTCGCTCGTTGGGGATCCGACCGGAGAGAATTCTGGTTCTCCAAATGTATAGTGTTTCAGACGCTGTCCATTGACTTTAAACGGCTCATCCCTTCCCATTATCTTAATAGCCCCATGCGGGAAAACCTTGGTGACGCGGAACGGTCCCGACCACCTTGACTTGAGTTTTCCAGGAAAGAGCTTCAGCTTTGAGTTGAATATGAGAACTAAGTCCCCTTCTTTGAATTCCCTCTTCAAGATTCGCTTATCGTGCCACCGCTTCAGCTTCTCCTTGTAGATCTTGGCGTTCTCATAGGCATTGAGCCGGATTTTGTCGAGCTCGTTGAGTTGTAACTGCCGGTGCACTCCTACCTTCTTGGTGTCGAAGTTCAGATTCTTAATTGCCCAAAATGCCTTATGCTCCAATTCCACAGGAAGATGGCAAGCTTTCCCATAGACAAGCCGGTAGGGAGTTGTGTCGATAGGGGTTTTAAATGCTGTCCTGTAGGCCCAAAGCGTGTTAGGAAGCTTTGATGACCAGTCCTTTCTAGAATTGGCCACCGTCTTTTCTAGTATGCTTTTAATCTCCCGATTAGAGACTTCCGCCTGACCGCTGGTCTGCGGGTGGTAGGCACGCCCCACCCGGTGTTGTACCCCGTATTTTTTAAGAGGGCCTCGAATTTCTTCTCTATAAAGTGGCTCCCTCCGTCACTGATCAGGACACGAGGTACACCGAACCGCGGGAAGATGTTGCTTTTGAAGAACTTGGCCACCACTCTGGAATCATTGGTTGGACTGGCCATCGCTTCAACCCATTTCGACACGTAGTCCACAGCCACCAAGATATACTGGTTCCCAGAGGAGGAAGGGAATGGTCCCATGAAGTCCACTCCCCATACATCGAAGATTTCAACCTCCAGGATGTAGTGTTGAGGCATCTCATTCCTTTTGGAGATATTCCCAGCTCTTTGGCATTTATCGCAGGCTTGGACATAAACATGTGTGTCCTTGAAGAGAGTAGGCCAGTAGAATCCGCTTTGGAGAATTTTTGCGGTGGTTTTGTAGGTGCTCGCGTGCCCTCCACATTGCTGCCCATGGCAGTGGGAAATGATGGAGGTCGCCTCAGTTTCAGGGATGCATCTTCGTATCACCCCATCATTGCAGGTTTTGTATAGGTGGGGGTCATCCCAATAAAATTTGCGGACCTTATGGAAAAATTTCTTCTTCTGCTGAAAGCTCACATTGTGGGGGACGATGGCACAAGCCAGATAATTTGCGATGTCGGCGTACCAGGGGGTCCAGGAGGAAGAGACAGAGAAGAGATGCTCGTCAGGGAGTGAATCATTGATCGGCGTAGCATTTAAATCGAGGGTAGGCATCCTGGACAGGTGATCAGCAACAACATTCTCCGCCCCCCTCTTGTCTCTGATTTCCAGGTCGAATTCCTGGAGGAGGAGAATCCATCTAATGAGTCGTGGCTTAGCTTCTTTCTTGCTCAATAGGTATTTAAGAGCCGCGTGATCCGTGTGCACGATCACCTTGGCGCCAACGAGATATTGTCGAAACTTATCCATGGCGTAGATGATCGCGAGCAATTCTTTTTCCGTGGTAGTATAATTTCTTTGGGCGGCATCAAGGGTTTTGCTCGTATAATATATGACATGAAGATTTTTATCCTTCCTCTGCCCCAAGACGGCACCAACCACATAATCACTAGCGTCACACATCAGCTCAAAGGGTAGATTCCAGTTCGGTGGCTGTATTATAGGCACGGAAATCAAAGCTTGCTTCAAAGTGCGGAAGGCCTCCATACACTCCTCGCTGAAGACGAAAGGCACGTCCTTCACGAGGAGTTGGGTCAGCGGCCTGGAAATCTTCGAGAATTCTTTTATGAAGCGGCGATAGAATCCCGCGTGTCCTAAGAAACCACAGACTCCTCGAAGATTGAGCGGTGGTGGAAGCTTTTCAATCACTTCAACTTTAGCCTTATCAACCTCTATTCCCCTCGAAGAGATGACGTGTCCCAGCACAACTCCCTCTTGGACCATGAAGTGGCACTTCTCCCAGTTTAGGACTAGTCCCTTTTCCTGACATCTCTCCAGGACCTTAGTTAGATTACTAAGGCACAAGTCAAACTTAGTTCCATAGACAGAGAAGTCGTCCATGAAAACCTCCATGATGTCTTGGGAGTAGTCGGAGAAGATAGCGGACATGAGTCTTTGGAATGTAGCAGGGGCGTTACAAAGTCCGAACGGCATTCTTCTATAGGCATATGTCCCGAACGGGCAAGTGAAAGTCGTCTTCTCCTGGTCATCGTTATGAATAGGGATCTGAAGAAATCCTGAATACCTGTCCATGAAACAGAAATAATTATGCTTCGCTAGTCTCTCAAGCATCTGGTCAATAAAGGGGAGAGGGTAATGATCCTTCCTCGTAGCCTTGTTCAGCTTTCTATAGTCAATGCACATCCGGTACCCCGTGACGGTCCTCGTTGGTATTAGCTCGTTCTTCTCGTTGCGAACCACCGTCATTCCTCCTTTCTTGGGTACGACGTGCACCGGGCTAACCCAGCGACTATCGGAGATAGGGTATATAATACCGGCGTGTAAAAGCCTAACAATCTCCTTTTTACAACCTCCATCATTATGGGATTTAGCCTCCGCTGTGGCTTAATCGAGGAGGCTTGCTCATCTTCAAGCAGAATTCTGTGTGAGCAGAGGCCTAAGCTAACCCCTTTTAAATCTTCAATTGCATATCCGAAAACTCCTTTAAACCTTTTTAAAACACCAAGAAGTTTGGTCATTTGGTCTTCGGGCAGTGAAGAGTTGACTATGACCGGAAGGGTCGAGCCGGCTCCCAAATATTCATATTTTAGCCCCGGCGGTAATTCTTTCATCTCAACTTCTTGAGGCCCTGACGCATACTTCTCAAGCTGAGCATCCTCAAGGGAAAAGAGTTCTTCGTGGATTTCTCGGAAGCCAGCGTCCAGAATCTCACCCTCGGCCGCGGTTCCGCATGGCAAAGTTTTGCAAGGTATAGTGGGAACGATCGAGGAGGGCACCGGGTCTCATTCAAGCTCATAATAATTGTCCGGGAAGAAGGCTTGTAGGTGAAAACAGGTTTCAATCGTCGATGGTTCCCCACAACTGTTTCTAGCTTCCTCATTGTCCAAAGATCGGGGACGCTCAATAGAAGTCTGCAAGGGATAGATTTATTCATGTCCAGCGTAGCCTACAAATCCGGTCGGATGGTTCTCCTGACAAAACTCCGCGGACAACTCTTCTTCACTAAATTTGGGACCAGGGTTGTCGATATACGCCACTTCACCATGAGGAAAGAGATTTGCAGTGGCAAGGTGCTCCTGCGTATCTCGATATCTCCTCTGACTTTCCACGACGGCAGACAGGAGGGATAGTATATTCGAAGTATTCAGTGATTCCGCTAAGCTCTGCGCCAAACAGCGGATATGGTGAGAGTGATCCCAGATGTCTCCTGAAACTGCATGCAACATCCTCACCGTGGGGCCAGGATCTTATACGAAAGGAGAGAGAGAGAACTGCACAAGTGGCAAACATGTCAAAAGCACGGGTTGCATAAACGGGAACCGAAAGTTGCGATGGAAGCACGGCGATTCAGTCAATTAGCACTATACAATTACTATCCACAGTATGTCCAAGTGAAATTGAAAAGTGTAGAGTGCGAAAATTATCGCTAGGTAGGGATAAGAGCTAGACACTAGGGTTCAAGAGATCCTAAAATAACAAGCACGTTGCCTCCCCGGCAACGGTGCCATAAACTTGACGTTGCCCCCGGTTTGCTGGCCGCAAATGGCCGGGGGACCCGCGTGAGGGTTTAGATATTTGTAACCGCAAGCGCACGGTGTTGTAGTGTGGCTTGGGGGTCGAACACATGGAGGCTTGGATGTGCTTGTGTCAAGGAGGACCGAAATCACCCCGTGGGCGAGCTAGCCTGGATCGGTTGATGGGTTGTCACGGGAAAGGAATGCAAGGTATGAACAATAAGAAAATAAACCCGGGACTTTGGTTTCCACTCCA
Source organism: Scilla litardierei (assembly GCA_030789695.1). NCBI lineage: Eukaryota > Viridiplantae > Streptophyta > Magnoliopsida > Asparagales > Asparagaceae > Scilla > Scilla litardierei. Next base: position 33,729,805 of record CM061136.1, read on the forward strand.
ACGAGCGACTCTCGCCGATACGGCCTACGGGTAGGATGGCGATCGGAATTAGGGTCTAATGGTGAGACGTTGCCTCTGAAAGTGGTACCGGCATCCCATGGGCCCGATATTCCGGTCGGTGCCCAGGATGATACACCGGACTTCCCGGGTTCGATCAGTGGGCACTCTCGTGTCCATTAACACTGATCGATTCCGGGAGCACTAAGCTCACAACGATAACTCCCAACGTCTCATCCTGCCGCTCCCGCGCGCTAGGATTCGGCGTCTACGCTAAGGGCGTGAGCTATGGCCAGGGAGTCAACCGCCAAGTTTATTCCCCCTTGGCCCAACGGTCAAAGGCGGTCTTTTTCCCGCCGATGACAATAAAACACCCCGCGTAACCGTTAGATTCCTAATCCCTATCGATTTCCTAACCCTATGGATGCATCGGGAAGAACCCCCGAAGGGGTTTCCGCCAAAATCCCAGATTTGGGAACTACTCACAAATATTCATTAAAAAGCGATCTAAACGAAAATGAACCTTTGAAATCATAATCAGACGATTGGAATGCGAAGGTAGTAGAGCAATTAAGATAATACCAAATTTTAAGAAAGATCCGAAAACTTACAATAGAAAAGTAATTACAGCCGTCACAAATAGGAGAAAACAGTAAAAACTAACAGCTCCCCCGTTTATGGAACCCTAAGGGTCCTATTTATAGGATCTCGTATCACCTGATCGGTTGACAAGTCAACCGATCAGGTGATCCGTTACAAATAATAAACAGAAAACGGCGGAGTTTCACCCGGTCATATGAACCGGTCGGTTGAGTTCTTGGAGTGACCGATTGGATCTTGGCACCATCGGGTGAAGGGATCGGTTGGGTGCCCGTGTCTCGGCTCCTCAGCATCAGCTACAGATGAACCGATCGGGTGAGAGTCACCCAATCGGTTGGAATTTGGCTTGAAAAGACAGAGAATCAGCCCCGTTGAACCGGCCTGTGAACTGGTCGGGTGACATCCACTTGAGCTCCAGCTGAGACCGGGTGGTGCACGCGTGCATCACCCGATCGGTTGGAGATGACCAACTGATCGGGTGAGGGGATAAAATGATGCCATCATCTTCGTTTGACCCCCTGGGTCACGCGTGACTCCTCCCGTTGCTCCAGGGACTTGAGATATCGTCGTTAAACGTCCCCTACACGGGCAATCTCCTGCAAACATGGAGAAACAAAGAAAAGTGAAAGAAAACGAGAAAACACGAGAAAATGAATAAAAGACGGCAAAAAATACGGAGAAACACGAAAGAAAACGTGCGTGAATATATGAAATATATACGCACGTCAGCGGCACATCAACGACACTCCCCCTCCTGCCAAGATCGACTCCTCCTACGAGGTGTGGGCTGAAGTTGACGCACATGTGCTTCAATGGATCTATGGCCCCCTCTCCGATGACATACTCCTTCGCATCCTAGAGACAGAATCAACTGCCCATGAGGCCTGAACTCGTCTTTAACAACATTTTCTTACCAACAAAGGTTCTCGGGCAGCAGCACTTGAGCATGAGTTCAAAAATCTAAAGCTTGCCAACGTGCCTTCACTCGATGACTACTGCCAGAAGTTAAAAGAGACTGCCGACCAACTTAATGAAGTTGGTAGCATGGTCAATGATCAACGTCTAGTTCTTCAACTAGTTCAGAGGTTGACCACGGACTTTGACACTGTCGGGGCATATATTAATCAGACCATGCCTAGCTTCGACACTACTCGGAGTATGCTCCAACTTGAAGTTCAATGTCGATCGGCCCGCACAGAACCTACCTAGGGAGCATTCCTTGTCGCCCCATCTGCCTCCTCTTTGGACACGTCCACCTGGGGTGATCAATCGGGCTCCTCTCAACCCCAATCCAGAAATGGGTCTTGCAATGGCAACGACACCTCCCGCTGCAACAACACCCGGTACGTCAATGGTGGATGAAATAATGGTGGATGGCACAATAACAACTGTGCAAATTCCACTGGTGCTCGCATTTCTTCGATCAACGCGCATCCACATCTGCCTCCTACTCTACCCTACAACTACTGGGTACCTCTCCCTTGGAATGTGTCATGGACCCCACCGCCCTGCCCATATCCAACTCAACAGGGCTAGGTACGACCATGCCCCCTACTCCCCGTGGGCCCTAAGCGGCCTCCTACAGAGCTCTTCTGCCCTCGTCATCCATACCGGGCCGCACTCAAACTCATGCTTTGGTTGCTGACGGTTCAGACCTCAAACAAACTGACCTGGGTCAAGCTTTCACTGCAATGTCACTTCAGTCACCCGAGGATACACAGTGGTACATGGACACTGGAGCCTCGTCCGATTTGACCTCTGACTCAGGTCACCTTATGTCCCTTGGCACTACTCATAATGCTAGTTCGATATTTGTTGGTAATGGCATGTCCATTCCGGTTCACGGCACGGGTTCTACTAAAATAGAATGCCCAACCTGTACCCTCAGCCTAAACCGCATCCTATACACTCCTCAGATTATCAAAAATCTTATTTTTGTTCGCCAATTTACAAAAAATAATAATGTTTTTGTCGAATTTGACCCCATTGGTTTTTCTGTAAAGGATCTCCGGACTGGGACTAATGATCGCTCCGGAATGTAACCCAAAAGGGCGACCGTGTAGTTTTACCGCAAACGCACGGTGTAGCGATGAGCGGGTTATCGAACACAGGGAGGAAGAATGACAGTGCCGTCTCCAGACAACCTGGCTATAGGAACAGAAAAGAGGGAATTTGCCTTTTGGCGATCCTGTCACAATCGTCAGACAAAGTATGGAGATATAAAATCAATTAAAGACGCCTAGGGAATGGGGAATCCCCGCTACTCACCGTACTTCGTCAATGTGATTCATTGGTATCACAATTGCTAGGGTAGAATTTCGGATGAACTAGTTGCAACTGAATGTAAAACCTAGCTCACGCTCTCGCGCTGTTGCCGGCCTATAACTATCCTAGGTTTGGGTCCAATCTCTTGCAAACCCTAGCCTTGGCAAGCTAGCATTAGGATCAACATCATCGTTCAATCGCGTCCCGAGCCCACTCTCGTGCAAACTCGGGGTGTGACCTAGGTTGGGATAGTTCCTACCCGTCCAATCTCTTGCAAACGAGTATCGGTATGGAATTGCAACCGAGAACCCTAGTATCGGTCCAATCTCTTGCAAACCGATACTACGGAAACTCAATTTCTACACAATTCGGATTTCTAGGGTTTCCTATCGAATTGGGATCCAATCTCTTGCAAATCCCAATCGATATGAACATCTAGCTATCCGTAGTATATCGGTCCCAAACTAACCCTCATAGCAATTCTAGCAATATTTCTACCAAATCATCACAAATCGGAAATTGGGCTCGTAGGGTTCATCCCCACGCCCCAAGATGTTAGGACTACTCACAATTCATATCACAAATGCAAAAATAATCAATTGAAATAACAATAGAATTCATCACAATATTCAAATAAGCAATAAAAATGAGATTTTTAATGGAGAGGGAGACAAACCAATAGAGTTCTCCAAGAATCCAACAAAAATAAACTTTCCTTTCCTCTCCAATCACAAGAATCAAAAGCTAAAAAGTTTAATCTAAAAAGCTGCAAAAAGCAAAGGAAAAAGCTCCCTAACCTAGGTTAAAAACTGGGGTTAAATACCCCCCAAAATCGTCCAAAAAAACTGTGACCAAAATGCCCCTGCGCAGCCTGAAAATCGCAATTTACGCTACAGGCAGCGCGGCTCACTCGGCCGAGTGACAAAAGTCGCTCGGCCGAGTGAGAAACCCTGAGAATTTCCAGTAAGTCTGGGGTCTTGGGAGTCTTCACTTCGGGCGTCGCTCGGCCGAGTGAGTTGTCGTCACTCGGCCGATGGCTTCTATTCACTCGGGCAGTCGGCAATTTCCACTCGGCCGAGTGAGTCTTCTGAAGCTCAGGCAGACAAAAAACAGTAAGTTGGCTCTTTTTGATGGGCGTCGTCTGAGTGCCACTCGGGCGGACGGGGTTTCGTCACTCGGCTGATGTGGCTTCTGATGCTCGGCCGAGTGCACACATGAAGTGTGTCCGATCTGGTCGGCCGAGCGGGGTCTCACTGGTCGGCCGTGTGACTCCTTCACTCGGCCGAGTGAGACACCAAAAGTGCCCATTCTGAGTGTTTTTGCCTCCTCGTCGCTCCTACGACGTTCTTTCTTCTTCCGCTCCTCTCCAATAGCGAAATACCCCTCGGGGAAGTCATCGGTGACACTCTGGAGTAGGTGTATCTCGGGATCACTCCAAATCGCTCCAAATCTCCTGAAGTACGACAAAAACAACAAATCGTGAAAAGTATCGCAATATTGTCGATAAGTCGTGAAAAGCGTGATTTGAGCGATCTAAATGGCATGCAATCATGCGGAAAAAAAGGTGTAAAATAAGGAGTGATCAAAATCCCCCAAGCTTACATCTTACTCGTCCTCGAGGTAGATAAGTAAAAGGCGAACCCGGTGGATTCGGAAAACGAAAATGACGAAAAAAAAAACGAAAAACGAAGAAGAAAGAAGAAAGCGAAGAGGGAAGCTGCTAGATCATTTTCTTAGGACATGGGTTTTGCTTACTCATATAGCATGCACCGAATGTAAAACACATGTCAAAGAATTTTATTTCGGTATCATAGTATAATGGCACAAATAGAAATAGAAAACCCAAGAATATTGATATAGCATGAAAAACGGAATAATTTTAGAATTAACATCGTCTGAATCATTTAAAGCGGTATACAATATCGCAGATCACACACTTTTCAATTGAACGCTTTCTAAGAGGAGTATAAGAATATCACGCAATAGAATAGAAAGAATAGAAAAGCATGGATTTCATGAAATGAGCGCTAGGCATAGATTTCTGGATTTCGTGAAGCTAAAACAATCTCACCGAGTATAGAATATTACTTAGCCTAGGTTGTCATGCATCGTCAAGTAATCACTCTCTCACACATCATTGGATTCCCTCCCCCAAGCTTATCTATAAGCGTGGTGGCATAAAAAACAATATTTACATCCCCATTTTTATGAAGCTCCAAAAGTAATAAAAAATAAAAACAAAAAGAGAGAAGAAAGAGAGAACATGAGATGGGATCGTTTATTGAGATTCTTTTCTCTTTTCTTTTCTTTTTCCTTTCTTTTTCTCTTTTTTTCTCTTTTTTTAATAGCATATATACACAATGATCCCAAATCAAAGAGAAATAAGGATATACAAGAATTTTTCTTTTTCTTTCTTTGGTTTTGGGAAATTTGGAGCTAGGATTTAATAGCGGGGAAAATGCCATATATTAGAATCGCTAAGGGGAGATTCACCAATGATTTTAAAATAGAGAATTGACGTTCAAGATATGTGGAGAAAGAAATAAATATGTCTCTCAGTTCACTCTATAGGACGTGCACGACAACTTCAGCAGGGTAATCTAATCTACTCAGTTTCGATCACAAAAAAAGCAAAACTAATCCAGATTTATCATAGCTAACATCATTCAATCATCCTGAAGTGAAATGTACAAATCAAGCAAATAGAAGTGATATAGGAAAAGAAAACGGTACTCCAGATATAAGCATTCAATGTGTGAATCTTGGTGTGTTCTCTGCGATAGCATACATATGAATATTCAGACTCAGCTAATAATAAAATTTCATCCATTTTCATGCGGAAAAAGTGTGGGTTACTATCTCTAAATGCAAGGAAAATCATAGCATATGATATCAGAAATAAAATCTAAGACATGACAAATATAGCATGCATATAGAGAAAGCTAACTCCACGTCATCATCATCACAGAATAGTCATCTCTAGCATGAGATGAAAAAGAAATAAAGATAAAGCGGGAAAATAAAGCTATTTACAATGCGGCACACAAAGAAAATAAGAAAAAACGTGATGCATGGTAAAAGAAAACAAAAAATGATGAAAGTGAGTGCGAAAACGGAAAAAGGCGTGAAAAAACTAAAAATAAAGGTGGTAAATCGAAAAGAACGTGAGAACTCACTCCCCCAAGCTAAAGTGCACAGTGTCCTCAATGTGCGAAGTGTGGCACACCGAGAGACGTGTAATGTGAGGGGTAGGTGAGGATGCATGCATGATGAAAAAAAGAAAATAAAAATAACGAAATGAAAAAATATGATACGGACATGATGCATGCAGATACAGGAGTGAAACAGATATAAAAGTGTGACACCAAAAACTCTCCCTCTCTCCCAAAAATGATATATGAAGATATGAACAAAACGTGGATCCAACAACAGTGAGGGGAGGTGGGGTGGGCAAAAATCATCAGGACCCAGCAGAGACGGGCAGCATGACGGCAGGAAGGATCAATGGCATCAAGGGTGCCTAAGAGGGTGGGGCTGCGCCGTCTCCGTCCTGAGGCGGAGGTGGTGGTGGTGGTGGTGGCGGGGTAACAGTCTGCTGAGTGGGTGTGGGGGTGGGTGTGGGGGTGGGAGTGGGGGTGGGTACGTGAGGCAGCCGCTTGAGACTCTGAGTGAGGCAATAGTGAGTGCCTGGAAGTAGGTCGAAGCGACTGGCCATAGCGGTAACGGTGGCAGACATGGTCCTAAGGTCGCCTCTGAGGGCACTCACCGCCCCCTCGAGAGCACGAATGCTCTGAAGTACAGTGTCGGGGGGAGGTGGTGCAGAGGGACGCACCTGTCTGTGCTGTGCAAGACGGGGCTGGCGGATGCGGGTGGCGTAGGTGATGGGCTCAGCAGGCAGGTGGAAGAAAGGTGCTGCGCTCGCAAGTGTGGGCCTAGCCTCAGTGCGAGGTTGGGGCGCAGGCTAGTAAGAAGTGGAGGCAGCAGCAACGGAAGTGGAGTATAAAAGTGGCAACGAGGCGGCCAGAGAGGTCGGTGACACAGACGTATGGACAGACGCCACGACACTCTCAGAAAAAACGGCTGCAGTGGAGACAGAGGTGCAAACCACGGTCTCCACGACGGCAGCAAAAGAGGGCTCTCCGCTCTCAACTATAGTCGGTGGGCGCTCGGGTAAGGCGGAGGAAACGGGCTCAACCGACAGAGGGCCAGCTGTGGTGGGTGGGGTGGTGGGTGTTGAGGTAGTGGAGGTGGGCTCAGCGAGTGTACTCCCGACACCGGCAGAAGTATGGACAGAGGTGTCGGGAGCAGTAGAAATATCGGGCTGCTGAGGGGCCACGGGGTCGGCAGGAGCAGCGGGGTCAGCGGGTGCAGCGTGTGCAGCGTAGGCCTGCTCAGCCTGCTCAGCCTCCTCGGCCTCAAGCACGTAGGCGACGGGGATCAGGAGATCCATCGCCGGAAGCCAGTCCACATGTGCTGGTGCTATCTGTGTCCGAGCTGGGCTCGGAAGGATCATGTAATCCGCACCGAATGGACCATGCAACCAAACCCAGTGCCGCTGACCATGCGGACGAAGCATCTTCATCCGGGCCATGACATCTATGGACAGTGAAGTGGGGCCCGGGGCTCGTCGCAGGTCGGCAGGAAGGTCCTCGCCAGTCATAAGAGCGAGCAGGGTGATCAGACCGCCGCCGCATATCGGTGAGCGAGCGCCCACCGATACGATGATGCGATCCAAAAACCAGCTCGCGATATCAATCACGACGGCGGGGACCAACTCGTCACCCTCCCTAGATAGAGCTCTGGGGCGCGTCATCGCGTAGAGCATATAAAGCTCCGGCGTGGACATCGTACCAGGCTCATATCTCGCCAAAAAGGTAGTTGCCATAAGGCGCTGAGCTATGCGGAGGCAAGGGTGGACGATGGCCGAGGCCTTGGCCCTACTAGGGTCGAAGGCGGCAGGTAGACCCGTAATCCGGGCCCAGAAAACGCCGGAATCGAAGGAAGGTGGGGGAATGTGAGTGGGGGCGTAACCACGGTCGGCCCCGGGGACATCGGGCCACGAAAAGAAAGCTCTCATCATACTGAGAGTGACCTGGCACTCTCGGTCCATGAACCTAAACGAGCATCCCTCGTCGGTCCGGGCGATAGAACTAAGCACCTCAAGTGTCGGACGGAGGAACGTGTCCGCCGACACCTGGAAGAAATCTCGCCAACCCACGTTGTCATACAACGTGAGCATCCCCTCAAGTACCCCCAGGCGTCCTAGGTCTGCAAGGTGTGCGAACCTGGAGGGTACGATCGAGCGCTGGGAAATGCGCTCGAAAACGACGCGGTGTGCGTCGTCCGGGAACGTAATCCCCAGCGGCCCGATAAGTGGAGCCGGTGGTGGTGGCTGTGGGACGGCAGGGAGTGGCTGTGCGGGGTGAATGGGCTCTGCAGGCTGTGCGGGGTGAATGGGCTCTGTAGGCTGTGCGGGGTGTGCGGGGTCTACAGGCTGTGTGGGGTGAACGAGGTGTGGTGGTGTAGGTGGAGGAGAGTCCTCCACCACGTGGGAGGGGCCGGGCTCATCCGACCGTTTCCGCTTGGCGGAAGCTCTCCTCGACCGTGGCCGTGTCCGGGGCGGCATGTGGGCCCCGGGTGCTCACCAAAAACGTGAAAAATGCGGCATGCATAAAATAAAGGAAAGAGTATACCGCGACACACCACGAGAGCAAAGTAATGGAAGCATGCGAAGACGACGCCTCCACGTAGCCCAAAACGATCCCCGGAAGCTCCCTTGGGCTCCCCTAAGCTCCCCAATATAACCTGCGCATCAAACGAAGAGATTAGCGTGTAATATTCAAAACGTATGGGGGGGTTAGGGGTATAATAGATAGAAATTAAATTTAATTTGGGTTTAGGGTTCGTTAGACACATAGATCGTCGAAAAATACGCAAAAGAGGAGAAAATAGGCGAAATAAAGCTACCGGAGCTCGGCCGGCGAGGTGGTCACCGGCGGCGACTCGGGCGAAGTCGGAGGAGGCTCGGCCGACGGTGGGTGGCCGAGCGCCGCGGCGAGGACCGAGGTCGGGCGAGTGATGAAGGGCAGTGGGCGAGGGAGATGAGGGGTCGGGCGTTTTGGGGTTTTGCTCGTTTCAAAAAACACGCCGTCCGCTCCCCCTTTTATAGAAAAAGTTACGACTCGGCCGAGTGACTAAGTCACTCGACAGAGTGATCGTAACGGAAATGTTTTGAAAAATTCCTCCCCGCTTACGATTCGGCCGAGTGGCCTTGCCACCCTCGGCCGAGTGGAGTAAGTCCATTCAACCGAGTGGCTCAAGCTACTCGGCAAGACTCGCCCTAGGAGCGTATCAGTTTTACTCGGCCGAGTGAATATATATATTCGGCCGAGTAGCAATTATACTGAAATCAAGAAAAGAGACAGAGAGTTGGGTACAAAAGACTTCCCTCGTTCGTGAGCCGCTCGGGCGGACGAACTTATGTGCTCGGCCGAGTGACTAGTATACTCGGCCGAGTGAACCCTGTTTTCTGCTGTTTGGCTTCGTTTGGGCTCTAAACTCTGTTTTTCTTCCTCCAGTCGATTTCATCTTCCTCCTAAGCATCGAGCGCCTTCCTGGAGCGCTCCTCGTCGCCTTGTTCGTCCTCCTAATGATAGGTACCTCGTTCTCCTCTCCTGTCAAAGAAAAATAGGACCCGTTATCACGAAATTTTTGGGCAAACGACTCAAAACACTAATAATTTCTAAAACAAAAATAAAGGAAAAGTAAAAATAAAGCGATAACCGTCGGTTTGCTTCCCGACAAGCGCTCGTTTAAGGTCGTGAGCTCGACCCCCTTTGATTTTCAATTCAATGCGGGATATTGGGTGCATATGAGATGCACCCGTCAAATTTATTGGGAAGAACGCTTAAATTTGGATGTTGTGGCGGGGCGTCCTTCCTCGGTGCTCCTTTGCCTCGGGTAGTGTTGGGGGGTGGCTCCCCCAAGCTAGTGCTTGCTCCGGGCCTCGGCTTCACCGGAGACACCGATTTTCATATCGGTGGGTCTTTCCTTGGAGTCTTCATCTTTGAGAGCTTGCAAAGCTCTCGTATCCTCGCGACATCAGCGTCGCCTTCATCAATTTCCGTGGAGAGGTCGGGAGAATGCTCAATCTTTTCTTCTTGGCCTAAGTCCGGCCCTTCCTCAAAATCTTCCTTGAATAGAGCGCCGATCGAATGGGGGATCGCCTCCTCAATAACCTCGTCAAGGAGGTATGAAAGATCATCCGGCCGTCCCTTAAGTAGATATATTCTATTGATTTCTCCCATCGGGACTCCCTCGGAATAATGCTTAAGCCTCGACCATTTACTTTGAATGTGGCTCCGTCCTTGCTTTCCAACTCGAAAGCCCCTCCCGGTTGTATGTGCTTGATGGTGAAAGGTCCGGACCAACGTGACCTCAACTTTCCGGGAAATAGTCAGAGCCTGGAATTATATAGCAAGACCTTGTCTCCTACTTTGAAGTCTGTAACGGTTATGCGCACATCGTGGAGAATCTTGGTCCTTTCTTTGTAAATTCTCGAGCTTTCGTAGTCGTCTCTCCTTATCTCATCAAGCTCGTTGATGTCCAAGAGTCGCATCACCACCGCACTCTTATAATCATAATTAAGGGTCTTGATGGCCCAATATGCGCGGTGTTCCAACTCTACCGGCAAGTGGCAAGCTTTCCCATAAACAAGTCGGAACGGTGTGGTGCCGATGGGAGTGCGAAAGGCCGTGCGATATGCCCATAGAGCATCGTTTAACTTCATTGACCAATCCTTTCTAGATCGATCCTCGGTCTTCTCAAGAATTTGCTTGATCTCTCTATTTGAGACTTCCACTTGGCCGCTTGTCTGGGGGTGATACCCCATGCCAACTCTATGGTTTACCCCGTACTTCTTCAGCATGGCTTCAAACTTGTTTTCTATGAAATGGCTCCCCCCGCCGCTTATCAAGGTACGAGGAACTCCGAAGCGTGGGAAGATGTTCTGCTTGAAGAACTTAGAGACGACCCTTGCATCATTAGTAGGGGTAGCGATTGCTTCCACCCATTTAGAGACATAGTCAACGGCCAATAGGATGTATTTGTTACCATTGCTCGACGGAAATGGTCCCATGAAGTCTACTCCCCAACAATCAAAAAGCTCAATTTCTTGGATGGGCCTCATTGGCATCTCATTGCGTTTGGAGATATTCCTGGTCCGTTGGCATCTATCGCACCCCTTTACAAAGTCGTGGGTGTCTCTAAACATTGTTGCCCAGAAGAATCCGCTCTGCAAAATCTTAGCGGTTGTCTTAGAGGCGGCGTGATGTCCCCCGCATGGCAGACCGTGGCAATGCAAAATGATAGACGTTGCCTCCTTTTTAGAAACACACCTTCGAATAACACTATCTTTGCATATCTTGAAGAGGTATGGATCTTCCCAAAAATAGCTACGGACCTCATGCAAAAATCTCCTCTTTTGATGCGTGGGCATCCCATGCGGTTTAATTCCACAAGCCAAGTAGTTGACGAAGTCCGCGTACCAAGGTACTTCTCCGGGCCTTATGGCGTATAGCCTCTCATCCACGAATGCGTCGTCGATAGGTAAACTCTCATCCTCCTTGTCACTAATAAGCCTAGACAAATGATCCGCCACGACATTGTCCGTACCTTTCTTGTCTCTGACCTCTAAATCGAATTCTTGCAACAAGAGTATCCACCTAATTAACCGAGGTTTGGCCTCCTTCTTGTTTAAAAGATACTTCAACGCCGCATGGTCGGTGTGGACAATCACCTTGGAACCAAGGAGGTAGGAGCGAAACTTCTCGATGGAATAGACGACCGCTAGAAGCTCTTTTTCGGTAGTTGTATAGTTTTTCTGCGCGTCATCCAATGTCTTGCTCGCATAGAATATCGCATGAAGCTTCCTATCTTTCCTTTGTCCCAATACTGCTCCAATGGCTTGGTCGCTAGCATCACACATTAGCTCAAAGGGAAGGCTCCAATCCGGTGGTTGTATGATGGGCGCGGAAACTAGTGCTTCCTTCAAGGTATTGAAGGCTTGCAAGCATTCCCCTGAAAAAAAAGGAGTATCTTTAGCGAGCAAGGAAGTAAGCGGTTGGGCAATTGAGGCGAAATCCTTGATGAAGCGGCGGTAAAACCCCGCATGACCAAGAAAGCCTCTAATGCCCTTGACATTAATAGGAGGAGGGAGTTTCTCGATTACCTCAATCTTTGCTTTATCTAGCTCAATTCATCTCGAGGAGACAAGGTGCCCGAGAACTATACCTTCCGTGACCATGAAGTGACACTTCTCCCAATTTAGAGTGAGATTGTTTTGTTGGCACATTTTAAGGACTTTAGTAAGATTGGCCAAACAAGAGTCAAACTCACTTCCATAAACCGAAAAATCATCCAAAAAAACTTCCATAATATTTTCAATATAATCGGAAAATATGGATGTCATACACCTCTGAAAGGTGGCGGGAGCATTACAATGACCAAACGACATCCTACGGTAGGCATAGGTACCATAGGGACAAGTAAAAGTGGTCTTTTCTTGGTCATCTTCGTGCAAAGGGATTTGGACGAATCCCGAATACCCATCTAGATAACAAAAGTATTTATGTTTAGCTAGGCGCTCAAGCATTTGATCAATGAAGGGCAATGGGTAATGGTCCTTTCGGGTAGCTTTATTTAGTTTCCTATAATCAATGCACATTCGCCATCCCGTGACGGTGTGAGTAGAAATGGGCTCACCTTTATCATTTTTTATAACTGTCATCCCCCCTTTCTTGGGGACGACATGAACGGGGCTAACCCATCTACTGTCAGAGATAGGATAAATAATACCGGCGTCGAGCAATTTTAGGATTTCCTTTTTAACCACCTCTTTCATGTTCGGGTTTAACCGCCTTTGAGGCTCTATGGAGGTGGCGTCGGTATCCTCCAAATGGATCCTATGTGTGCAAAGCCTAGGGCTTATCCCTTTTAGATCGGAGATAGTGTAGCCAAGGACATCTTTGTGGCTCCTAAGAACGTCTAGGAGTCTCTCAAGTTGATCATGCGTGAGGTGGGAGTTAACTATCACCAGAAAAATTAATTTACTACCCAAAAAGGCATACCTTAGATTCGGTGGTAATTGTTTAAGTTCTACCTCAAGAGGTGCCGCTCCTTCTACTTCATCAGCTCGCATGAGTTTGGCTTCTTCCTTGTCATCCGAGTTTAGCTCATGTTCAGGTGGCATGCTCTCATGCGAAGACTCAGACTCACTACTTAGTGAGGACGATGCATCGAAATAGGCGCTCTCCGATTCTGTGCTTGCATCGTCAAAACCATCACTCTGCTCCGGTTCGTTCCTGGAATCAAGAAACACATCAGACGATTCATAAAAGCAAGAGTGAGTGTCATAGAGTGTAACTCCCTGAACATCGGTTTGCTCGAAAGATTCTTCGGGAGTATAGTGCTCTTCGACACTTGTTCTACTGTCTTTGAAATATAACTTGTCGTCTATCACATCAACTCTGACATTGCCCCCGATAGTCCCATCCGGGGAGACTTGATCCATCACAAAAGTAGCAAAAAGTTGTTCGTCGGGGTCCTTGATATCGATAGCAAAAGCTCCGGTAGCGTGGACCTCATCGCCAAGCTCCTTAAGGAGGTCTGTGAAGGAGTCATAATCTTCCTGACTGAGTTCTGTTGTCGACATTGCATCCTCCATTCTACCTGTTAAGATCTTATGCAAAATACGGGGAGAGTATGCAAATAGGGCTGCAAGTAGAGTTAGAACAGGATATAGAAGAAAGTAAAGAAAGAAAGAAAAATAACCGGGTGGTCGATGCCGAACACCATCAAAATGGCCTCCCCGGCAACGGCGCCAAATACTTGATCGCTCCGGAATGTAACCCAAAAGGGCGACCGTATAGTTTTACCGCAAGCGCACGGTGTAGCGGCGAGCGGGTTATCGAACACAGGGAGGACGAATGACAGTGCCTTCTCCAGACAACCTGGCTATAGGAACAGAAAAGAGGGAATTTGCCTTTTGGCGATCCTGTCACAATCGTCAGACAAAGTATGGAGATATAAAATCAATTAAAGACACCTAGGGAATGGGGAATCCTCGCTACTCACCGTACTTTGTCAATGTGATTCATTGGTATCACAATTGCTAGGGTAGAATTTCGGATGAACTAGTTGCAACTGAATGTAAAACCTAGCTCACGCTCTCGCGCTGTTGTCGGCCTATAGCTATCCTAGGTTTGGGTCCAATCTCTTGCAAACCCTAGCCTAGGCAAGCTAGCATTAGGATCAACATCATCGTTCAATCACGTCCCGAGCCCACTCTCGTGCAAACTCGGGGTGTGACCTAGGTTGGTATAGTTCCTACCCGTCCAATCTCTTGCAAACGAGTATCGGTATGGAATTGCAACCGAGAACCCCAGTATCGATCCAATCTCTTGCAAACCGATACTACGGAAACTCAATTTCAACCCAATTCGGATTTCTAGGGTTTCCTATCGAATTGGGATCCAATCTCTTGCAAATCCCAATCGATATGAACATCTAGCTATACGTAGTATATCGATCCCAAACTAACCCTAATAGCAATTCTAGCAATATTTCTACCAAATCATCACAAATCAAAAATTGGGCTCGTAGGGTTCATCCCCACGCCCCAAGACGTTAGGACTACTCACAATTCATATCACAAATGCAAAAATAATCAATTGAAATAACAATAGAATTCATCACAATATTCAAATAAGCAATAAAAATGAGATTTTTAATGGAGAGGGAGACAAACCAATAGAGTTCTCCAAGAATCCAACAAAAATAAGCTTTCCTCTCCTCTCCAATCACAAGAATCAAAAGCTAAAAAGTTTAATCTAAAAAGCTGCAAAAAGCAAAGGAAAAAGCTCCCTAACCTAGGTTAAAAACTGGGGTTAAATACCCCCCAAAATCATCCAAAAAACTGTGACCAAAATGCCCCTACGCAGCCTGAAAATCGCAATTTACGCTACAGGCAGCGCGGCTCACTCGGCCGAGTGACAAAAGTCACTCGGCCGAGTGAGAAACCCTGAGAATTTCCAGTAAGTCTACGGTCTTGGGAGTCTTCACTTCGGGCGTCGCTCGGCCGAGTGAGTTGTCGTCACTCGGCCGATGGCTTCTATTCATTCGGGCGGTCGGCAATTTCCACTCGGCCGAGTGAGTCTTCTGAAGCTCAGGCAGACGAAAAACAATAAGTTGGCTCTTTTTGATGGGCGTCGTCTGAGTGCCACTCGGGCGGACGGGGTTTCGTCACTCAGCCGATGTGGCTTCTGATGCTCGGTCGAGTGCACACATGAAGCGTGTCCGATCTGGTCGGTCGAGCGGGGTCTCGCTGGTCGGCCGAGTGACTCCTTCACTCGGCCGAGTGAGACACCAAAAGTGCCCATTCTGATTTTTTTTGCCTCCTTGTCGCTCCTACGACGTTCTTTCTTCTTCCGCTCCTCTCCAATAGCAAAATACCCCTCGAGGAAGTCATCGGTGACACTCTGGAGTAGGTGTATTTCGGGATCACTCCAAATCGCTCCAAATCTCCTGAAATACGACAAAAACAACAAATCGTGAAAAGTATCGTAATATTGTCGATAAGTCGTGAAAACGTGATTTGAGCGATCTAAATGGCATGCAATCATGCGGAAAAAAAGGTGTAAAATAAGGAGTGATCAACTAACATTACGAGGAGCAACAGTAATGTCGACCTCTACCCCTTCTCTCCCATGCCGTCATCTGCTCCTTCGGCCCTTCTAACAGCTTCCTCATCCTCCTTGTGGCACAATTGATCACTTCATATTTTACACCTTTTTTCTGCATGTTTGCATGCCGTTTTGATCGCTCATATCACGTTTTTCATGATTATTTGACAATATTGCGATGCTTTTCACTATTTCTTGTTTTTGTCATATTTCAGGAAATATGGAGCGATTTGGAGCGATTTTGATATCAATGGGTTTGTAAGCGCTAAGGAGTGTCACCCACGGCTCTTTTAAGGGCCATTCAGCGATGGAAGATGAGTGGAAGAAGAAGAAACTTCGTAGGAGCGACGAGGAGGAGAAACGGAGAAGATTGGGCATTTACAGCATGCCACTCGGCCGAATGGAGCACTCACTCGACCGAGCAAGAAGCCCACTCGGCCGACCAAAACGGACACGCACAAAAGAAGAGAATCAGCGTGTACTTGGCCGAGTGACGACAGCCCACTCGGCCGAGTACGAGAGTTCACTCGTCCGAGTGGCACGCGAAATTCGTCCAGAAAGAGGCAGAGTTACTGGAATCTGTCAGACAATCTAAGAGGCCCCAATCGACCGAGTATGAATGCCACTCGGCCGAGTGAATAAAGCTCCTCGGCCGAGTCACCTCCGAGGGCAGACCCTGAGACACCCTGACTTACTGTTTTCTTACAGGGTTTGTCACTCGGCCGAGTGACAATGCCACTCAGCCGAGTGAGCCGCTCCGCCGTTGCGAGAGTTACGATTTCTGGGTTGCGCATGGGCAGTTTGGTCACGATTTTCTGGGTGATTTTAGGGGGTATTATAAACCCAGTTTTTGCCCTAGTTAGAGGAGCTTTTGGCAGCCTTTTCCCAAAAACTTTTTAGATTATTAGATTTAGACGTTCTTTTTGAAGATTTGAAGGCTACTTTTATTGGATACTCTTGGGAAATCATTGGATCTACATTGGTTTGGCTATTTCCTATCAAAAAACTCAATTTTTATTAGCTATTTCTCTATTGCAATGAATTCTCTTGATATTATTATTGATTTTTCTGAGAATTGCATGATGAATATTGAGTAGTGCCATCGTCTTAGGGCGTAGGGATGAACCCTATGGACCCTATTTCTAAGTTGTGATGAAATTGTGAAATTGTAGCTAGAATTGATTAGGGTTAGGTTGTGATTGATTAATTACGGATAGCTATGGATTCTTATCGATTGGGATTTGCAAGAGATTGTGTCCCAATTGATAGGAAGCCCTAGAAATTCGATTTAGATTGACGATTGGATTTCTCTAAACTTGGTTTGTAAGAGATTAGGATTTTCAATTGTGAATCTATACCCATATTCGTTTGCAAGAGATTGGACGGATAGGAACTATCATAATCTAGGTCGTAGCTCGAGTTTGCACGAGAGTGGGCTCGAGATACGATTGAACGATAATGTCGTTCTTCACGCTAGCGGCTTAGGCTAGGGTTTGCAAGAGATTGGGCCCTATCCTAGGTTTGCTATAGACCGGCGATAGCGCGAGAGAGTGAGCTGGGTTCTACATTTAGTTGCAACTAGCTCACCCACATTCAAGTTTAGCATTAACGAAACCTATGAATCACAATGATGAGAGGCGGTCCGTAGTGGGGATTCCCTACTCCTAGATGTTTTATTAATTTGATATTTTCTCTTGACATTTGCACGATTGTGACTGTTTACCCCAAACGATTCTCGATCCTCTTGATAGCTAGGTGATTGGAAGGAGACACGGTCATTTGTCCTCCCTGAGTTCGATACCCGCTCGCCGCTACACCGTGCGCTTGCGGGAAAACTACAAGTAGTTTTTCGGGTGTACACTCGGACGCGATCAAGTTTTTGGCGTCGTTGCCGGGGATTTATCTCCATGTAATTTGGGCCATAGCTAGGTCTCTCTAGGGTTACATTTTGGATCGACCAAGTTTTTGGCGCCGTTGCCGGGGAGGCGACAGTGTTTTATTCCCTTTACTTTGTTATTTCTTTTTGTTTTATTATTTTTATCTTTTTACTCCTCTATCGTGCTAACATTTCCATCAAACTCTGTTTTTCTTTGCATGTACACGAGATCGACGGCAGATCCAGAGGATATTATATTTGATCCGGAGATTGAGCATACCGAGAGGAGGATCAGAGCTGAGAAAAGGCTTACTATAGAGGATAATTGTATGAACCACACGGAGAAACCGAAGGAACTAGCGGCACGTATGGCGAGGATTATATCCATCAGAGATAGGCTATGGCCTAAGACCTCTTCCACCACTTCTTCCATCGCCATGCCGGAGTTAGCGGCGGATAAGAATTTTGAGCTCAAATCAGGATTGGTGGTCTTAATGCAATAAGACCCCTTCCATGGGAACTCCCATGCGAATCCACATTATCACCTGCAGCTATTCTTGTCCAAGTGCGCCACCTTTCAAATGCCGGGTGTTTCCATTGATGCTATCCGCTTGAGACTCTTCTCCCTCAGAGACAAAGCTTTATATTGGTTGAGAACGCAAGCGGAAGGGGTATTCACTACTTGGGATGAGTTGGCCAATGCTTTCGTGGATAAATTATACTCGCCATCTAAGACAGTGAAGATTAGGAGTGCGCTCATGTCCTTTAAGTAAGGACCGCAGGAGACCCTATACGAGGCATGGGAGCGCTTCAAGGATTTATAGCATCAATGCCCCCATCACAGCATAGAAGAATGGGAGCTAGTTCACAGTTTTTTATAATGGACTCCAACCGGGCACGAAGCAGATCATAGATGCAACCGCCAACGGAGCCATTCTTTCCAAAACGGCGGATGAAGCTACGGCCCTATTAGAGGAGATGGCTACTAATAATCAACAATGGGGCGATGAGCGAGGATATTCTTCTAACTCTTTGAAGCCCACTAGCATATATGAAGCCAATGCCATAGCGGAGCTCTCGAACAAATTTGACTCTCTCCACAAGGTAGTGGAGAGATTGGAGAAGTATATCACCGAGCCACATGGATCTCCCTCTACATCTATGCCGGTAAGCAATATGTCCGATTGGCAAGACCAATCTCAAGTCATGTTCGTAGGAGGAGAGCATGGAGAGGGGGCCTTTGAACAAGTGCAATATGTTGCGGGGAACTCCGGTTATTGGGCCAACCCGGCCGCAAGGAACCATCCGGGATTTTCGTATGCAAATAATGAAGGAGCCCTAAACCCACCACCACCGCAACAACCTCAAGCTAGGCCTCCACCTCCACAACATCAATACCAACCATGGGGGCCACCGCAACCAAATTACCCGCCTAGGCAACAAGCGGGACCGTATAGGCCGCCCGGTTATAATCAAGGTTGGAGAGCTCCTAACCTACCTCAAGCACACCAAAGATCGGATCATGCAGCTAGGATAGAGGAGTTCATGGTGGAGCAAAAGAAGATAAACACTCGGTTGATTGCGCAACAAGACTCTCTGAATACCGTAGTGGCTCAACTAGCTGAGCAACTCACGTTGCTTAACAAAAACACCCAACAATTGCCGGCTCAACCGGAGCCTAATCCACGGAATACTACCGGCCACAAAAATGCGGTAGTGGCGGTCACAACTAGGGGCGGAAAGGATACTACTCCCGTCATGGTCCAAACTAAGGAGCTCGTGGAAGAAATCTTGGATGACAAGAAGTCGGCGATTGAGGAGGAGAGCCCAAAGGAGCCACAAGGAGGAGGAAATTCTGAAGTGAAGAAGCCCAACGAGGAGCGCACCTACATGCCGTCGGTGCCATTTCCACAACGGTTGGCAAGAGCCAAAATTGAGAAGAGGCTCGCTAAGTTCCTTGAATATTTGAGGGGAGTAAGCCTCAACATACGCTTCCTAGATGCTATAGTGGAGATCCCGTCGTATGCAAAGTTCTTGAAGGACTTAATATCGGGAAAGAAGAGGAAGGAGAAAATAATGCTTGCTGAACAAGGGACTTGGTTCAACCGGAAGGAAAAGGCGCCCGTGAAATTCAAGGATCCCGGAAGCGTTCGCATCCCATGCACACTTGGAGGCGTCCCATTGCAAAAGGCTTTAGTTGACTTGGGAGCGAGTGTGAGCCTAATGCCCCTTAGAATGTTCCGAAAATTGAATATGGGGACCGACTTGAAGCCAACCGACATAAGGATACAACTAGCGGATGGTCGGGTCACTAGGCCGGTAGGGATTGCGGAGAGCATTCCGCTACAAGTTTCGGGAGGGATATGCTTACCTTGCGATTTCGTCGTCATGGACATCAAGGAAGAGGGCGACACTTCACTTATACTTGGACACCCGTTCTTGGCCACCGCCGGCGTTATAGTCGACGTGCGAGAAGGAACATTATCCTTGAATGTCGGGAACATCGAGGTTGAGTTCCACATACCCAAGGCCATGAAGCATATGCCCTACTAAGAGGAGTTGGACTATGTGGACCTCCTTGATGAGGTAATTGACGAGGCCATTTCTTATTCTATTGGCGCTCTCCATGATGACGGCCTTGAAGAAGGCCAAGCTTCGAGTATTGAAGAGAAGTTGGAGGACCCTCCGGATAGCTCCATGGCCGATGATGAAGGCGACACTGATGTTGCAAGGATAAGGGAGCTTTGCAAGCTCTCAACGGCCAAGAATCCAAAGAAAGCTCCACCGAATAGAAGATCGGCATCACCAGTGAGAAGGAAGATTGGTGCTAGCTCAAGCTTGGGGGACTTATCCCCTAACACTACCCATGATGAGGGGGCACCGAGGAAGGCCGACGAGCACCAACAACCAAATCCAAGTGGCCTTCCCGGCAAATTCGACGGGCATTTCTCGTATGCGCCCAACATCATGCGCTAAACGAAAATATTAAGGGGTCGAGCTCATGACCTTAAACGAGTGCTTGTCGGGAGGCAACCCGACGGGTTTACATTGTTTTTATTTGAATCTTGTTTCTTTTTTATATTTTTATTAGTGTTTAGAGTCTGGTGTCTATGAAAATCGTGACAACGTGTCCTAATTTTCATGACAGGAGATAGAGAAAGAGAGATCACTCATATGGAGGATGTCCAAGGCAAGGGAGAGCACTTCAGGAACACCCTCAGGCCCTAGGATGAGGAAGGAACTGACTGGAGGAAGAATAACAGAGAATGGAGCGAAAACAGAGAGCCGTTGCAGAAATCAGGAAGCCACTCGACCAAGTAACATATGTCACTCGGCCGAGCAAAGACTCCACTCAGCCGAGTGGAGTACCAATCAGGAAAGTTTCTGCAGACCAACTCTCTGTCATTTCCTATGAATTTTAGTCTTAATTACCACTCGGCCGAGTGCCTTATCACTCGGCCGAGTGAAACAGATAACCTCCCAGCTCAAAAATTACTGAGTGGCCGAGCCACTCGGCCGAGTGAGACATTCTTACTCGGCCGAGTGAATCAAAGCCACTCGGCCGAGTCGTAAGTCGCGTAGACCAATTTGAAATCTTCTTCACTCGGTCGAGCGACCTAGTCACTCAGCCGAGTCGTAACTTGGCCTCATAAATACTCGTGGGCTTCAAGGAGGACGAAGAATGTCCTCGCTCGTCGCCCCACTGTTGGTTGTTGGAGGCCATCTCCTCTAGCAAGGCCGTAGCTTCATCGGGGGTCTTTGACAAAATGGCTCCGTTGGTGGTAGCATCAATAATCTGTTTTGTGCCCGGTTGGAGTCCATTGTAGAAACTGTGGACAAGCTCCCAATCTTCAATGCTATGAGGGGGGCATTGATGTTGCAAGTCCTTGAAGCGCTCCCATGCCTCATAGAGAGTCTCCTGCAGTCCTTGCTTGAAGGACATGAGAGCACTTCTTATCTTCAACGTCTTGGAGGGCGGGTAAAATTTGTCGACGAAGGCACTCGCCAATTCATCCCAAGTGGTGAAGATTCCTTCAGCTTGCGTCCTCAACCAATATAAGGCCTTGTCCTTGAGTGTGAAGGGGAAGAGGTGCAGTCTGACATCATCTATGGAGACGCCCGACATTTGGAAGGTGGCACATTTTGATAGGAAGAGCTGGATGTGGTAATGAGGGTTCTCATGGGAATTCCCATGAAAAGGGTCTTGCTACATCAGAACTACCAATCCGGTCTTCAATTCGAAATTTTTATCGGCCGCCAACTCTGGCATAGCTATGGACGAGGTCGTGGAGGAAGTCTTAGGCCGAAGCCTATCTCTAATGGAAATAATCCTCGCCATTCGCGCCTCCAATTCTTCGGGTGTCTCAGGATGGGTCATAAAATTCCCTTCCGTATCGAGTCTCCTCTCCACTCTGATCCTCCTCAATGTACGTTCGATCTCCGGATCGTATGTATTTCTTCGGGGTCCGCCGTGGATCTCGTGTACATGCAAGGGAAAACAGAGTTTCAAAGAAATAGTTAGCACAAGGGAAGGGTAAAATAAAAATAGATATAATAAAACAAAAAGAAAAATAGCTAGGTGTAATGCCCTACAAGCTACTGCACAAGTACTAGAGGGAGGGTGAATAGTACTTTAAAAATAACAAGGAGTATAATTCCTAATTATCGTGCAAACAACTACCAAATCAATTTGCGGAAGCTTAAATTGATGACAACAACAAAATTAACAATGCTAACAATTGATATTACTGGGTTCAGATCCACCCAAGTCTCCCCGACTTGTTCCCGGTGATCCTACGTCCCAACCACCCGGATCCCCTCTGGATACTTAGGTTAGAAACCCTAACCCAAGATTTCCACTATGAATATCTTGTGAAAAACCTTCACAAGATCAAATCATACATGCAATGGCAATAGTGAATCCCACAACCCGGGATCACAACCTTCTCTCACAACCGAGAGAATCAAAAGCAATAAATGAGTTTATATGAAATAAACAATAACATACCACAAACCCTATACCTTGAGTTTTCTTACCAAATAGGTACAAGGAGGGATTTGAGGAAGAGGAAGTCACCAAGACCTAGCACCACTGAAATGAGCAGCAATGGGTGCCTAGGAGTGATTAGGAGACTTGAATCAAGCTAGAGCTTGAATGGCTCACCAAGAACAAACTTCTCTCAAGATGGATTCTAGATCTAGAAAGTGAGAGAATGGATTTCTTGTGAGGGAGAGAGCTTTGGAAATGAGTGAGAATCTCTAACTCTTTCAATCTTAATGAATCTCTTAATGGCAGGTCTAACCAAGAGAGAAATGACCAAGCTTCGTATTTATAGGGTCCCAAACGAGCTAGGTCAAATCCCAACGGATAGAAATCTGAAGCAGTTAGTCGGTCAAAGAACAACCACTGACCGACTAGTTCATCAACTAGTCGGTCGGTCAAACAACATGGACCGACTAAGTGATGAACAGTGAACAGATTGAATTTCAGACCTAGAAATCTAGTCGGTCCAAGAAGACTGTCTGACTGACTAGTTTCACAACTAGTCGGTCGGTCAGTGAACTTAGACCGACTAAGAGTCAAAAACTATTAGTCTAAATACAAATTGATTTAGTCGGTCCAAGAACAAATGTTGACCGACTAGATCATCAACTAGTCGGTCGCCAAACGTTCTTAGACCGACTAACGATAAACAGTAGATCAAGAGAAAATTGGCATGTACAGTAAAGCTCAACTAGTCGGTCAAAGAAGCATCACTGACCGACTAGTTCATCAACTAGTCGGTCGGTGAGTCAACGTAGACCGACTAACTGTAAACAGTACTGAGCAAGAAAAGACTAACTGAAACTAGTCGGTCCAAGAAGCTTTGCCGACCGACTAGATCACCATCTAGTCGGTCAGTTCTTCTTCTTGAACCAACTAACATGCACAAAAAGTCCGAATCGAAGCGTGATGCTTCGAGGAAGTTAGAATGGACTTCTACTAAGATCCTAGAGCTAAGATATGAGCGTTATGAAGATAGAAATGTAAGGTATACTCAAGGCTTAACATTCTATAAATCGAAACTAAAAGACTATAAATAAAACCTTAAGGAACGGTCTTCGAGAGCTTCGATCAAATCTTCATGACTTCCAAAATGGTCCAAAAGCTTCAATGAAGCTTTAGGCATTGAATACAAGCTTTGAGAAGTCTTGAGATGTCGCTTTGAGTGTTCTCGTGAATTTGGCGATGATCTCCATAACTGCGCTCACAAATTGTTAGTTCATGAATTATTTATGTTTGCTCATCATCCAAAACCAAATCCGGGGAGTCCAATACTCAACATTCTCCCCCTTTTTGGTGATGACAAACCAACATAAATAATAATAAAAAATAATGATTCAAATGTAAAATACTTACTCCCCCTACATTGATGACACATTAATTCCAAATAGAATAAATATAAATTGCATCAAGCAGACGAGTGAGATATATAATAAGAATCGATTATTGAAATATCGGATTTGAAAATCCATATATATATCTTAACTTCCCCTGAATCTAACATATCAAATTAGATTCTTGGAAATTGAGTTAAATTTTCATTTGCCCTAATCATTATCATTATCTCTCCCCCTTTGGCATTATCCCAAAAATGGGGGGCATACAACGACAACAACAAGGATAAATAAAATCCAACATCGGGAGTCGTAGAATATGACGATGGACCAAATTGACACCAAGGAAAATAGTCGAAAACGAATCAAAGTGTGCCAAATTGTCCATTTTTGAAAAACGAAAATTAAAATCATCAAAATACCAAATATAAATTCACTTATTGAATAAAGAAACGTACTCTTCAATACTCAATATTCTTGGTTAAATTTGTGCATGGAAAACAATTCTATGCAATCATAGAAATATAATCTATTTAACCAAGTTTATAATCGTCGAGCGACGAAATCACATATCATAGACATTGAATGAATATTAAATGTGCACAATGAAGTAAAAGGAGAACATCGGTGTGTATATATATATATATATATATATATGGATACCATGAGTACAAGCAGAAATACATCGACTACAACAAACAGAGTGCAACATCAATATCACCAACCAAAAGATACAACAACATCATCGACATATCATCAAAGTCAAACATCCAACAAAATGAAAGTACATCAAGAACACCGACATCCAAAATCCAAAATACATCGAAACACCACCGACATCCTATCCTAACCTAAAACACTCTCAGAAAGATGTATCATCCAATGATCACCGGAGAGTCCTCCAAACTGACGCTCAGGAGGAAGTGGCAGGATCAACAGTCTCCGTGGGTCCAATCGAGGGAGTGGACTCAGGCTCTGCTGCAAGGAGTGGTGTGTCAACAGAAGAAATCGTCAGGGCAGGAGTGGAGACATCGATGACTGGCTCAACGGTAGGAGTATCAGCATGAACATCAGCAGGAACAGCAGCAGACTGATCCACTGGAGCAGAAGTCTCTGGAGCACCGGAAGAGGTGGCAGCTCCAGCAGTGGAAGTAGTAACAGCAGCAGCAGGAGTGGCCTCAGCGCCACGAGTAGGAGAACCAAGCAGCTCATCAATATCCTCATCATCCATCTCCTCATCCTCAGAAACAGGAGGAGGGACCTCAACACCAATAACACGAGCAATACGACACAGAATCTCCTCGGAACGAGCATACCGAGACTCGAGACGACGAACGTCACGAGCGAGACTCTCAAGTGTGGTGGGAGGTCTGGAAGCAGCAGCTGCAGAAGAAGTGCCCTGAAAAGCTGAAGGAGTCGTCCGCTGCACGTGACGGAGTGCCGCAAGAGATTTCTTTACGGTCGTCACGTTCAGTGGAGGACCAAGAGGACGCTCATCGTCAGGAGGCAAAGGCACGCGAAAATGACGAAACACCAAAGTCAACAGACAAGGATAAGGGATATGCACAGATTTAGTGGTCTTGCGAATACACTCGAAAGAGTCCATCTTATCGAGTATAACGCGAGCCCAATTAATCTCGCAACCCAAGAATAGAGCGTAAATCAACTTTAGGAACGGCTGGGAAGGCAGAGAAGATGAGCCGTACTTGGGAAGCAAGCACGACTTCAGAATTAGATTGAGGACCCATGCATTTGGCTTAAATGACTTCGATGGAACACCAATGAAGGCAGGAGGGATCACATGGAAGATATCAGCGAGAACAGACTGATCCAAAGAGGAGATATCATCAACTGAAATGTCTGACGGGAGGAGACCAGACGACAAACATTCAAGCAACTCCCCCAAGATTTCTGCCGTGAGGACTATAGGAGTCCCCAAGACAGTAGTCTCGATGGAGTGGCTCTCATCGTAGTGGCCCCGGACACGATTTGCATAGAACAGTTTGACCAGGTGAGGATAGGGTCGAGGGTTCGCCTTAGGGTCGAAGCGAAGGTAGTCTAGGAGCCCACTATAGGATAGGAGATCAGCTAAGCCAAGGAAGTCGAAAACTGAACATAGTGCTCCAATAGCATCGGGCAGTGCTCAATACGGTTGTAGGCCGCTAGACATATAGGGTCGTCGTGACACAACGATATGTCTACACCACCTGCTGGCATTGGGGCCTTTCCCTTAGGCTGTCGAGTCCTAGGACGAAGTGGAGGAGTGGGTTCCCTATGGCCAGACTCATCCTCGGGTCTAAACTCAGTATCAGAATCAGGAGGTGTAGAGGGGGTATGGAGTATAGGCTTTCTAGACTTAGAATGTTTACCGGGTTTGACGGTCGCCGTCCTATGTTTCTTCAGAGGAGGCGAAGACGGTGAAGCTTGGGTTGATTTAGCTCGGCGTTTGGGTTTCGAAGGATTCCTAGGCTGTGATGGCCCTACGATCATGGGGGATGCCCCAGAGGAAGTGATAGGAATCCTCGTCTTTGCCATGATCGTGGCACAACGAGATCAATCAATCGATACAACCCTAAGCAACGAAACCCTAAAGCTGAAAATGAAACGGGCTCAAGCAATAACAAACCCTAGACTGAAATCGAGACCTAGGACAAACCCTAGAGCTGAAAACGAGACCTAGGAGGAAGAGAGATACCTAGGAGGAGTGATCGACGACGATCGACGGCGGAGGATGGTCGGAAGAACGCCGGAGATCGACGGGAAGACGAAGAGACACCAGCTGGGGTTGGGGGATTTCGATCTGGAGAAAACCTGGAGACCGATTAAATGAGAAAGAAGTCAGATAGTTTGAGTTTAAGTCGATCGAAACACGAAAAGACGTGATTGCCCCTGATCACTTAGTCGGTCTAAGTTCAAACGCTGACCGACTAGATGAGGATCTAGTCAATCAGTTAACGAGCTTGAACCGACTAAAAGTGAAACAGCGACCAGTCGAAGATTCCCTGAATGAGGATTAGTCGGTCTACGTTCAAATACTGACCGACTAGAACTAAATCTAGTCGGTCGATAAGTGAACTTGAACCGACTAAAAGAGCTAAGCTGGAGAGTAAATCCTAATAGCTTGAGTTAGTCGGTCTGAGTTCTTTTACTAACCGACTAGATACGAATCTAGTCGGTTGGTGATTGAACTGATACCGACTAAATGAGTCCAAAAGTTTAGAGAATGAGCTAGTCGGTCTGAGTTCATTAGCTGACCGACTAGATGCAAATCTAGTCGGTTGGTTGATGAACTGAGCCCGACTAGATGAGTCCAAAAATTGACAAATAAGTTCTCTCCTAAATACACTTGGACGAAACATCACAATCCTCTCAAAAATCATCTAAACTACCCCATTAAACATCGAAATCTCAAATACGACATTCAAATATGAATTCGAGCAAAAATTCAAAATATCACATAAAATCCCGAAAAATCCAATAAGTCTAGCATGAACGAAGTATTGCGAAATATAATAGCATGCAAGATTATTGAATGAAACATGAATCCTATATCTCAGATTCACCCATAATCCCCAATTCTCGACACAACCGCACAAAGGAGTCCTCCTTTAGGGGTTTCGTGAAAATATCGGCGAGTTGCTTTTGGGTTTCAACGTACACTAAAATGATGTTCTTTTTAGCAACATGATCATCTAAAAAATGGTGTCGGACATCTATGTGTTTAGAACGGGAATGGTGCACCGGATTCTTTGAAAGACAAATAGCACTTTGGTTATCCACCATGATAGGGCTAGTATCACAATGAATACCAAAATCCTTTAGTGTGTGTCTCATCCAAAGAACCTGGGCACAGGCAGCACCGGCGGTAATGTATTCCGCCTCGGTGGTTGAAAGTGATACCGAATTTTGCTTCTTGGAAAACCAAGAGACAAGGGAATTTCCTATAAAATGGCAAGTGCCACTAGTACTCTTCCTGTCGGATTTGCATCCCGCATAATCATCGTCACTATATGAGATTAACTCATATGTGCTAGATTTCAGATAAATTAATCCTAAATCTAAAGTGTAACTTAGATAGCGAAAAATACGTTTTACCGCTACTAAGTGAGAATCCTTAGGTTGAGACTGATAACGAGCACAAATACAAATGGCAAACATGATATCGGGCCTACTAGCGGTAAGATAAAGTAAACTACCTATCATACCTCGATATAGACGAATGTCTACATCTTTTCCACCCGTATCTTTATCAAGATGCGTAGTCGTGCTCATTGGAGTCTTTTTCCCAGAGGCACTCTCCATTCCAATTCGCTTTAGCAACTCCACCGTATACTTCGTTTGGTGGATGAAGATTGCATCGTCCATTTGGCGAATTTGGAGACCTAAGAAATATTTGAGTTCGCCCATGTGGCTCATCTCAAATTGTTCCTTCATAACATAAGAAAACTCTTCGCAAAGAACAAAGTTAGTAGCACCGAAAATGATATTATCAACATAAATTTGAACTAATAAAATATCATTATTCGCATGCTTGACAAAAAGTGTTGAATCGGCTTCGCCCATTTTAAAATTCAAATCCAAAAGAAAATTCTTTAGGCGATCATACCAAGCTCGAGGAGCTTGTCTCAAACCGTAAAGTGCTTTCTTTAGTTTAAAAACATGATTTGGAAATTTTTCATTTATGAAGCCCGGAGGTTGAGAAACGTAAACTTCCTCAACTACATCTCCGTTTAAAAATGCACTTTTAACATCCATTTGAAATAATTTAAAATTTTTATGGCATGCAAAAGACAATAATAATCTAATTGATTCTAATCTAGCTACCGGAGCGAAGGATTCTTCGAAATCGATACCTTCCTCTTGTCGATAGCCTTGAGCTACTAACCGAGCTTTATTCCGGACGACGACTTGGTTTTCGTCGGTTTTGTTCTTGAAGATCCACTTTGTCCCTATGACGGTGTGGTTCTTCGATGGCAAAGGAACAAGCTCCCATACCTCATTCCTCTCGAATTGAATGAGTTCCTCCTCCATGGCAAGGATCCAAGCACTATCTTCGCATGCTTCAACTATATTCTTTGGCTCTATCGATGAGGCAAAGGCACAATTGGCGAAGTGGTGGACTTGCGATCTTGTTTTGACTCTATCATGAATATTGCCAATAACTTGCTCATGGGGATGGTCACAAACCGTATGAAGCCGTTTGGGAATTCCCTGATCACTAGGAACATTCTCAACAACCTCATTAGTCGGGTTAGTATCAATAGAATCAATTGAATCAATAGATTTAGAATTATCAAACGAATCACATAAAACATCCATAGAATCATCATCATTTGAAATTCTAGAAGTAGTAAAATTCTCATTAAAAGAGACATGTAATGATTCTTCGATCGTAGAGGATCTTTTGTTGTAAATCCGATAGGCTTTGCTACGTGAGGAATACCCAACAAATATCCCCTCATCCGATCTCGGATCAAACTTGTCCAAATTTTCATAAGTGTTTTTAATAAAACATTTTGCACCGAAAACACGAAAATGTTTAACTTGAGGCAATCTACCAAACAACAATTCATAGCAAGTTTGTTTGGTGCCGGGCCTCAAAAGTATTCTATTAAACATATAGCAAGCGGTGTGTACCGCTTCCGCCCAAAATTGATGGCCAAGTTGGCTATCATCAAGCATGGTGCGAGCACACTCCACAAGCGTTCTATTCTTCCTCTCAACAACACCATTTTGAGGGGGTGCGCGAGGGAAAGAAAACGTGTGAGTAATTCCAAGATCATCACAAAAATTTGAGAAAGACTCATTCTCAAATTCACCTCCATGATCACTACGAATAGTGACAATGGTGGTTCCGATGAGATTTTGTACTTTCTTCACAAATGTTGTGAAGTTTTCAAAAGCTTCATTTTTATTAGATAAGAAAAATACCCATGTAAATCTCGAATAGTCATCTACGATGACAAGTCCATATCTTGCATTTCCTAAGGAAGCAACTCTAGTTGGCCCAAATAAATCTAGATGTAATAGCTCTAGTGGCCGTTTAGTAGAAATGCTTTTCTTAGGTTTAAATGAAGATTTAGGAAGCTTGCCACGTTGACAAGAATCACAAAAACTTTTCTTTTCAAAAACGAGCTTAGAAAAACCTTTAATGGAATTTAATTTTGAAAGCTTATAAAGTGTTCCAAAGTTCACATGACCAAAGCGTCGATGCCATAAGTGTTGTTCACTTGTGTTGGCAACGAGACATTGTTCATATGACTTAGGAAGATCCAAAATATAAATATCTTTATGGCGTGTGCCGGAAAATAATAAATCATTATTATCATTATTAAAAATATGACACAATCCTTTCGTAAAGTTAACTTTGTAACCTTTGTCACAAAGTTGGCTTATTTGAATAAGATTATGATTTAAACCATTAACATGATAAACATCACTAATTAAGGGTTTAGATGGGTTACCCACTTTACCAACACCGATGATGGTTCTGCTCTCGTTGCCTCCAAAGACGACGCGGTTTCCATTTGCAATGGGTACCACTCCGGAGAGCAATTGAGCGTCACCCATCATGTGTTTTGAACACCCGCTATCGAGTATCCAATTTCTCTTGGAGCTAAATTTAAATTTGTTGCTCCGTTCCTTTTTCTTGAGTATCTATAGATATGAAATGTCGTATCATGGTACCCAAGGTCATTGGGTCCTCAAAGGTTAGACCTTTGGAAGCAAGTCCAATTGGACTTAGACTTCCCAATATAATTCATATTATCCACTACATTAATAAAATAGTCATTCATGTAAACTTGTTTTTCATTCATGGTAGTGTCCTTTGGGCTCCAAATCGAGAATATTTTGGGAGCCTTCATCCTATTGGGAGCATGCATGTGTTGTTGATTTCTACGTGATGCATGTCGTGGATAGGCATAAGGAACATGATGAAATGGTGCA
Source organism: Scilla litardierei (assembly GCA_030789695.1). Taxonomy (NCBI): domain Eukaryota; kingdom Viridiplantae; phylum Streptophyta; class Magnoliopsida; order Asparagales; family Asparagaceae; genus Scilla; species Scilla litardierei. Next base: position 33,760,609 of record CM061136.1, read on the forward strand.
TATGGATAATTATTCATATGTTGTGGGTGAACATATGCATGTGAGGGAACACGTGCGTGAGGGTGTCTCACATGGTGTGCACGTGCCCGTGAATGTGTTGCATAAAAATCATCATATGTGTGCGCCGGTGGAGTAGGACGTGTGTTCCTACGTGGCATGGTATTTGTGTACATGTAGGCATGACCCTTCTTTGGAGGTCCACCCAAAGTGGGTTTCTTTCCAAAAGATGGTGTGTGCGAAGTGGAAGCACCATTGGTAGATGAACTACCAATAGAGTGTTTGCTCCCACTCGGTGAGGCATCGGAAGTAGGCCTAACAAAAGTAGTGGCCGATTTGGATGAACTCCCTATCTTATACCCCAAGCCAATGTGGTGATTGCCCGGAAGTAAATAATTTAGGATGTTATCCAAATGGTCTTTACCCTTATTGAATTTATTAATTCGGCCTATCGTGCACTCATATTTCTCGGTGAGAGAATGCATCGAAGCACCCAAAGTGGATATTTGCGATGTGAGCACATAAACACAAGACTTGAGATTTTCATTCTCAATACTCAAAGTCGAGTTTTGAGAAGTCAAATCCGATATCCTATGTTCTTCCGAATCCTCAACACTAACATGTTCAAGTTTAGATTTGAGATTAACAATCTCATTTCTTAACTCTTCAACAACGGTGTCGTTGTTGGTGATAATAGTCTTAGGCGAGGTTTAAATGCTAGCTATGTCATCTTTTACCTTAGTATATCTATTTACTAATTTAGTATACTTAGACCATAATTGAGAATTAGCATTCCTAAGGTCATCCATAGTTACCTCATCACCTTCGTTGTCGCTATCATCAGAAGAGGAGGATCCTTGATCATGCTCCTCTCTTGCCATGAAGCACATGTGCGCTTGCTCCACTTTCTCATCGTCCGACTCTCCGCTAGAGGAATCCTCGGAGTCGGTGAATGTTGCTCCGACAAGTCCCTTTTTGTACCCCTTTTTGTACTTCTTGGACTTATCGAATTTCGGCGCCTTCCACTTCTCCTTTTGCTTATTTAGAGGACACTCCGCTTTCATGTGTCCTGGCTTATTGCACTTGAAACACAAAGGAGAGGAGGAGGCGTTAGAAGAACCAAATTTAGCTTTGTTCTTATAGTTACCTTTTCGGAAGAAACGGTTGAACTTCTTGGCCATGAGTGCCATGGACTCCAAGTCCAACCCGTTTTCCGAGTCTTCATCATCGGTTGATGTGGATGTGGATGGAGCGGCCTTGAAAGCAATAGCCTTCTTCTTTGGCTCGTCTTGCTTTAGGTAGGACTTCATCTTTTCCTGCAACTTCAACTTGCTATCCTTGCGTACCTCGTATGACATTAAAGTGCCCATTAGTTGAACTACGGTGTACGTTTTCATATCATTACCTTCCTCGATGGCGAAGGTACGATTTTCCCAACTAGAAGGAAGTCCTTCGATAAGTTTCGAACACTTCTCCTTTTGGGTGTAGGTTTTGCCGAGAGCTTCCAACTCGTTTATGATATCGACGAAGCGAGCATAATACTCCTTCATCTTCTCACCCTGTTGCATATGAAACCTCTCGTAATCTTTGTTAACAACAACGAGTTTAGAGTCTCTTACCCTACTTGTCCCTTCATGTAATATGAGGAGGGAGTTCCATATTTGATTTGCACTCTTACATGTGCATATCTTGTTGAAATCCTCGGGCTCCAAAGCACATTGCAAGGCGTTCATTGCCTTGGCATTGCTAACCTCCGTGGTGACCTCCGCAGGAGTCCACTTCACAAAGTCTTCTTCGGCGGGCTCGACGTATTCCTTCATCGTGGTCCTCCATAGAGATGCACTCCAGAGGAAAGTTTCCATCCGGCATTTCCAGTACCCGTAGTTGGTACCGTTGAAGAATGGAGACCTCGTTGAGGAATGTCCTTCCATCACCGAAGATGCTCCTTCACGGTTCCTGAAGGTGCCATAGTCGGAAGGTGAACGCACGGTCTTGTTGTCGTTGGCAGACATAGCGTAGACTTGGCTCTGATACCAAATGTAATGCCCTACAAGCTACTGCACAAGTACTAGAGGGGGGTTGAATAGTACTTTAAAAATAACAAGGAGTATAATTCCTAATTATCGTGCAAACAACTACCAAATAAATTTGCGGAAGCTTAAATTGATGACAACAACAAAATTAACAATGCTAACAATTGATATTACTGGGTTCGGATCCACCCAAGTCTCCCCGACTTGTTCCTGGTAATCCTACGTCCCAACCACCCGGATCCCCTCCGGATACTTTGGTTAGACCCTAACCCAAGATTTCCACTATGAATATCTTGTGAAAAACCTTCACAAGATCAAATCATACATGTAATGGCAATAGTGAATCCCACAACCCGGGATCACAACCTTCTCTCACAACCGAGAGAATCAAAAGCAATAAATGAGTTTATATGAAATAAACAATAACATACCACAAACCCTATACCTTGAGTTTTCTTACCAAATAGGTGCAAGGAGGGATTTGAGGAAGAGGAAGTCACCAAGACCTAGCACCACTGAAATGAGCAGCAATGGGTGCCTAGGAGTGATTAGGAGACTTGAATCAAGCTAGAGCTTGAATGGCTCACCAAGAACAAACTTCTCTCAAGATGGATTCTAGATCTAGAAAGTGAGAGAATGGATTTCTTGTGAGGGAGAGAGCTTTGGAAATGAGTGAGAATCTCTAACTCTTTCAATCTCAATGAATCTCTTAATGGCAGCTCTAACCTAGAGAGAAATGACCAAGCTTCGTACTTATAGGGTCCCATAAAAACGAGCTAGGTCAAATCCCAATGGATAGAAATCTGAAGCAGTTAGTCGGTCAAAGAACAACCACTGACCGACTAGTTCATCAACTAGTCGGTCGGTCAAACAACATGGACCGACTAAGTGATGAACAGTGAACAGATTGAATTTCAGACCTAGAAATTTAGTCGGTCCAAGAAGACTGTCTGACCGACTAGTTTCATAACTATTCGGTCGGTCAGTGAACTTAGACCGACTAAGAGTCAAAAACTATTAGTCTGAATACAAATTGATTTAGTCGGTCCAAAAACAAATGTTGACTGACTAGATCATCAACTAGTCGGTCGCCAAACGTTCTTAGACCGACTAACGATAAACAGTAGCTCAACAGAAAATTGGCATGTACAGTAAAGCTCAACTAGTCGGTCAAAGAAGCATCACTGACCGACTAGTTCATCAACTAGTCGGTCGGTGAGTCAACGTAGACCGACTAACTGTAAACAGTACTGAGCAAGAAAAGACTAACTGAAACTAGTCGGTCCAAGAAGCTTTGTCGACCGACTAGATCACCATCTAGTCGGTCAGTTCTTCTTCTTGAACCAACTAACATGCACAAAAAGTCCGAATCGAAGCGCGATGCTTCGAGGAAGTTAGAATGGACTTCTACTAAGATCCTAGAGCTAAGATATGAGCGTTATAAAGATAGAAATGTAAGGTATACTCAAGGCTTAACATTCTATAGATCGAAACTAAAAGACTATAAATAAAACCTTAAGGAACGGTCTTCGAGAGCTTCGATCAAATCTTCATGACTTTTAAAATGGTCCAAAAGCTTCAACGAAGCTTTAGGCATTGAATACGAGCTTTGGGAAGTCTTGAGATGTCGCTTTGAGTGTTCTCGTGAATTTGGCGACGATCTCCATAACTGCGCTCACAAATTGTTAGTTCATGAATTATTTATGTTTGCTCATCATCCAAAACCAAATCCGGAGAGTCCAATACTCAACACTAGGTAGGTAGAATCAAACACAATCGCCTCCCCGGCAACGGCGCCAAAAACTTGATCGCGCCCCGGTAGTATGCACACGCAACCGGGGCGAGCGACTCGTAGACTTACCGCAAGCGTACGGTGTAGCGACGAGCGGGTATCGAACACGAGGAGGGCAAACGGTAGTGTCTTCTTCAATTCACATGGCTATAAGAAAAGTCGAGAAATATTCGCAATAAAGCGGTCACAATCGTTCAATTGTATAAAGGAAATATCAAATTAATAAAGAGGCCTAGGGATATGGAATCCCCGCTACAAACCGTATCTCGTCATTGTGACTCGTAGGTTTCACAATTGCTAGACTTGAAATTCAGGTGAACTAGTTGCAACTAAATGTAGAACCAAGCTCACGCTCTCGTGCTATTGCCGGTCTATAGCAAACCTAGGGTAGGATCCAATCTCTTGCAAACCCTAACCTAGGCAAGCTAGCGTGAAGAAAAACATCATCGTTCAATCGTATCTCGGGCCCACTCTCGTGCAAACTCGAGCTACGACCTAGGTTGGGATAGTTCCTACCCGTCCAATCTCTTGCAAACGGGTATTGGTATAGAATTGCAATTGAAAACCCTAGTTTCGGTCCAATATCTTGCAAACCGATTCCAGAGAAATCCAATTGTAACACAATTCGAGTTTCTAGGGCTTCCAATCGAGTTGGGATCCAATCTCTTGCAAATCCCGATCGGTATGAATCCCTAGCTATTCATATTAAATCGATCCCAAACTAACCCTAATCAATTCTAGCAATAATTCCACCAATTCATCACAAATTAGGAATAGGGTTCGTTGGGTTCATCCCTACGCCCTAAGACGATAGAACTACTCACAATTCATAATGCAAATCATTAGAAATTCAATAATAAAATTAATAGAATTCATTGCAATAGACAATATATCAATAAAAATGAGGTTTTTAATAGAGAGAAAGTCAAACCAATGAAGTTTTAATAGCATCCAACAAAATAACACTTTTGTCTCCCTCCAAAAAGCTCAATCTAATCTCCTAAAAAGTAATCTAAAAAGGCTGCCAAAAAGTTCTGAAAAATCTCTCTAAACTAGGTTAAAAAATTGGGGCTAAATACCCCCCAAAATCGCCCAAAAAACTGTGACAAAATTGCCCCTGCGCAGCCTGAAAATCGTAATTTACGCTACAGGCAGCGCAGCTCACTCGGCCGAGTGACAAATTTCATTCGGCTGAGTGACAAACCCTGACAAATTCCAGTAACTTCGGAATTTTGGGGGTCGTCTCCTCGGGAGTCACTCGGCCGAGCGACTTTCTTTGCTTCGGCCGAGGGGACTTATTCACTCGGCCGAGTCGGAACTCGGGAGCTGACTGACGGATTACAGTAAGTCTGTGATTTTTTTTGTCGTCGTCTTGATGCCACTCGGGCGAGTGGTGTCTCCGTGGTTCGGCCGAGTGGGCTGGCGATGGTCGGCCGAGTGCACGCTGATACTCAGTCTGTTGCGTGTCCGATCTGGGCGGCCGAGCGGGCTTTCGATGGTCGGCCAAGTGACTCCTTTACTCGGCCGAGTGACATGCTAACAATGCCCAATCTTTGTATTTTTGCTCCCTCGTCGCTCCTACGACGTTCTTTCTTCTTCCACTCCTCTCCAATCGCAGAATTCCCCTCAAAAGAGTCACGGGTGACACTCCGGAGTGGGTGCATCTCAGAATCATTCCAAATCGCTCCAAATCTCCTGAATACGACAAAAACAAGAAATCGTGAAAAGCATCGCAATATTGTCGAATAATCGTGAAAAATGTGATATGAGCGATCTAAATGGCATGCAAACATGCAGAAAAAGGTGTAAAATAAGGAGTGATCAAAATCCTCCAAGCTTACCTCTTACTCGTCCTCGAGGAAGATGAGTAAAAGGTGAACCCGGTGGATACAGATAATAGAAACGATGGAAAAGTGGAAAAGAAAAAAAGAAAAAAAGAAAAAAAAAACAAAATAAAAAACGAAGAAGGAAGCTGCTAGATCATTTTTCTCAGGATGTGGGTTTTGCTTACTCATATAGCACGCATCGAATGTAAAACACATGTCAAAGACTTTTATCTCGATATCATAGTATAATGGTGCATTTGAAATAGAAAACCCAAGAATATAAATATAGCATGAAAAATGGAATAATTCTAGAATTAACATCGTCTGAAGCATCTAAAGCGGTATACAATATCATAGATCACACACTTTTCAATTGAATTCTTTCTATAAGGAGTATAAGAGATATCACACAATAGAGTAGTAAGAATAGAAAAGTGTGGTTTTCATGAAATGAATGCTAAGCGTAGATTTCTGGATTTCGTGAAACTTTTAGCAATCTCGCCGAGTATAAAATATTACTTAGCCTAGGTTGTCATGCACCTTCAAGTATTCACTCTCTCACACATCATTGGATCCTCTCCCCCAAGCTTATCCATAAGCGTGGTGGCATAAACAAAACAATATTTACATTCCCCGTTTCTTTTGAAGCTCCCAAAGTCAAAGAAATAAAAATAAAAGCAAAAGAGGGAAGAAAGAGAGAAAGGGTATGAGATGTGATCGTTTTCGAACTTCTTTTCTCTTTTCTTTTTCTTTTTCTCAAATCTTTTTCTTTTTTTTTTCTTTTTTTTTCAAATGAGATATATACAGAAATGATCCCAAATCAAAAGAGAATGATATACAAGTATTTTTTTCTTTTTGGTTTTGGGGAATTTGGAGCATGGGATAAAATAACGGGGGGAATGCCAATAATAGAATTGCTAAGAGGAGATTCACCAATGAATTTAAAATAGAGAAATAATGTTCAAGATATGTGGAGAAAGAAATAAATGTATCTCTCGGTTCACTCTATAGGACGTGCACGACAACTTCAGCAGGGTAATTTAATCTACTCAGTTTAATCTCAAAAAGCAAACTAGTCCAGATATATCAATTCTAGCAAACATTCAATCAACCTGAAGTGAAAAGTACAAATCATGAAATAAGAAGTGATATGAGAAAAGAAAGCAGTACTCCACATATAAGCAATCAATGCGTGAATCTTGGTGTGTTTTCTACGATAGCATACATATGAATCATCAGACATCAGCTAATAATAGAATTTCATCCATTTTCATACGGAAAAAGAAGTGGGTTACTATTTCTAAATGCAAAGCAGAACATAGCATATGATATCAGAAACAAAAGCTATGACATGACAAATTTAGCATGCATATAGAGAAAAGCTAACACCACGTCATCGTCATCACAGAAAAATCATCTCTAGCAAAAGATGAAAGAAACAAAGACAAAGGAAAACGGAACTATTTACAATGCAGCACACAAAGAAAATAAGAAAAACGAGATGCATGGTAAAAAAAAGAAAAAGTGATGAAAAATGGGTGCAAAAGCGGAAAAACGTGAAAAAACTAAAAATAAAGGAGATAAAAGCAAAAAGTGTGAGAACTCACTCCCCCAAGCTAAAGTGCACAGTGTCCTCAACGTGCAAAGTGTGGCACACCGAGAGACGTGAAATGGGTGGGGTGGGTGAGGATGCATGCATGATACAAAAAAGGAAAAATAAACAAAAAATATAATGCGGATATGAATGATGCATGCAAAGATCAGAGTGATGCAGGTAATGTGTCACCAAAAATACTCTCCCTCTCTCCCAAAAAGGATATAAAATGATATGAGCAAGATAGGGACCAAAATAGTGCGGGGAGGAGGTGGGGGCAAAAATCTCCAGGACCAGTAGAAAATGGGCAACATAACGACAAAAAATATCAATGGCATCAAGGGTGTGCCTAAGCTGGTGGTGCTGCACCATCTCCGTTCTGTGGCGGAGGTGGTGGTGGAGGTGGTGGTCGAGGTGTTGGTTGGGTGTGTGGGTGTAGTGGAGGGAGTCGCGCCAGGATCTGATTCAGGCAAGCCTGAATATCGGGAAGCATGGCGACGTGGGACTCCACGGAACTGACCGTGGCAGAGAGAGCCCTAAAATCGCCTCTGAGTCCACTCACCGCCCCCCTCAAGAGCATGAAGGCTCTGAAGTAGAGTGTCAGGGGGTGGTGGAGCGGAGGGACGAACAGGTCTAGGCTGTGAAGGACGGGGCTGTCGGACACGGGCAGTATAAGTAATCGGCCCAGCAGGAAAGTGCGGGAAGGGGGCTGTGCTCACTAGTGGATTCCCAGCCGTAGTGTGAGGCTGGGAGGCAGGCTGGGACGAGGAGCCAGCAGCAGTGGTGGAATACAAAATCGGCGACGAGGCAGCAAGAGAGGTCGGTGACACAGGTGTGAGGACAGACGTCACGACACTCTCGGATAGGACAGCTACGGTGGAGACAGAAGGGTCGGCTACTGGGGAGGAAGTGTAAGGACCAAAAGGTGACACCGAAACGGACATCAAGCTGGATAGGGACCGCACAACAGCAGGGAAGGAAGACTCGTCGCTCTCAAGGATAGTGTGTGGACGCTCAGGAAGAAGTGAGGAAATAAGCTCAACCGAGATAGGCACAAAAGTGGCGGGGGTGGTGGTGGGCGTGGTGGACGACTCAGCAAGGGTACTCCTGACACTGACAGAAGTGGGGACAGAAGTGCCAGGAGGTGCAGAAAGTGCAGGCTCGGGCTGAGGGATCACGGGGTCAGCAGGAGGTGCAGGGGGTGCCTGCTCAGTGCCCTCAGCCTCAAGTACGTAGGCAGCTGGGATGAGGAGATCCATCGCTGGGATCCAATCCTCGTGGGCCGGTCCTATATGTGTCCGAGCGGGGCTCGGGAGGATCATGTAGTCGGCACTAAAAGGACCGTGCAACCACACCCAGTGCCGCTGGCCGTGGGGACGAAGCATCTTCATCTGGGCCATAACGTCTATCGAGAGTGAAGTGGGGCCCGGGGCTCGTCACAGGTCAGGAGGTAGGTCCACGCCGGTCATCAGGGCTAGCAGAGTAATCAGACCGCCGCAGCAAATAGGTGAGTGAGCGCCCACCAAAATGATGATGCGGTCTAAGAACCAGCTAGCAATATCAATCTCAACGGTGGGGACCAGTTCGTCGCTACTCCTATCCAGAACTCTGGGGCGAGTCATCGCGTATAGCATGTAGAGCTCAGGCGTAGACATCGTCCCAGGCTCGTACCTCACCAAGAAAGTGGTCGCCATGAGGCGCTGTGCTATGCGGAGGCAGAGGTGCAGGATCGCTGAGGCCTTGGCCCTACTAGGGTCAATGCCATGGTGGGAGCCCGTGATCCGTGTCCAGAATATGGAAGTGTCGAACGAAGGTGGTGGGATGTGAGTGGGTGCGTAGGCTCGGTCGGGGACATGGACATCGAGCCACTGGAAGAATGCACGAAGCATGGCGAGAGTGACCTCGCACTCTCGATCCATCAGGAGGAATGTGCATCCTCCAGGGGTCTGGGCTATCGAGCTAAGAACCTCAAGTGTCGGACGGACGTAGGTGTCTGCTGACACAGACAAGAAGTCGCGCCAACCCACGTTGTCGTACAACATGAGCATCCCCTCTAGCACCCCTAGGCGGTCAAGGTCTGCTAAATGTGCGAACCTAGAGGGCACTATCGAGTGCTGGGCGATACGCTCAAATCGAACACGTTGTGCGTCGTCTCTGAATGTGATCCCCAGCGGCCCGATGGCAGGAGCTGGTGGTGGGACAGGATCGGCGGGGATAGACTGTGCGTGGATAGGATCGGCGGGAAGCGGCTGTATGGGGGGTGGTGGCTGTGGCGCGCTAGGTGGAGGGGAGTCCTCCCTAGCGTGAGAGGGACTGGCGTCCTCGGTCCTCTTCCGCTTGGAAGAGGCTCCCTGCGTGCGTGGCCTAGTACAGGGCGGCATGTGTGCCCCGAGTGCTCACCCAACAAAAATATAATGCGGCGTGCTCAATAAAAGGAACGAGTGTACCTGAACACGCCGCGAGAGAAAATCAGCGAGTACGTACGAATAGCGCCGCCTCCGCGAAGCTAAAAGTGCGTCCTGAAGCTCCCCAAAGCTCCCCCAAGATAGCCTGCACATTAAACAATGATATCAGCGGATAATATTCGAAATACATGGGGGAGATGGGGTATAATAGATAGATAAAGAAGTTAATTTAGGTTTGTGGCTCAATGGGCGTACGGATCGTCAAAAATAGGAGAAAATGGAGCTAAGGGGCAAAATTGGGGTTGCAGGTGGTCGGCCGGCGGCGAGGGTACTCGCCGGAGGTCGGGGCGTCGGCGGGAGGTGTTCGCCGACGGTGGTCGGACGAGTGGGGCCGGCGGCGAGGCGATTCGGGCGAGGGGGCAGCGGTCGTGGGCGATGGGAGACGAACAGGGGAGGCTCGGGCAAAATTTTGGGAATTAGGCGTTTCGAAATTCGCGCCGAGCACGCTGCGTATTTATAGGTGAAGTTACGACTCGGCCGAGTGATAATGTCACTCGGCCGAGTGACGTAAGCGAAAAAAGTTTTTTAAAATTTCTCCCCCACTTACGACTCGGTCGAGTGGCTATGTTCCACTCGGCCGAAGGGAGAAAACTCCTTCGGCCGAGTGGTACAAGGTACTCGGCAATTTTCGCCCTAGGAGGGTATCCGTTTCCCTCGGCCGAGTGACTAAACGTACTCGGCCGAGTGGCAGTTAATACGAAATGCACAAAAAAGACAGAGAGTTGGTTCCGCAGACTTCCTTGGTTGGTGCCACACTCGGCCAAATGGGGTCCTTTGCTCGGCCGAGTCGCATATGATACTCGACCGAGTAGCATGCTGTTTTCTGCTTCGGGGCTCCGTTTTCGCTCTACTCTCTGTTTTTCTTCCTCCAGTTGGTTTCTTCCTCTTCCTAAGCCTCGAGCGCATTCCTGGAGCGCTCTTCTTTGCCTCTATCTTCCTCCATATGAGAGATCTCCTTTTCTCCTCTCCTGTCATAAGAATTAAGACCCGTTGTCACGATTTTTATGGGCAACAAGACTCAAAACTCTAATAAAGTCTAAAATAAAAATAAAAACCAAATAAAAATAATGCAAAAAACCATCGGGTTGCCTCCTGATAAGCACTCGTTTAAGGTCTTGAGCTCGACCCCCTTGGATTTTCAATTAACATGTGATGTTGGGTGCATATGAGATGCACCCGTCGAACTTGTCGGGAAGACGCTCGGATTTGGATCGTGGTGGTGCGTGGCCTTCCTTAGCGCCCCTTCATCATGAGCAATGTTGGGGGATGGCTCCCCCAAGCTTGAGCTTGTTCCGGTCCTTGACTTCACCGGTGACACCGATCTTCGATTCGGTGGAGCTTTCTTCGAATTCTTCAATGTCGAGAGCTTGCAAAGCTCCCGTATTCTCGCGACATCAGCGTCTCCATCATCATTCGCCGTGGAGCTATTGGGAGAGTCCTCCATCTTCTCTTCTTCGCTTAAATCTTGGCTTTCTTCAAAGCCATCATCGTGGAGTGCACCGATGGAGTAGGGGATAGCCTCTTCTATAACCTCGTTGTAACGGCCTGTTTTCATCAAGACAAACTATTTACCTATTTGACCAATTTTTCAATTTTTAAACTATTTTATAATGGTTTGTCAGGAGTTTTACTGATTTCAAAAATTTCTTTTAAAAATATTTGGAAGTACCAGACTAGTTATGGAGTATTTTAGTAAAATCGGATTTCATCAAATACTCAAAACATTTCTGATAAAATTCATTTTCAGTTATTACCGTTTTGGCTTTATGAATTTATTTTCTATACAAACATCATCAAAACGATTTCAAACTTTTACAGTAACATTCAATGATCATTTAGAGCTTCCCACATTAATTTCGTAATTTTCTGATATCATTTCGATAGAGAAACCACAAACCCGCTTTCTAAACGTTTTGGCCAAAAACTAGTATTTCCGTAGCTCAAACCCTGAAACGGACTTCGTATTCACGATCCTCGTGACGATGCGATCCCGTGGGTATGTTTTCGTAATTTTTCGGACACGTTTACAAGTAGGGGCAAAATCGTAATTTCGTTACAATTTATACCGCTATCATCACAAATTACCCTAGCTAATTACTAATTACATTAACCTAATTAACTATTAGATTAACCTAACCATACCTAAAACGTGTTAGGAAACACGTTTAAAACTTTCCTAGCTTAGTCTAAAGTTTTCATTAAATACTACCTAACACATTTATTAAAGCTTGACTAATTGATTTTTTTTGATTAATTAAGTTTAATTATAAAAACCCCTAATCTCTCTTCCCTCAGCCCAAACCCGTATCACGCTCTTCCTCTCTCTCCTTCATACACTCACAGGCAGCCTCTCTCTAATCTCCCTCCACTATCCGACGAAGGCCAAACCCTATCTCTCTCCCTATCAAACTCTTTCCCTCTCTTTCGTTCTCCTCTTCCCGCCTCTCCGGCGACTTCACCGCCGCCCGCCGTGCTCCCCGACAGCCCGGAGCATCTCCGAGCTCGCCATGGCCACTGCACCAATCCCTCCACCGCTGAAACCACGCCGAGCAGCGCCTGAAGCCACCTCTCTCCCCTCCGTTCTCGATGTACACCGCCGTGAGCTCACCGATGCACGCCCGATCTCCGAGCACTCGCCACCCCCGAACATCCCGCTCGACGCCGACGCCCTCCCACTCCGGCGTACCAGCAGCCTTCTCCGAGCTCGCCCTGCCACGTCCCTCCATCAACGACATTGGAACACCGCTCGAGCTCCGCCTTAGCCTGCTCTCCGACTCCCCCGCCATGACTGCACCCCCACAGGCCCCGCTCCTCGTCCGCTCGCCGTAGCCCAGCGCCTCCGCTGCTTCCTCGTGACGTCGCCGCAGACACCGCCGTGGAGCTCCGACCTCAACGCCGCCGCCAGTGTCGCCTCCGCTGCCGTGCGCCGCCGCCAGCTCCGCCAGACCGCGTCGCCGCTGTCGCCCTCCCTCTCTCTCCCCGCATTAACGAGCGAAGGCGACGATACTCTCCAAATGGCAAACTTGTAAATACGAGTATAATTCGTATTTTCGTATTTTATTGATTAATAAATAGAGTTTTATGGAATTAAATCCATAACTAATTATATAGGCCCCAGAAAAATGAGTGACTAGCTCCAGAAAATCAGAAATGACATGCTGGACCCAATGGCGCTAGTTTCATCTCAATCGGACGCTTAGATTTTCCAGAATTAATTTTTAAGCCTAAAAGTTAAATATGTAGTTTTCATTTAAAAATCCGTAACTCCTTATTTTCACGTAAACTAATATATGATAAAAATATATGTTAGAGTACTCTTCAAGACGGTCATTTTGACAGCTTATTTGCAACTTTCCGATGCAGATTGCATCCAGAAGAAATGTTTGAATAATTACGTACTTAATTAAAAATTAGTTTAAAATTGATTTTAAGCTTTCAAAAATTATAAAAATTACTATGAGCTTCCGAAAAATATTTCCTCTTACAGTAAAATTATTTTCCTTATATATAGGCTATAGAAAAATTTAAAACACTTTTTGACAACGTTTCAATCGATTATAAAGTCAAAACGACCAAATAAAATAGATGGAAAATAGAGTAGCCTGTAACTAACGATTTCTTGTATTTGCAGGTACCAATTCTCGTGCACCAGCACCTTTATAAGCTATTGCTCCAACCTCGTCTTACTACGACAATCTCTAAAAGAGTAAGTCACTCTAATTCTATCTTTGGAAATCTGGATATTGTACTCGTATGAACTAAGGACATGTCATCTAGTCTCAGAACAACTATTGACTTGAACAATTGACTAGAGACCTAATTAACTTTAGGACTAATCAATAGTGGAATGACCAAATGACTAAATTGAGATAGTGCACTTTTATGAGATTAAATATCATAGTTGTTGGACTTCAAATCATTGCTCGGACTAAATTGAGATAGTAAACTTTGATATCATGGTTGTTGGACTTCAAATCATTGCTCGGACTAAATTGAGATAGTAAACTTTTATGAAATTTGATATCATAGTTGATGGACTTCAAAGCATTGCTCAGTACTGATATTCTCTGTTGAGGCTTCTGCCTTGACTTTTCAGCAAGTAACTACCATATAAATGTAATTGATGTACTCATTGATGGATGTATTGTTGTACACATTGTTGGATGTACGAAATACTGGGCCTATGAGGCCATACGGATACGGATATGGATACAGACACAGATACTGATATAAATGTGAAATGTGATACAACATGGGTTATGGGGTAGTCTTGAGCTACGTAGTGTGTGGGAGTGACTAGGTCCACCCTTATTAGTTAAGCTGTACCATCACCCTGTAGGGGATGGTAGGTAGATATTCCACGAGTTGCTAAGTGGGATGGGTGCACTTCTGGTTGCATATCGTACACTCGAGCTAAGACTGTTGCACTAGCTGATTGATACAGGGCCCATGAGGCCATATTGATACGAACACTGATGTGAACATTGGACTATAATAATACACGGGATACGGGGTAGTCTTGAGCTATGAAGTGTGTGGGAGTGACCGGGTCCACCCTTATTAGTTAAGCTGTACCATCACCCTGCAGGAATGGTAGGTAGATATCTCATGAGTTGCTCTGTGGGATGGGTGCACTTCTGGTTGCATATCGTACACTCGAGCCAAGGCTGATGCACTAGTTTGATTGCTGTATTGTACTCATGGTTGTTTGTATTGTCGGAACACACTATTGGGCCTTCGGGCATTTACGGAGCCCATTTACTGAGAACACTATTGGGCCTTCGGGCATTTACGGAGCACATTTACGAAGCACACTATTGAGTCCTTGCGGTATTTAAGACCGATGCACTAGTTTGATTAATGTTGCACTAATTGATAATTGATTGAGACCATTGCTTCAGTCACGACTACTACTATTCTACAGACTAAGTCGAGACTACTCGAACGTGATAGAACGGTTTAATAATGAGCGGTCTTGAATTACGACTGAATCAGTGTCTAGGAAGGAATGGGAAGGGGGTTGGTCAACCAATGGACTTGTTCATGTGGTCTTTGAAGTGACCTGTGCCTTCAAGCCCTGACTGACTGGCTGATTTGGAAGTTAAGTTAGACTTCTTATTATTAGGCCATCCTACACTATTAGATAGTCAAGCGACGCTCACCCTTACTTAAGTATTACTACATCTACCTATTGTCATCTCATTACCGATTGGTCAAAACATTGTTAACCTGGTTGTCTTACTATTGCCATCCCCTTTGGTCAAAATATCGTTTCTACCACATGCCACGCCACAGTCGTTAGTTTTGCACTTGTACAGACTTTATGCATCACTTCTGAATAGTTACCAGTATTCACTTTTACATTCCTGTCTGCCCATACTTTACTTTTTGCACCTGCATAACCATCTTTTGTTTACTATAGTCTGTTCCATACTTTTGCACTACTTTGTTTCTATTGCTAGAATTGTTGTGACTTACCTACGGTTCCATTTCTGTGGCACCGCATACGACGTACATATGGAGGCAGATGCTCTAGAGTTAATAGCGCCCGAATTTGATCATGAGTCTGCAGCTTCAGAGTTGTTCCCAGTTGTATTTACTTTCCTTCATGTACGATCGTTGGACCATTTTTGTACAATATGGATGTAATAATTGGACACTATTTGGGTATTTTTGTACATCTCTGCATCGTGGCTATTTTGTTTTCACTGGTTAACTACAGGACCTGCGCAAATACCAAAAATTAACGGGCCCGGGAATCGGGTCGTTACAGCCTTGGTGGCCCACGCAGGTCCGCGCTACCTACCTCGTGAACAAATATAGCAAGATCCGGGTGTACGGTATAAAATACTCAAATAGAACTCTAGAGTACATGATGTCTCGAGTGTTCACCTGTATTGGATATACGGGTGAAACGTCCATATTACCATCTTCATTAGGTCTTCCTTGATTCCCATCATCCTCTTTGAACTCTTAACCCATACTCTAGTTACGTCTATTTTAAGGAGGGTAGCTCGACAACTGAAGTGAATTGAAGGACACTCAGAAGTATTGGATGATGATGCTAAAGGATTTGAGACGAGCCAAACCTGACGTACGAGTATAGGCTGTTACGTCTTCTTGAGATCGTATTTCTTTTCTAACCCCCTACTTTCTATCTTGTGCCCGATTTTCCATAGGTTTGAATTCCTTTCCCACCTACCACCTGCCCCTCGTTATTGCTTTTTGTCCTCATCCTCACCTCGAGCCCCGTTCATGCCTAACCCTACCCCACCCTACCGACGACTTTCGGTGCCCCTCTTTTTTCTTTAAAAGACCCCCTTCTTCATCCTCACCAAGCCACCCCGTAGTTTTCCCTAAGCCGTATCGACTTCCACTCCTCTTCCCGGCCTCTTTCCCAAGCGAACTCAACCCATCTCGCCTCAAAGCTCCTCCGACCTCACCCGAAGCTCCACCACCACACCCTACTCCAGTAACACCCGCCACGTCAAGCAGTCACAACCACCATAAAACGACAACCACCGATGGCCCTCCGACGATATGTTTTGGGATTTTTGGCCTTGGCGACAACCCTCGCCACCACCTTCGCTACCGCCGTGTGGCTGAGATCTTGGGAAGCCATGATCCTTGGGCTTCTCTTGAGCTCTCTGCCCTGGGTCTCAGCCAGATTGATGTACCGTCTAGGCTTCCTCTTGCGACTACTCCTTTTGGTTTGCGAAAAAGTGTGTTTTTGGTTGTTTATTTGTTGGGTAATGTTGGGTGTTGCGGATGTCAAGTATTGGTCTACGGAAGGAAGGATGGCAATGCTTATTGGCATGATTTTGACCTTAGGTGTTGAAATTGGATGCCAGTCATGTGCTCGGATTTGGGAGACAACTATGTTGCTGGCTTATTGTTTGCTGTTGTGGAGATTGCTGGAAATAGTGGTAGCAATGATCTTGATCCTTGAGAGTTGGCTTTTTATTTGCCTTTTGGTGTCGATCTGGATAGTGGCTTGTAATTGGGTAGCAATGCAGATGATATCTTTTGTGCTCGGCTGGTTAAGTTGTAACAGCACAGATGCACTAGGTTTAGCCCTTACGTTTATGTATGCTATGGCGATGATTTATATGATTAAGATCCAGACCCAGTAGTCATCATGAGTTGAAAATTTTAGACGTTACGTTCTTCTTTATGGTGTGGTTTAAATAGCTTGATATTGACTTATCACCTCAGGTTCCAAGTTCGAACAGATGCCCTCATCTTAATAGTTCTTCTTTTCATGTAATGCCATTATCTCATCTTGGGCTACTTAAGAAGTCAAAGTAACTATTGTGATGATACTAGGTTTCGAAAGTTGTTACGGAAGCTATGGTGATGTCAATAGTATGTATTCATAAATATCATCTCTTGTTTTCTTGATTCTATAATATCATATTATATTTCATGTTATTTACAACCTAATTTACAAAATACTATCTTTTCTATTATTTATTTGCTTGAGCTTGTTCATAACATCAATTATCTATTTCAAAAGATTTTTAAATTCTGAGGACGGAATTATTTTAAGGAGGGTAGGATGTAACTGCATGTTTTCATCAAGACAAACTATTTACCTATTTGACCAATTTTTCAATTTTTAAACTATTTTATAATGGTTTGTCAGGAGTTTTACTGATTTCAAAAATTTCTTTAAAAATATTTTGAAGTACCAGACTAGTTATGGAGTATTTTAGTAAAATCGGATTTCATCAAATACTCAAAACATTTCTGATAAAATTCATTTTCAGTTATTACCGTTTTGGCTTTATGAATTTATTTTCTATACAAACATCATCAAAACGATTTCAAACTTTTACAGTAACATTCAATGATCATTTAGAGATTCCCACATTAATTTCGTAATTTTCTGATATCATTTCGATAGAGAACCCGCAAACCCGCTTTCTAAACGTTTTGGCCAAAAACTAGTATTTCCGTAGCTCAAACCCTGAAACGGACTTCGTATTCGCGATCCTCGTGACGATGTGATCCTGTGGGTATGTTTTCGTAATTTTTCGGACACGTTTACTAGTAGGGGCAAAATCGTAATTTCGTTACAATTTATACCGCTATCATCACAAATTACCCTAGCTAATTACTAATTACATTAACCTAATTAACTATTAGATTAACCTAACCATACCTAAAACGTGTTAGGAAACACGTTTAAAACTTTCCTAGCTTAGTCTACAGTTTTCATTAAATACTACCTAACACATTTATTAAAGCTTGACTAATTGATTTTTTTGATGAATTAAGTTTAATTATAAAAACCCCTAATCTCTCTTCCCTCAGCCCAAACCCGTATCACGCTCTTCCTCTCTCTCCTTCATACACTCACAGGCAGCCTCTCTCTAATCTCCCTCCACTATCCGACGAAGGCCAAACCCTATCTCTCTCCCTCTCAAACTCTTTCCCTCTCTTTCGTTCTCCTCTTCCCGCCTCTCCGGTGACTTCACCGCCGCCTGCCGTGCTCCCCGACAGCCCGAAGCATCTCCGAGCTCGCCATGGCCGTTGCACCAATCCCTCCGCCGCTGAAACCACGCCGAGCAGCGCCTGAAGCCACCTCTCTCCCCTCCGTTCTCGATGTACACCGCCGTGAGCTCACCGATGCACGCCCAATCTCCGAGCACTCGCCACCCCCGAACATCCCGCTCGACGCCGACGCCCTCCCACTCCGGCGTAGCAGCAGCCTTCTCCGAGCTCGCCCTGCCACGTCCCTCCGTCAACGACGTTGGAACACCGCTCGAGCTCCGCCTTAGCCTGCTCTCCGACTCCCTTGCCATGACTGCACCCCCACAGGCCCCGCTCCTCGTCCGCTCGCCGTAGCCCAGCGCCTCCGCTGCTTCCTCGTGACGCCACCGCAGACGCCGCCGTGGAGCTCCGACCTCAACGCCGCCGCCAGTGTCGCCTCCGCTGCCGTGCGCCGCCGCCAGCTCCGCCAGACCGCGTCACCGCTGTCGCCCTCCCTCTCTCTCCCCCATGCTCGAGCGAAGGCGACGGTAATCTCCAAATGGCAAACTTGTAAATACGAGTATAATTCGTATTTTCGTATTTTATTGATTAATAAATAGAGTTTTATGGTATTAAATCCATAACTAATTATATAGGCCCCAGAAAAATGAGTGACTAGCTCCAAAAAATCAGAAATGACATTCTGGACCCAATGGCGCTAGTTTCATCTCAATCGGACGCTTAGATTTTCCAGAATTAATTTTTAAGCCTAAAAGTTAAATATGTAGTTTTCATTTAAAAATCCGTAACTCCTTATTTTCACATAAACTAATATATGATAAAAATATATGTTAGAGTACTCTTCAAGACGGTCATTTTGACAGCTTATTTGCAACTTTCCGATGCAGATTGTATCCAGAAGAAATGTTTGAATAATTACGTACTTAATTAAAAATTAGTTTAAAATTGATTTTAAGCTTTCAAAAATTATAAAAATTACTATGAGCTTCCGAAAAATATTTCCTCTTACAGTAAAATTATTTTCCTTATATATAGGCTATAGAAAAATTTAAAACACTTTTTGACAACGTTTCAATCGATTATAAAGTCAAAACGACCAAATAAAATAGATGGAAAAATAGAGTAGCCTGTAACTAACGATTTCTTGTATTTGCAGGTACCAATTCTCGTGCACCAGCACCTTTATAAGCTATTGCTCCAACCTCGTCTTACCACGACAATCTCTAAAAGAGTAAGTCACTCTAATTCTATCTTTGGAAATCTGGATATTGTACTCGTATGAACTAAGGACATGTCATCTAGTCTCAGAACAACTATTGACTTGAACAATTGACTAGAGACCTAATTAACTTTAGGACTAATCAATAGTGGAATGACCAAATGACTAAATTGAGATAGTGCACTTTTATGAGATTAAATATCATAGTTGTTGGACTTCAAATCATTGCTCGGACTAAATTGAGATAGTAAACTTTGATATCATGGTTGTTGGACTTCAAATCATTGCTCGGACTAAATTGAGATAGTAAACTTTTATGAAATTTGATATCATAGTTGTTGGACTTCAAAGCATTGCTCAGTACTGATATTCTCTGTTGAGGCTTCTGCCTTGACTTTTCAGCAAGTAACTACCATATAAATGTAATTGATGTACTCATTGATGGATGTATTGTGGTACACATTGTTAGATGTACGAAATACTGGGCCTATGAGGCCATACGGATACGGATATGGATACAGACACAGATACTGATATAAATGTGAAATGTGATACAACATGGGTTATGGGGTAGTCTTGAGCTACGTAGTGTGCGGGAGTGACTGGGTCCACCCTTATTAGTTAAGATGTACCATCACCTGTAGGGGATGTTAGGTAGATATTCCACGAGTTGCTACGTGGGATGGGTGCACTTCTGTTTGCATATCGTACACTCGAGCTAAGACTGTTGCACTAGCTGATTGATACAGGGCCCATGAGGCCATATTGATACGAACACTGATGTGAATATTGGACTATAATAATACACGGGATACGGGGTAGTCTTGAGCTATGAAGTGTGTGGGAGTGACCGGGTCCACCCTTATTAGTTAAGCTGTACCATCACCCTGCAGGAATGGTAGGTAGATATCTCATGAGTTGCTCCGTGGGATGGGTGCACTTCTGGTTGCATATCGTACACTCGAGCCAAGGCTGATGCACTAGTTTGATTGCTGTATTGTACTCATGGTTGTTTGTATTGTCGGAACACACTATTGGGCCTTCGGGCATTTACGGAGCCCATTTACTGAGAACACTATTGGGCCTTCGGGCATTTACGGAGCACATTTACGAAGCACACTATTGAGTCCTTGCGGTATTTAAGACCGATGCACTAGTTTGATTAATGTTGCACTAATTGATAATTGATTGAGACCATTGCTTCAGTCACGACTACTACTATTCTACAGACTAAGTCGAGACTACTCGAACGTGATAGAACGGTTTAATAATGAGCGGTCTTGAATTACGACTGAATCAGTGTCTAGGAAGGAATGGGAAGGGGGTTGGTCAACCAATGGACTTGTTCATGTGGTCTTTGAAGTGACCTGTGCCTTCAAGCCCTGACTGACTGGCTGATTTGGAAGTTAAGTTAGACTTCTTATTATTAGGCCATCCTACACTATTAGATAGTCAAGCGACGCTCACCCTTACTTAAGTATTACTACATCTACCTATTGTCATCTCATTACCGATTGGTCAAAACATTGTTAACCTGGTTGTCTTACTATTGCCATCCCCTTTGGTCAAAATATCGTTTCTACCACATGCCACGCCACAGTCGTTAGTTTTGCACTTGTACAGACTTTATGCATCACTTCTGAATAGTTACCAGTATTCACTTTTACATTCCTGTCTGCCCATACTTTACTTTTTGCACCTGCATAACCATCTTTTGTTTACTATAGTCTGTTCCATACTTTTGCACTACTTTGTTTCTATTGCTAGAATTGTTGTGACTTACCTACGGTTCCATTTCTGTGGCACCGCATACGACGTACATATGGAGGCAGATGCTCTAGAGTTAATAGCGCCAGAATTTGATCATGAGTCTGCAGCTTCAGAGTTGTTCCCAGTTGTATTTACTTTCCTTCATGTACGATCGTTGGACCATTTTTGTACAATATGGATGTAATAATTGGACACTATTTGGGTATTTTTGTACATCTCTGCATCGTGGCTATTTTGTTTTCACTGGTTAACTGCAGGACCTACGCAAATACCAAAAAGTAACGGGCCCGGGAATCGGGTCGTTACACTCGTCAAGGAGGACCAAATAATCTAGCTCCTCATGATACGACATGTGCTTCATATCCTTTGGTATATGGAGCTCGACTTCAATGTTGCTGACATTCAAGGTAAGAGTCCCTTCCCGCACATCGACGATTACACCGGCGGTGGTGAGGAATGGGTGTCCAAGTATGAGCGATGTGTCACCCTCCTCCTTGATGTCCATGATCACAAAATCACAAGGCAAGCATATGCCTCCCGGAACTTGGAGTGGGATGTTCTCCGCGATCCCAACCGGCCTTGTAATCCGACCGTCCGCGAGTTGAATCCTCATGTCGGTTGGCTTTAAATCCGTGCCGGTATTCAACTTCCGAAACATGGTGAGAGGTATGAGGCTCACAATAGCGCCCAAATCCACCAATGCTTTTTGTAAGCGGACGCCTCCGAGTGTGCAAGGAATCCGGAAACTTCCGGGATCTTTAAATTTGGCAGGCTCCTTTTCCTTCCTAGTGAACCACGTTCCTTGTTCCGCGAGCATGATCTTCTCCTTCCTTTTCCTTCCCGTAATCAAGTCCTTAAGAACTTCGCGTAGGATGGGATTTCCACTATGGCATCAAGGAAAGGGATATTGAGGCTCACCTCTCTCAAGTATTCGAGGAACTTGGCTAGCCTCTTCTCAATCTTTGCTCTAGCTAGCCGTTGAGGGAAAGGTACCAGTGGCATGAATCGGTGCTCATCAATAGGTTCCTCCACTCTAGATTTTACTCCTTCTTGCAGCTCCTTCTCTTTTTCCACCTCAATTACCGGCTCGCTCTCTTCTAGAATCTCCACCACGGCTTCCTTGATTTGAGTCATGGGGGGAGTGGTATCCTTCCCACCCCTTGTCGTAACCACAACAACCGTGTTGATATGGCCGGTGTTGCCCCGTGGATTTGGCTCGGGGTGAGCCGGCAATTGTTGGTTGTTTTTATTCAGCAACGCAAGTTTCTCCCCAATTTGAACGACGACGGTGGTGAGAGAATCTTGTCACGCCTTCAACGTGGCGTTAATCTTTTTCTGCTCCGCCAGAAACTCCTCCACCTTAGCTTCAAAATCCGAACGTGATTGAGCTTGCGGAGGGTTGGGATTTCTCCAACCTTGATTATATCCGGGTGGCCTATAAGGTCCCACTTGTTGCTTAGGTGGGAAGTTTTGTTGCGGTGGCCCCCTTGGTTGATAATTCGGTTGTGGTGGTGGAGCCCGAGCTTGAGGAGGTTGTTGAGGTGGGGGGTTCAAGGCACCATCATTATTAGCATAGGAAAAAACCGGATGGTTTCTAGAGGCCGGGTTGGCCCAATATTCGGAATTCCCCGCAACATACTGAATTTGCTCCAAAGCTCCTTCTCCATGCTCTCCTCCTACATACATGGCTCGGGATTGGTCTTGCCAATCACTCATATGGTTTGTCGGTGTGGATGTAGTAGGGGCTCCTTGCGGCTCGGTAATGTATTTCTCCAACCTCTCCACTACCTTGTGGATAGAGTCAAATTTGCTAGCAAGCTCCGCCACGGCCTTGGCCTCATAAATACTCGTGGGCTTCAAGGAGGACGAAGAATGTCCTCGCTCATCGCCCCACTGTTGGTTGTTGGAGGCCATCTCCTCTAGCAAGGCCGTAGCTTCATCGGGGGTCTTTGACAAAATGGCTCCGTTGGCGGTAGCATCAATAATCTGTTTTGTGCCCGGTTGGATTCCATTGTAGAAACTGTGGACAAGCTCCCAATCTTTAATGTTGTGATGTGGGCATTGATGTTGCAAGTCCTTGAAGCGTTCCCATGCCTCATAGAGAGTCTCCTGCGGTCCTTGCTTGAAGGACATGAGAGCACTTCTTATCTTCACCGTCTTGGAGGGCGGGTAAAATTTGTCGACGAAGGTGACGTGCGTTTATATTTCATATATTTACGCACGTTTTCTTCCGTGTTTTTCCATATTTTACCGCCGTCTTTTATTCGTTTTCGCGTGTTTTCTTGTTTTCTTTCACTTTTCTGTGTTTTTCGTGTTTTGCAGGAATTTACAGCATTTGGGACATAAAACAACGATATAATGAGTCCCCGGAGCAACGGGAGGGGTCACGCGTGATCCAGGGGGTCAAACGACCAAGATTGCCACTTTTCAGCCCCCACCCGATCGGTTGGACACAGCCATCCGATCGGGTGATGCACGCGTGCATGACCCGGACTGAAGTTGGAGCAAAGTGCAAAGTCAACCGACCGGTTCGCCGACCTGTTCATCCCAACAGAGTTCTCGGGAAGTTGGAGCTTAATTCCAACCGATCGGGTGATATCTCACCCGATCGGTTCATCTGAAGCTGAAGTTTCCCAAACAACCACCCGGTCATGCCACCTGTTCTCCTCAGCGACCGGTTGAAGCTCCCGAAGCCCGACGGCCAAAGCAACAAGCGGCTCACCCGATCGGTTGATGTTTCAACCGATCGGGTGGCCTTTTCTTCCGCCTTTGCGCGCTGCTGATGCACTCATTGAAGATCTGCTATCATTCCAGAGGGATTTTGGGTGATCTCTTATTTTTCTAGCGTCGGCATCGTCGTTATCTTTCCAACGATAGGTCACATGCCCAAATCCGATTTTTCTAGATTGTTCTGGATTTTTCTGAGCGTAGCTATGTGCTGAAATTGGCTGCTGTCTGAAATTTCACTTCAACTGATCGGTTGGGAGTCCAACCGATCGGTTGAAGTCAATTTCAGCAGTTTCGTAGTCTTTGTTTATCCCACCCGATTGGGTGAACTTTCACCCGATCGGGTGGGCCATTTTTGACAGTTTTGGACCCGAACCGGTTGGGTTTTGAGGGGGCTTTTAAAAGGGAAGTTGGAGCACGCCTTGGGATCCTTCTTCTTCAGTTTTCTAGGGCTTTTTGCCCCTTTCTCTTGTGAGTTTAGATTAGGTTAGATTAGGTTTTCTATTGTAATAAATCTTGTATTGGATTGAAGAATCAAACTCAAGATAAGTATTTTCTTCTCTCATTTTCTATTGTATTGTGTTATTTTCTTTGTTGCTTGATGGTGAATGTTTGTTTATCGTTATTATTGCTTTCTATCATGTTCTTCACCATCGAGTAGTGTTTGATGAACCCTAATACGGGTTAGGTTAGGATTGATGCTTGGAAATTTACATTTGGCTTGGTTGCATGGCATGTGTTCGATGAAATGCGTCAATGTGGATTTCTAGCAATCTGGGTCCAATTCGTACGGCAACACACTAGTTGTGTTGGGGATTGGGGTCCGGTGCTTGTCCAGTCAAGATCCGCTTCGATGTATTGCTAGAAATCACATTTGACCTATTTTGCCATTAGGGTTACGCGGGGGTGTTTCATTGTCATTGGCGGGAGAAAGACCGCCTTTGACTGTCGGGCCATGGGGGAATAAACTTGGCGGTTGACTCCCTAGCCATAGCTCACGCCCCTAGTGTAGACATGGAGTCCTCGCACGTGGGAACGGCTTGGACGAAGTGTTGGGAGATATCAATGTGGCCTTAATGCTCCCGGTTGCGGAAGGTGTTAATGGACATGGGAATGCCCACTGTCCGAAACCGGGTAGACCTAGCGTACTTGGCACCGACCGGAATATCGGGCCATAGACGCTAGGTACCACCTTTTGGGGCAATGTCTCACCCTGGATCAAGTCAAATGCCAAGTGTCATGAGTGCTCTAGCCCGTGTTAGCGGGGATTCATTTCGTGTCCTTTTCATTTCTTTCTTTTATTTCTACACTTCCACCCACATTTTCCGCGTAGCTAGCACACAACCTAGGCGATGCTAGAAGCCATTCAAGCCATCCACCTCCCTGAGTTCGATAAACCCGCACCCTACACTAACCGTGCACTTGCGGTTAAACGACACCGCGCCCAAACCGTAAACGGGGCGTCGGTCAAGTTTTTGGCGCCGTTGCCGGGGAGGCGTTCGGTTTGATATTAGCTTAGCTTGGGTTCGTTAGACTACGCATAAAAACACAAAAAAAAATTTCTTTTTCTTTTTTAAAAAAAATATATTCAATAACCAAGAAATTTTTCCCCCATTATTATATTATTTTTTTGTTATTCTCTTGTACTATTGACTCTCCTCTCTAGTTTTCCTATTTTTGTTGTCCAGGTATCTTTGGTGTAACCATGTGGAGATCAAATTTCGATGCTCAAATGGGAGGATACAATCCTTATTCGGTTGTGGTTTGTGAGACTTGTGGGATGGCGGGGCATGTGTATTATGATTGCCCATTTACGTTCGAGAGCCTCCCCCTACACCAAGGCCAAACATTTTCCCACAATCTTAGCCCAAACACCTCCCATCCATTTTCTCAACCTTATATCCCTCCACCAACACAAGAAGAATCAAACCTCGTGTCTCTCCTTGAAAGTGCCATGTTTAACCAAGGCCAAACATTACGAAACTTGATGGTACCAATCACCGAGCCTACACCGAGGAAAAGGGATGAAGGAGAGGATATACATACTTTCATGGTTGAGACTACCATGCCGTCGGCCACCATAGACACATCTCATGCCGATCCCCCATTTTTTCATCACTACCACTTGGATGACGAAGCATTTTTGATGGTGATAGTGAGGATGGGGAGATGTCTCAAGGATTTGTGGGAGAGACTTCTCATCTTGATTTGGATACCCCACATGAGTCCTACGAGGGCACCGAGGAGACCACAGAGCTTATGCATACCGGCGAGGAGGATGTGTGTGAGGACACGGACACCACGACAACATACGAGTGGTCCGCTCCACATCCACCTCCACTGTCATCTCTGTTGATGCTTCTTCCTTGGTCTGTGGTCAACCACGAGGATGTCATTCAGGACATCGGGCAGATGGTGGAGTATGAGCATATCATCGAGGAGGACGTGCATGAGGGCTTGGATACGATGGTCCACTCCATGGAGCCCGAGTCACATCTACCTTTACCGTCGCTCTCCACTTCTTCTGCGGCTGAGCATCTACTTGAGCATATTGCCCCTATTCAGGGAGATTTTCATACTCACTCTCACTCCACATTTAAGTCTCTCTTTTCACGTCCTATTCCTTTAGACTTATATATTTTTGACACACCATATCTCTCGCAGGACACAGGATCTACTTCCCTTGAGGTATGCTGCGGTGTGTCACCACCTGGAGAGCCACTTCTCATGGAGAACGAGGATTTGGTCGTCGCTAGTACAGAGGATAGAGACCCATTCTTAGGGAGTATTCGCCACATTTCATATATATTACCATCATTTACCGGCGACTATCTCTGGGATACAATTATTTTGGGAAAAGATTTCTTGCCCTGGGCTAATGCACCTCGTCCTTTGCAGGTCACAGGTGGTTACCTACTAAGGATGCTTGGAGGTGCATTGCTTGGGTCCATTGGCACACGTGGCACATCGCTTCTGGCGGAGCCACAGAAGGAGCAGTTAGAGCAGCTACCTGCCCCACTTCAGATCTTGGATCCGCCTATGCTCAGGTGTATCCTAATCCGGTAGTGTAAAAATTTACAGCTTTCTAGTTTAGATTTGAATAATCTCGTCTCCTCTCTTTAGCGAGGGGAGCGTATCTAGGATTTGTTTTTGCATCATAATATCCCATCATGTCGTGCCCTTCTATCACTTCTACCGCCCACACCCCACATCCTCTTCCGAGGAGAACGAACACACAGTCTCTCCTGCATTCTGATTTCTTTCTTTTCCGATTTTTCCCCTAGCATATCTCTACATCCCCATTGATCATATCATTTTGCTAGCATTGTCATGTTCAGCTTGGGGGAAATCGACTTTTTTGTGCATGTTTTCGCGTGTCGTTGTTGTGTGTCTGTGTCTAGGTGTTCTTTTGTCGTGTTTTATATCTTTTATTTGAGTGTTTCTTTTTCTTTATTTTTTAGTTTTGCTCAAGTGTTTTTATTTTTTTTCATTTTTTGTGTCGGTGCGTAACTCCCCCCCATTTTCATTGCCCTCCCGTATTCACTACTATTGCATTGAGGACAATGCAAGTTTTAGCTTGGGGGAGTCGCACTTCGTGCGTCATTTGTCTCTTTTTCTTCGCTATTTGAGTCGTTTTTCTCCGTCTTTTTCTTTTTCTTTTTCTTTTCTTCTTTTGTTCTCTCTCTCCTAGAGATGACCCCATATGATGAATTGCCACAAAATCACACACACACCTAGCACGGCTTCGATAATCACATTCACTAACCTCAGGAAGCCGAGTCCTCTTGCATTTCATGCATCGTGGGTCCACTTAGCTTTTTGTGAGTCGTGTGTCGTGACTAGCATTTGGTGTGCTTCTACCTTGTGATTATGTTTTATATACCTATCCTTGGTTGACCCCTAGATTATCATGCTTCGATTTTAATATGCGGTATTTGCTTCTACTATCTGCTTCTATATGCATGCTATATTTATATCGTATATTTCAATTCGCATGTGTCGGGATTCCACAAACAAGGACTAGGATAACCTATTTAGCCTATGCTCTGATTAGCGAGAAATATCTCCTTTGCCCAAGTGTTTAGAATCCGATTTCATTTTTATTTTACTTGGTGCAAATCCCCTCGTCGTGTACCGTTCTCCCACTTGGGAGAGTACACATTTAAATATTCCAATACCCAAAAATCCAAAAAAAAAGAGAGAAAAGAAAAACCCAAAAAAGAGAGAAAAGAGAAAAAAATATGTATATCCAAAAGGCAAAAAAAAATACTAATACCCAAAACCCAAAAAAATTCCCGTGTGAATATTTTTTCCTACTTGCCGGGAATAAAGAGAAGGCGAGAATTTGCACCGAGTGTCCTACTCCACATCATCTCAACCCCCATCGTTTTCGAAAACACTTGGCTTAGGAACTTTTTAGCTATTATCTAGGCTTTGGTGTGGTGATTTCCTTAACCCAAGTTGTGGAGTCCCTGACGCATGATATGTTTCGATTCTCTCTATTCTCATGCATGCTTGAACTATATATTCGCCGCTTAATTCAATTCGAATCGATATTTGGGTCATATCTTGGATTTGTGTATATCGAGCTTTATTGCACAATGTAGATATTGACACCGTTAGCTAGCACACGACCACGCTCACTCGCGCTTCACCGCGTGGGCCCATGGCACTTGTCTGGACTCATATTCCTTGGTTTAGTGATGTGATTTGGCGTCTGCTTGCTTGGTGTATCGTTTTTGATTTTGTTAGCCCTGACGGGCGATCTAGGATATAGAGTTCTCTTTTTCTCTCTTTCTCTCTATTTTCTCCCTCCGAGCTCCTACTCTCACTTCACTTCCTCGAGGACGAGGAAGAGTTCAGCTTGGGGGATTTTGACGTTCGTTTATATTTCATATATTTACGCACGTTTTCTTCCGTGTTTTTCCGTATTTTACCGCCGTCTTTTATTCGTTTTCGCGTGTTTTCTTGTTTTCTTTCACTTTTCTGTGTTTTTCGTGTTTTGCAGGAATTTACAGCATTTGGGACATAAAACGACGATATCATGAGTCCCCGGAGCAACGAGAGGGGTCACGCGTGATCCATGGGGTCAAACGACCAAGATTGCCACTTTTCAGCCCCCACCCGATCGGTTGGACACAGCCAACCGATCGGGTGATGCACGCGTGCACGACCCGGACTGAAGTTGGGGCAAAGTGCAAAGTCAACCGACCGGTTCGCCACCGGTTCATCCCAACAGAGTTCTCGGGAAGTTGGAGCTTAATTCCAACCGATCGGGTGATATCTCACCCGATCGGTTCATCTGAAGCTGAAGTTAACCAAACGACCACCCGGTCATGCCACCCGTTCTCCTCAGCGACCGTTTGAAGCTCCCGAAGCCCGACGGCCAAAGCAACAAGCGGCTCACCCGATCGGTTGATGTTTCAACCGATCGGGTGGCCTTTTCTTCCGCCTTTGCGCGCTGCTGATGCACTCATTGAAGATCTGCTATCATTCCAGAGGGATTTTGGGTGATCTCTTATTTTTCTAGCTTCGGCATCGTCGTTAGCTTTCCAACGATAGGTCACATGCCTAAATCCGAATTTTCTAGATTTTTCTGGATTTTTCTGAGCGCAGCTATGTGCTGAAATTGGCTGCTGTCTGAAATTTAACTTCAACCGATCGGTTGGGAGTCCAACCGATCGGTTGAAGTCAATTTCAGCAGTTTCGTAGTCTTTGTTTATCCCACCCGATCGGGTGAACTTTCACCCGATCGGGTGGGTCGTTTTTGACAGTTTTGGACCCGAACCGGTTGGGTTTTGAGGGGGCTTTTAAAAGGGAAGTTGGAGCACGACTTGGGATCCTTCTTCTTCAGTTTTCTAGGGCTTTTTGGCCCTTTCTCTTGTGAGTTTAGATTAGGTTAGATTAGGTTTTCTATTGTAATAAATCTTGTATTGGATTGAAGAATCAAACTCAAGATAAGTATTTTCTTCTCTCATTTTCTATTGTATTGTGTTATTTTCTTTGTTGCTTGATGGTGAATGTTTGTTTGTCATTATTATTGCTTTCTATCATGTTCTTCACCATCGAGTAGTGTTTGATGAACCCTAATACGGGTTAGGGTAGGATTGATGCTTGGAAATTTACATTTGGCTTGGTTGCATGGCATGTGTTCGATGAAATGCGTCAATGGGGATTTCTAGCAATCTGGGTCCAATTCGTACGGCAACACACTAGTTGTGTTGGGGATTGGGGTCCGGTGCTTGTCCAGTCAAGATCCGCTTCGATGTATTGCTAGAAATCACATTTGACCTATTTTGCCATTAGGGTTACGCGGGGGTGTTTCATTGTCATTGGCGGGAGAAAGACCGCCTTTGACTGTCGGGCCATGGGGGAATAAACTTGGCGATTGACTCCCTAGCCATAGCTCACGCCCCTAGTGTAGACATGGAGTCCTCGCACGTGGGAACGGCTTGGACGAAGTGTTGGGAGATATCAATGTGGCCTTAATGCTCCCGGTTGCGGAAGGTGTTAATGGACATGGGAATGCCCACTGTCCGAAACCGGGTAGACCTAGCGTACTTGGCACCGACTGGAATATTGGGCCATGGATGCTAGGTACCACCTTTTGGGGCAATGTCTCACCCTGGATCAAGTCAAATGCCAAGTGTCATGAGTGCTCTAGCCCGTGTTAGCGGGGATTCATTTCGTGTCTTTTTCATTTCTTTCTTTTATTTCTACACTTCCACCCACATTGTCCGCGTAGCTAGCACACAACCTAGGCGAGGCTAGTAGCCATTCAAGTCATCCACCTCCCTGAGTTCGATAAACCCGCACCCTATACTAATCGTGCACTTGCGGTAAAACGACACCGCGCCCAAACCGTAAACGGGGCGCCGGTCAGAAGGCACTCGCCAATTCATCCCAAGTGGTGAAGATTCCTTCAGCTTGCATCCTCAACCAATATCAGGCCTTGTCCTTGAGTGTGAAGGGGAAGAGGCGCAGTCTGACAGCATCTATGGAGACGCCCGGCATTTGGAAGGTGGCACATTTTGATAGGAAGAGCTGGATGTGGTAATGAGGGTTCTCATGGGAATTCCCATGAAAAGGGTCTTGCTGCATCAGAACTACCAATCCGGTCTTCAATTCGAAATTTTTGTCGGCCGCCAACTCCGGCATAGCTATGGACGAGGTCGTGGAGGAAGTCCTAGGCCGAAGCCTATCTCTAATGGAAATGATCCTCGTCATTCGTGCCGCCAATTCTTCGGGTGTCTCAGGATGGGCCATAAAATTCCCTTCCGTATCGAGTCTCCTCTCCGCTCTGATCCTCCTCAATGTACGTTCGATCTCCGGATCGTATAGTATTTCTTCGGGGTCCGCCGTGGATCTCGTGTACATGCAAGGGAAAACAAAGTTTCAAAGAAATAGTTAGCACAAGGGAAGGGTAAAATAAAAATAGATATAATAAAACAAAAAGAAAAATAACTAGGTAGGTAGAATCAAACACTATAGCCTCCCCGGCAACGGCGTCAAAAACTTGATCGCGCCCCGGTAGTATGCACACGCAACCGGGGCGAGCGACTCGTAGTCTTACCGCAAGCGCACGGTGTAGCGGCGAGCGGGTATCGAACACGAGGAGGGCAAATGACAGTGTCTTCTTCAATTCACATGGCTATAAGAACAGTCGAGAAATATTCGCAATAAAGCGGTCACAGTCGTTCAATTGTATAAAGGAAATATCAAATTAATAAAGAGGCCTAGGGATAGGGAATCCCTGCTACAAATCGTAACTCGTCATTGTGACTCGTAGGTTTCACAATTGCTAGACTTGAAATTCAGGTGAACTAGTTGCAACTAAATGTAGAACCAAGCTCACGCTCTCGCGCTATTGCCGGTCTATAGCAAACATTGGGTAGGATCCAATCTCTTGCAAACCCTAACCTAGGCAAGCTAGCGTGAAGAACAACATCATCGTTCAATCGTATCTCGGGCCCACTCTCGTGCAAACTCAAGCTACGACCTAGGTTGGGATAGTTCCTACCCGTCCAATCTCTTGCAAACGGGTATTGGTTTAGAATTGCAATCGAAAACCCTAGTTTCGTCCAATCTCTTGCAAATCGATTCCAGAGAAATCCGATTGTAACACAATTCGAGTTTCTAGGGCTTCCTATTGAGTTGGGATCCAATCTCTTGCAAATCCCGATCGGTATGAATCCCTAGCTATTCGTATTAAATCGATCCCAAACTAACCCTAATCAATTCAAGCAATAATTCCACCAATTCATCACAAATTAGGAATATGGTTCGTTGGGTTCATCCCTACGCCCTAAGACGATAGAACTACTCACAATTCATAATGCAAATCATTAGAAATTCAATAATAAAATCAATAGAATTCATTGCAATAGACAATATATCAATAAAAATGAGGTTTTTAATAGAGAGAAAGACAAACCAATGATGTTTTGATAGCATCCAACAAAATAACACTTTTGTCTCCCTCCAAAAAGCTCAATCTAATATCCTAAAAAGTAATCTAAAAAGGCTGCCAAAAAGTTCTGAAAAATCTCTCTAAACTAGGTTTAAAAATGGGGTTAAATACCCCCCAAAATCGCCCAAAAAACTGTGACAAAATTGCCCCTGCGCAGCCTGAAAATCGCAATTTACGCTACATGCAACGCGGCTCACTCGGCCGAGTGACAAATGTCATTCGGCCGAGTGACAAACCCTGACAAATTCCAGTAACTTCGGACTTTTGGGGGTCGGCTCCTCGGGAGTCACTTGGCCGAATGACTTTCTTTGCTTCGGCCGAGTGGACTTATTCACTCGGCCGAGTCGGAACTCGGGAGCTGACTGACGGATTACAGTAAGTCTGGGATTTTTCTTCTCGTCGTCTTGATGCTACTCGGGCGAGTGGTGTCTCCGTGGTTCGGCCGAGTGGGCTGGCGATGGTCGGCCGAGTGCACGCTGATACTCAGTCTGTTGCATGTCCGATCTGGCCGGCCGAGCGGGCTTTCGATGGTCGGTCGAGTGACTCCATCACTCGGCCGAGTGACATGCTGAAAATGCCCAATCTTCGTATTTTTGCTCCCTCATCGCTCCTACGACGTTCTTTCTTCTTCCACTCCTCTCTAATCGCAGAATTCCCCTCAAAAGAGTCACAGGTGACACTCCGGAGTGGGTGCATCTCAGAATCACTCCAAATCGCTCCAAATCTCCTGAAATACGACAAAAACAAGAAATCGTGAAAAGCATCGCAATATTGTCGAATAATTGTGAAAAACGTGATATGAGCGATCTAAATAGCATGCAAACATGCAGAAAAAGGTGGAAAATAAAGAGTGATCAAAATCCCCCAAGCTTACCTCTTACTCGTCCTCGAGGAAGATGAGTAAAAGGCGAACCCGGTGGATAAAGATAATAGAAATGATGGAAAAGTGGAAAATGAAAAAAGAAAAAAAGAAAAAAAACAAAATAGAAAACGAAGAAGGAAGCTGCTAGATCATTTTTCTCAGGACGTGGGTTTTGCTTACTCATATAGCACGCATCGAATGTAAAACACATGTCAAAGACTTTTATCTCGATATCATAGTATAATGGTGCATTTGAAATAAAAAACCCAAGAATATAAATATAGCATGAAAAATGGAATAATTCTAGAATTAACATCGTCTGAAGCATCTAAAGCGGTATACAATATCATAGATCACACACTTTTCAATTGAATGCTTTCTATAAGGAGTATAAGAGATATCACACAATAGAGTAGTAAGAATAGAAAAGTGTGGTTTTCATGAAATGAATGCTAAGCATAGATTTCTGGATTTCGTGAAACTTTTAGCAATCTCGTCGAGTATAAAATATTACTTAGCCTAGGTTGTCATGCACCTTCAAGTATTCACTCTCTCACACATCATTGGATCCTCTCCCCCAAGCTTATCGATAAGCGTGGTGGCATAAACAAAACAATATTTACATTCCCCGTTTCTTTTGAAGCTCCCAAAGTCAAAGAAATAAAAATAAAAGCAAAAGAGGGAAGAAAGAGAGAAAGGGTATGAGATGGGATCGTTTTCGAACTTCTTTTCTCTTTTCTTTTCTTTTTCTTAAATCTTTTTCTTTTTCTTCTTTTTTTTAAATGAGATATATACACAAATGATCCCAAATCAAAAGAGAAGGATATACAAGTATTTTTTTCTTTTTGGTTTTGGGGAATTTGGAGCATGGGATAAAATAACGGGGGGAATGCCAATAATAGAATTGCTAAGAGGAGATTCACCAATGAATTTAAAATAGAGAAATAATGTTCAAGATATGTGGAGAAAGAAATAAATGTATCTCTCGGTTCACTCTATAGGACGTGCACGACAACTTCAGCAGGGTAATTTAATCTACTCAGTTTAATCTCAAAAAGCAATCTAGTCCAGATATATCAATGCTAGCAAACATTCAATCAACCTAAAGTGAAACGTACAAATCATGAAATAAGAAGTGATATGAGAAAAGAAAGCAGTACTCCAGATATAAGCAATCAATGCGTGAATCTTGGTGTGTTTTCTACGATAGCATACATATGAATCATCAGACATCAGCTAATAATAGAATTTCATCCATTTTCATACGGAAAAAGAAGTGGGTTACTATTTCTAAATGCATAGCATATGATATCAGAAACAAAAGCTATGACATGACAAATTTAGCATGCATATAGAGAAAAGCTAACACCACGTCATCGTCATCACAGAAAAATCATCTCTAGCAAAAGATGAAAGAAACAAAGACAAAGGAAAACGGAACTATTTACAATGCAGCACACAAAGAAAATAAGAAAAACGTGATGCATGGTAAAAAAAAGAAAAAGTGATGAAAAATGGGTGCAAAAGCGGAAAAACGTGAAAAACTAAAAATAAAGGAGATTAAGCAAAAAGTGTGAGAACTCACTCCCCCAAGCTAAAGTGCACAGTGTCCTCAATGTGCAAAGTGTGGCACACCGAGAGACGTGAAATGGGTGGGGTGGGTGAGGATGCATGCATGATACAAAAAAGGAAAAATAAACAAAAAATATGATGCGGATATGAATGATGCATGCAAAGATCAGAGTGATGCAGGTAATGTGTCACCAAAAATACTCTCCCTCTCTCCCAAAAAGGATATAAAATGATATGAGCAAGATAAGGACCAAAATAGTGCGGGGAGGAGGTGGGGGCAAAAATCTCCAGGACCAGCAGAAAATGGGCAACATAACGACAAGGGTGTGCCTAAGCTGGTGGTGCTACACCATCTCCGTCCTGTGGCGGAGGTGGTGGTCGAGGTGTCGGTTGGGTGGGTGGGTGTAGTGGAGGGAGTCGCGCCAGGATCTGATTCAGGCAAGCCTGAATATCGGGAAGCATGGCGACGCGGGACTCCACGGAATTGGCCGTGGCAGAGAGAGCCCTAAAATCGCCTCTGAGTCCACTCACCGCCCCCTCAAGAGCACGAAGGCTCTGAAGTAGAGTGTCAGGGGGTGGTGGAGCGGAGGGACGAACAGGTCTAGGCTGTGAAGGACGGGGCTGTCGGACACGGGCAGTGTAATTAATCGGCCCAGGAGGAAAGTGTGGGAAGGGGGCTGTGCTCACTAGTGGATTCCCAGCCACAGTGTGAGGCTGGGAGGCAGGCTGGGACGAGGAGACAGCAGCAGTGGTGGAATACAAAATCGGCGACGAGGCAGCAAGAGAGGTCGGTGACACAGGTGTGAGGACAGACGTCACGACACTCTCGGATAGGACAGCTCCGGTGGAGACAGAAGGGCCGGCTACTGGGGAGGAAGTGTAAGGACCAAAAGGTGACACCCCAGCGGACATCAAACTGGATAGGGACCGCACAACAGTAGTGAAGGAAGACTCGTCGCTCTCAAGGATAGTGGGTGGATGCTCGGGAAGAAGTGAGGAAATAGGCTCAACCGAGATAGGCACAATAGTGGTGGGGGTGGTGGTGGGCGTGGTGGACGACTCAACAAGGGTACTCCCGACACTGACAGAAGTGGGGACAGAAGTGCCGGCAGTTGCAGAAAGTGCAGGCTCAGGCTGAGGGATCACGGGGTCAGCAGGAGGTGCAGGGGGTGCCTGCTCAGCGCCCTCAGCCTCAAGTACGTAGGCAGCTGGGATGAGGAGATCCATCGCTGGGATCTAATCCTCGTGGGCCGGTCCTATATGTGTCTGAGCGGGGCTCAGGAGGATCATGTAGTCGGCACTAAAAGGACCGTGCAACCACACCCAGTGCCGCTGGTCGTAGGAACGAAGCATCTTCATCCAGGCCATAACGTCTATCGAGAGTGAAGTGGGGCCTGGGGCTCGTCACAGGTCAGCAGGTAGGTCCACGCCGGTCATCAGGGCTAGCAGAGTAATCAGACCGCCGCAGCAAATAGGTGAGCGAGCGCCCACCGAAATGATGATGCGGTCTAAGAACCAGCTAGCAATATCAATCTCAACGGTGGGGACCAGGTCGTCGCTACCCCTATCCAGAACTCTGGGGCGAGTCATCGCGTATAGCATGTAGAGCTCAGGCGTAGACATCGTCCCAGGCTCGTACCTCGCCAAGAAAGTGGTCGCCATGAGGCACTGTGCTATACGGAGGCAGGGGTGCAGGATCGCTGAGGCCTTGGCCCTACTAGGGTCAATGCCATGGTGGGAGCCCGTGATCCGTGTCCAGAATGTGGAAGTGTCCAACGAAGGTGGTGGGATGTGAGTGGGTGCGTAGGCTTGGTCGGGGACAGGGACATCTGGCCACTGGAAGAATGCACGAAGCATGGCTAGAGTGACCTCGCACTCTCGATCCATCAGGCGGAATGTGCATCCTCCAGGGGTCCGGGCTATCGAGCTAAGAACCTCAAGTATCGGACGGACGTAGGTGTCTGCCGACACAGACAAGAATTCGCGCCAACCCACGTTGTCGTACAACGTGAGCATCCCCTCTAGCACCCCTAGGCGGTCAAGGTCTGTTAAATGTGCGAACCTAGAGGGCACTATCGAGCGTTGGGCGATACGCTCAAATCGGACGTGTCGTGCGTCGGCTCTGAACGTGATCCCCAGCGGCCCGATGGCAGGAGCCGGTGGTGGGACAGGATCGGCGGGGATAGGCTGTGCGTGGATGGGATTGGCGGGAAGCGGCTGTGTGGGGGGTGGTGGCTGTGGCGGGCTAGGTGGAGGGGAGTCCTCCCTAGCGTGAGAGGGACCGGCGTCATCGGTCCTCTTCCGCTTGGAAGAGGCTCCCTGCGTGCGTGGCCTAGTACGGGGCGGCATGTGTGCCGCGAGTGCTCACCCAACAAAAATATAATGCGGCGTGCTTAATAAAAGGAACCAGTGTACCTGAACACGCCGCGAGAGCAAATCAGCGATTACATGCGAAGAGCGCCGCCTCCGCAAAGCTAAAAGTGCGTCCTGAAGCTCCCCAAAACTCCCCCAAGATAGCCTGCACATTAAACAATGATATCAGCGGATAATATTCGAAATACATGGGGGAGATGTGGTATAATAGATAGATAAAGAAGTTTATTTGGGTTCGAGGCTCAATGGGCATACGGATCGTCAAAAATTGGAGAAATGGGAGCTAAGGGGCAAAATTGGGGTTGCAGGCGGTCGGCCGGCGGCGAGGGTACTCGCCGGAAGTCGGGGCGTCGGCGGGAGGTGTTCGCCGACGGTGGTCGGACGAGTGGGGCCGACGGCGAGGCGAATCGGGCGAGGGGGCAGCGGTCGTGGGCGAGGGGAGACAAACAGGCGAGGCTCGGGCGAAAATTTGGGAATTATGCGTTTCGAAATTCACGTCGAGCCCGCTGCGTATATATAGGTGAAGTTACGACTCGGCCGAGTGATAATGTCACTCGACCGAGTGACGTAAGCGAAAAAAGTTTTTTTAAAATTTCTCCCCCACTTACGACTCGGCCGAGTGGCTATGTTCCACTCGGCCGAAGGGAGAAAACTCCTTCGGCCGAGTGGCACAAGGTACTCGACAATTTTCGCCCTAGGAGGGTATCCAATCCCCTCGGCCGAGTGACTAAACGTACTCGGCCGAGTGGCAGTTAATACGAAATGCACAAAAAAGACAAAGAGTTGGTTCCACAGACTTCCCTGGTTGGTGCCCCACTCGGCCAAATGGGGTCCTTTGCTCGGCCGAGTCGCATATGATACTCGACCGAGTAGCATGCTGTTTTCTGCTTCGGAGCTCCGTTTTCGCTCTACTCTCTGTTTTTCTTCCTCCAGTTGGTTTCTTCCTCTTCCTAAGCCTCGAGCGCATTCCTGGAGCGCTCTTCTTTGCCTCTATCTTCCTCCATATGAGAGATCTCCTTTTCTCCTCTCCTGTCATAAGAATTAAGACCCGTTGTCACGATTTTTATGGGCAACAAGACTCAAAACACTAATAAAGTCTAAAATAAAAATAAAAACCAAATAAAAATAATGCAAAAACCCATCGGGTTGCCTCCTGATAAGCACTCGTTTAAGGTCTTGAGCTCGACCCCCTTGGATTTTCAATTAACGTGTGATGTTGGGTGCATATGAGATGCACCCGTCGAACTTACCGGGAAGACCGCTCGGATTTCGATCATGGTGGTGCGTAGCCCTCCTCAACACCCCTTCTTCATGAGCAATGTTGGGGGATGGCTCCCCCAAGCTTGAGCTTGTTCCGGTCCTTGACTTGGCCGGTGACACCGATCTTCGATTCGGTGGAGCTTTCTTCGGATTCTTCAATGTCAAGAGCTTGCAAAGCTCCCGTATTCTCGCGACATCAGCATCGCCATCATCATTCTCCATGGAGCTATTGGGAGAGTCCTCCATCTTCTATTCTTCGCTTAAATCTTGGCTTTCTTCGAAGCCATCATCGTGGAGTGCACCGATGGAGTAGGGGATAGCCTCTTCTATAACCTCGTCAAGGAGATCCAAATAATCTAGCTCCTCATGATACGGCATGTGCTTCATAGCCTTTGGTATATGGAGCTCGACTTCAATGTTGCCGACATTCAAGGTAAGAGTCCATTCCCGCACATCGACGATTACACCGACGGTGTCGAGGAATGGGCGTCCAAGTATGAGCGATGTGTCACCCTCCTCCTTGATGTCCATGATCACAAAATCACAAGGCAAGTATATGCCTCCCGGAACTTGGAGTGGGATGTTCTCCACGATCCCAACCGGCCTTGTAATCTGACCGTCCGCGAGTTGAATCCTCATGTCGGTTGGCTTTAAATCTGTGCCGGTATTCAACTTCCGGAACATGGTGAGAGGTATGAGGCTCACACTAGCGCCCAAATCCACCAATGCTTTTTGTAAGGGGATGCCTCCGAGTGTGCAAGGAATCCGGAAACTCCCGGGATCCTTAAATTTGGCGGGCTCCTTTTCCTTCCTAGTGAACCACGTTCCTTGTTCTGCGAGCATGATCTTCTCCTTCCTTTTCCTTCCCGTAATCAAGTCCTTTAAGAACTTCGCGTAGGATGGGATTTCCACTATGGCATCAAGGAAAGGGATATTGAGGCTCACCCCTCTCAAGTATTCGAGGAACTTGGCTAGCCTCTTCTCGATCTTGGCTCTAGCTAGACGTTGAGGGAAAGGTACCGGTGGCATGAATCGGTGCTCATCAATAGGTTCCTCCACTCTAGATTTTGCTCCTTCTTGCGGCTCCTTCTCTTTTTCCACCTCAATTACCGGCTCGCTCTCTTCTAGAATCTCCACCACGGCTTCCTTGATTTGAGTCATGGGGGGAGTGGTATCCTTCCCACCCCTTGTCGTAATCGCAACAACCGCGTTGATATGGCCGGTGTTGCCCCGTGGATTTGGCTTGGGTTGAGCCAGCAATTGTTGGTTGTTTCTATTGAGCAACGCAAGTTGCTCCCCAATTTGAGCGACGACGGTGGTGAGAGAATCTTGTCCCGCCTTCAACGTGGCGTTAATCTTTCTCTGCTCCGCCATAAACTCCTCCACCTTAGCTTCAAAATCCGAACGTGGTTGAGCTTGCGGAGGGTTGGGATTTCTCCAACCTTGATTATATCCGGGTGGCCTATAAGGTCCCACTTGTTGCTTAGGTGGGAAGTTTTGTTGCTGTGGCCCCCTTGGTTGATAATTTGGTTGTGGTGGTGGAGCCCGAGCTTGAGGAGGTTGTTGAGGCGGG
This sequence comes from Scilla litardierei, assembly GCA_030789695.1. Classification (NCBI taxonomy): domain Eukaryota; kingdom Viridiplantae; phylum Streptophyta; class Magnoliopsida; order Asparagales; family Asparagaceae; genus Scilla; species Scilla litardierei. The sequence continues at coordinate 33,800,638 of CM061136.1, forward strand.
GGGTTCAAGGCACCATAATTATTAGCATAGGAAAAAACCGGATGGTTTCTAGCGGCCGGGTTGGCCCAATATCCGGAATTCCCCGCAACATACTGAATTTGCTCCAAAGCTCCTTCTACATGCTCTCCTCCTACATACATGGCTTGAGATTGGTCTTGCCAATCACTCATATGATTTGTCGGTGCGGATGTAGTAGGGGCTCCTTGCGGCTCGGTAATGTATTTCTCCAACCTCTCCACTACCTTGTGAAGAGAGTCAAATTTGCTAGCAAGCTCCGCCACGGCCTTGGCCTTATAAATACTCGTGGGCTTCAAGGAGGACGAAGAATTTCCTCACTCGTCGCCCCACTGTTGGTTGTTGGAGGCCATCTCCTCTAGCAAGGCCGTAGCTTCATCGGGGGTCTTTGACAAAATGGCTCCGTTGGCGGTAGCATCAATAATATGTTTTGTGCCCGGTTGGAGTCCATTATAGAAACTGTGGACAAGCTCCCAATATTTAATGCTATGATGGGGGCATTGATGTTGCAAGTCCTTGAAGCGTTCCCACGCCTCATAGAGAGTCTCCTGCGGTCCTTGCTTGAAGGACATGAGAGCACTTCTTATCTTCAACGTCTTGGAGGGAGTGTATAATTTGTCGACGAAGGCACTCGCCAATTCATCCCAAGTGGTGAAGATTCCTTCAGCTTACGTCCTCAACCAATATAAGGCCTTGTCCTTGAGTGTGAAGGGGAAGAGGCGCAGTCTGACAGCATCTATGGAGACGCCCGGCATTTGGAAGGTGGCACATTTTGATAGGAAGAGCTGGATGTGGTAATGAGGGTTCTCATGGGAATTCCCATGAAAAGGGTCTTGCTGCATCAGAACTACCAATCCGGTCTTCAATTCGAAATTTTTGTCGGCCGCCAACTCCGGCATAGCTATGGACGAGGTCGTGGAGGAAGTCTTAGGCCGAAGCCTATCTCTAATGGAAATAATCCTCGTCATTCGTGCCGCCAATTCTTCGGGTGTCTCAGGATGGGTCATAAAATTCCCTTCCGCATCGAGTCTCCTCTCCGCTCTGATCCTCCTCAATGTACGTTCGATCTCTGGATCGTATAGTATTTCTTCGGGGTCCGCCGTGGATCTCGTGTACATGCAAGGAAAAACAGAGTTTCAAAGAAATAGTTAGCACAAGGGAAGGGTAAAATAAAAATAGATATAATAAAACAAAAAGAAAAATAGCTAGGTAGGTAGAATCAAACACTATCACCTCCCCGGAAACGGCGTCAAAAATTTGATCGCGCCCTGGTAGTATGCACACGCAACCGGGGCGAGCGACTCGTAGTCTTACCGCAAGCACACGGTGTAGCGACGAGCGGGTATCGAACACGAGGAGAGCAAATGACAGTGTCTTCTTCAATTCACATGGCTATAAGAACAGTCGAGAAATATTCGCAATAAAGCGGTCACAGTCGTTCAATTGTATAAAGGAAATATCAAATTAATAAAGAGGCCTAGGGATAGGGAATCCCCGCTACAAACCGTATCTCGTCATTGTGACTCGTAGGTTTCACAGTTGCTAGACTTGAAATTCAGGTGAACTAGTTGCAACTAAATGTAGAACCAAGCTCACGCTCTCGCGCTATTGCCGGTCTATAGCAAACATTGGGTAGGATCCAATCTCTTGCAAACCCTAACCTAGGCAAGCTAGCGTGAAGAACAACATCATCGTTCAATCGTATCTCGGGCCCACTCTCGTGCAAACTCGAGCTACGACCTAGGTTGGGATAGTTCCTACCCGTCCAATCTCTTGCAAACGGGTATTGGTTTAGAATTGCAATCGAAAACCCTAGTTTCGTCCAATCTCTTGCAAATCGATTCCAGAGAAATCCGATTGTAACACAATTCGAGTTTCTAGGGCTTCCTATTGAGTTGGGATCCAATCTCTTGCAAATCCCGATCGGTATGAATCCCTAGCTATTCGTATTAAATCGATCCCAAACTAACCCTAATCAATTCAAGCAATAATTCCACCAATTCATCACAAATTAGGAATATGGTTCGTTGGGTTCATCCCTACGCCCTAAGACGATAGAACTACTCACAATTCATAATGCAAATCATTAGAAATTCAATAATAAAATCAATAGAATTCATTGCAATAGACAATATATCAATAAAAATGAGGTTTTTAATAGAGAGAAAGACAAACCAATGAAGTTTTAATATCATCCAACAAAATAACACTTTTGTCTCCCTCCAAAAAGCTCAATCTAATCTCCTAAAAAGTAATCTAAAAAGGCTGCCAAAAAGTTCTGAAAAAGCTCTCTAAACTAGGTTAAAAATTGGGGTTAAATACCCCCCCAAAATCGCCCAAAAAACTGTGGCAAAATTGCCCCTGCGCAGCCTGAAAATCGCAATTTACGCTACAGGCAACGCGGCTCACTCGGCCGAGTGACAAATGTCATTCGGCCGAGTGACAAACCCTGACAAATTCCAGTAACTTCGGACTTTTGGGGGTCGGCTCCTCGGGAGTCACTCAGCCGAGTGACTTTCTTTGCTTCGGCCGAGGGGACTTATTCACTCGGCCGAGTCGGAACTCGGGAGCTAACTGACGGATTACAGTAAGTCTGGGATTTTTCTTGCCGTCGTCTTGATGCCACTCGGGCGAGTGGTGTCTCCGTGGTTCGGCCGAGTGGGCTGGCGATGGTCGGCCGAGTGCACGCTGATACTCAGTCTATTGCGTGTCCGATCTGGCCGGTCGAGCGGGCTTTCGATGGTCGGTCGAGTGACTCATTCACTCGGCCGAGTGACATGCTAAAAATGCCCAATCTTCGTATTTTTGCTCCCTCGTCGCTCCTACGACATTCTTTCTTCTTCCACTCCTCTCCAATCGCAGAATTCCCCTCAAAAGAGTCACGGGTGACACTCCAGAGTGGGTGCATCTCAGAATCACTCCAAATCACTCCAAATCTCCTTAAATACGAAAAAAACAAGAAATCGTGATAAGCATCGCAATATTGTCGAATAATCGTGAAAAACGCGATATGAGCGATCTAAATGACATGCAAACATGCAGAAAAATGGTGTAAAATAAGGAGTGATCACCTACACGGCCTACCCAGCCGCCGACTTCTCGGTCTCCACTACCGTAGTCTTTTCTGATAGTGTCGTGACATCTGTCCCCACGTCTGTGTCATTGACCTCTCACACCGCCTCATCGTCTGTTTTCACTTCCACTTCCACTGCTGCTTCCACTTCGACCTTTCATGCGTCCCAGCCTCTCACAGAGGCTGGACATCACTTAGTGAGCACAGCACCACTACCCCACTTCCCTGCTGGACCCATCCACTACATTGCCCGTGTGAGACAGCCCTGCACTTCACCAGTTAGACCTGTGCGCCCCTCTGCTCCACCACCCCCCGACACTCTAGTTCAGAGCATTCGTGCTCTTGAGGAGGCTGTTAGTGGACTTAGAGGGGATTTCAGGGCTCTCTCCGCCACAGTTAGTGCTGTGCAGACCCGCGTTGCCATTCTTTCCAGTATTCAGGCTTGCCTGAACCAGATTCTGGTGCGTCTGCCTCCACCACCGACACCGACCCAGCAGCTACGACGCCCACCACCTCCACCACCTCCTCCGCCACAGGACGGTGCTGGTGCACCACCACCAGCCTAGGCACATACTGGATGCCTTCTATATATCTGTTATTTTGCTGGTTGTTTTTGAGCCTGGTGATTTTTGCGCCCCTCCTCCACACACTATTTTAGTACCGTTTTGGTCATATCTGTTTATATCTCTTTGGGAGTGAGGGATCTTATTTTTGGGGACACTGATATTCTGCACCATTTTGACCTCTGCATGCATTACCTGCATTAGCATATCATTTCCTTTTCTTTTATTTTCATCATGCATGCATCCTCACCCTCCCCACCCATTTCACGTCTCTCGATGTGCCACACTTCGCACATTGAGGACACTGTGCACTTTAGCTTGGGGGAGTGAGTTCTCACGCTTTTGCTTTTTGTCACCCTTTTGTTTTGCTTTTCTCACATTTTCCGCTTTTGCACTCATTTTCACCCACTTTTTCGTTTTTTATCATGCGTCACGTTTTCTTACCTTTTTGAGTGTGCTGCATTTCGTAGTAGTCTCTATTTTCTTTTATCCTTATTTCTTTCATCTTTTGCTAGAGATGACTTTTCTGTGATGATGATGATGACGTGGTGATTAGCTTATCTCTGTTTGCATGCTATTTTGTAACGCTGTAGTTTTTATTTCAGATATCATATGCTTTGTCATGGTATGCATTTGAGATAGTAACCCACCTTTTCGTATATGAATATGGATGAAATTCTGTTATTAACTGAAGTCTGATAATTCATATGTATGCTCTTCGTAGAAAACACAAAAAGTTTCACGCATTGATTGCTGATATCTGGAGTACTGCTTTCCTTTCTTTTATCACTTATTATTGCATGAAAACTGTACACCTCACTTTCAGGTTGAATGAATCAATGTTAGGTTGATATAACTGGACTAGTTTACTTTCTGAGATCAAACTGAGTAGATTACATTACTCTGCTGAAGTTGTTGTGCACGTCTTATAGAGTGAACCGAGTGTTACATTTATTTCTTTCTCCACATATCTTGAGCATTAATTCTCTATTTATATTCATTGGTGAATATCCCTATAGCGGATCCTATATTGGCAATTCCCCCGCTTTATAAAGTTCATGCTTCACTACCCACAAAATCAAACAAAAAAAATACATGTATATCTTTCTATCTTTTGATTTGGGATCACAGTTGTATATATGAATCCTAAAAAAAAAAAGAAAAAAAAATGAGAAAAAGAAAAGAAAGGAGAAAAGAAGTTTATACATGATCCCATCTCATACTCATTCTCTCTTTCTTCCCTCTTTTGTTTTTATTCTATCATGGAGCTTCAAAAATGGGGAATATATTTATTGATTTATCTTATGCCACCACGCTTATAGATAAGCTTGGGGGAGAGGAACCAATGATGTGTGAGAGAGTGACTACCTGACAGTGCATGACAACCTAAGCTAGGTAATTTTCTATACTTGGTGAGATCACTAAAAGTTTTACGAAATCCGGAAATTGACACTTAGCATACATTTCATGAAAACCATACTTTTCTATTCTTACTGCTCCATATTGTGTTATATCTCTTATACTCCAGGTAGAAAGCATTCAATTGAAAAGTGTGGGATCTATGATTATGTATACCGCTTTAGATGCTTCAGACGATGTTAGTTCTAGAATGACTCCATATTTCATATTATTTTGATATTCTTGGGTTTTCTATTTTGAATGCATCCATATACTATGATATTGAGATAAAAATCTTTGGCGTGAGTTTTACATTCGCCGTGTGCTTCATGAGTAAGCAAACCCCATGTCATGAGAAAAATGATATAGCATCTCCTTCTTCGCTTTCTATTCTATTTTTCATTTTTCTTTCTTTTTATTACTTTTCTCGTCGGGTTCACCTTTTACTTATCTTCCTCGATGACGAGTAAGAGGTAAGCTTGGGGGATTTTGATCACTCCATATTTTACACCTTTTTCTGCATGTTTGCATGCCGTTTTGATCGCCCATATCGTGTTTTTCACGATTATTTGACAATATTGCGATGCTTTTCAATATTTCTTGTTTTTGTCGTATTTCAGGAAATATGGAGCGATTTGGAGCGATTTTGAGATCAATGGGTTTGCAAGCGCTAAGGAGTGTCACTCACGGCTCTTTTGAGGGCCATTCAGCGATGGAAGATGAGTGGAAGAAGAATAAACTTCGTAGGAGCGACGAGGAGGAGAAACGGAGAAGATTGGGCATTTACAGCATGCCACTCGGCCGAGTGGAGCACTCACTCGGCCGAGCAAGAAGCCCACTCGGCCGACCAAAACGGACACGCACAAAAGAAGAGAATCAGTGTGTACTCGGCCGAGTGACAACAGTTCACTCGGCCGAGTAGGAGAGTTCACTCGCCCGAGTGGCACAAGAAATTCGTCCAGAAAGAGGCAGAGTTACTGGAATCTGTCAAACAATCTGAGAGGCCCCACTCGGCGGAGTATGAATGCCACTCGGCCGAGTGAATAAAGCCCCTCGGTCGAGTCACCTCTGAAGGCAGACCCTGAGACCCCCTGACTTACTGTTTTCTTACAGGGTTTGTCACTCGGCCGAGTGACAATGTCACTCGGCCAAGTGAGCCGCTCCGCCTGCTACGAGAGTTACGATTTCTGGGCTGCGGAGGGACAGTTTGGTCACGATTTTCTGGGTGATTTTAGGGGGTATTTAAACCCAGTTTTTGCCCTAGTTAGAGGAGCTTTTGGCAGCCTTTTTTCAGAAATTTTTTAGATTATTAGATTTAGACTTTCTTTTTGAAGATTTGAAGGCTACTTTTATTGGATACTCTTGGAAAATCATTGGATCTACATTGGTTTGGCTATTTCCTATCAAAAACTCAATTTTTATTAGCTATTTCTCTATTGTAATGAATTCTCCTTATATTATTATTGATTTTTCTGAGAATTGCATGATGAATATTGAGTAGTGCCATCGTCTTAGGGCGTAGGGATGAACCCTATGGACCCTATTTCTAAATTGTGATGAAATTGTGGAATTGTAGCTAGAATTGATTAAGGTTAGGTTGTGATTGATTAATTACGGATAGCTAGGGATTCTTATCGATTGGGATTTGCAAGAGATTGGGTCCCAATTGATAGGAAGCCCTAGAAATTCGATTTAGATTGACAATTAGATTTCTCTAAACTTGGGTTGCAAGAGATTGGACCAAAGCTATGATTTTCAATTGTGAATCTATACCCATATTCGTTTGCAAGAGATTGGACGGATAGGAACTATCACAATCTAGGTCGTAGCTCGAGTTTGCACGAGAGTGGGCTCGAGATACGATTGAACGATGATGTCGTTCTTCACGCTAGCGGCTTAGGCTAGGGTTTGCAAGAGATTGGGCCCTATCCTAGGTTTGCTATAGACCGGCGATAGCGCGATAGCGTGAGCTTGGTTCTACATTAGTTGCGACTAGTTCACCCACATTCAAGTTTAGCAATAACGAAACCTATGAATCACAATGATGAGAGGCGGTCCATAGTGGGGATTCCTTACTCCTAGACATTTTATTAATTTGATATTTTCTCTTGACATTTGCATGATTGTGACTGTTTACCCCAAACGATTCTCGATCCTCTTGATAGCTAGGTGATTGGAAGGAGACACGGTCATTTGTCCTCCCTGAGTTCGATACCCGCTCACCGCTACACCGTGCGCTTGCGATAAAACTACAAGTCGTTTTTCGGGTGTACACTCGAACGCGATCAAATTTTTGGCGCCGTTGCCGGGGATTTATCTCCGTGTAATTTGTGCCATAGCTAGGTCTCTCTAGGGTTACATTTTGGATCGACCAACAATCGACGTGGCCACCCGGGTCTTCCTATTATTGATCATCTTAGGTGCAATTCTATTATTTGTTGCAATAAGTAGCGCCTCTCCCAGCTTTGCAATTCATGTCAAGTCAGCAAACACAAACGTTTACCATTTTATGATTATAATTCTAGTTCATGTGCTCCCTTTGACGTTATCCATTATGATTTATGGACATCCCATCTCCCAAGCAAAAGTGACTATAAATATTTCATGGTGCTCATAGACAATTTTTCTCAATATGTATGGGTGTACCATCTTAAATATAAATCGGATGTTTATCCAAAATTCATTCAATTCCGAACTTACATTCGCACCCAATTCGACAAAGATAACAAAAGTTTTCATTGTGATATGGGACATGAATTCGACAACTCCTCTTACCATAATCTCGCCACAAACTACGGCCTTAGCCTTCGTTTCTCATGCCCTCACACATCATCCTAAAATGGCAAGGCCGAAAGAATGATTCGCCGCCTCAATGAAATGGTACTGGCACTCCTTTATCACGCATCCTTACCACCTAATTTCTGGGTCGAATCTCTCCGCACCGCCACATACCTACAGAACATTCTACCCACAAAACTACTTAACTTCCGCTCACCCACTTCCGTTCTTTTCCTTAAACATCCCACATATGATCACCTTCGTGTTTTCGGTTGTGTTTGCTACCCAAACCTCTCTGCCCACCGCCACCACAAACTTGACCCGAGATCTACCCGTTGTGTTTTTCCTGGGTTACCCCACCAACTATAGGGGCTACCGTTGTCTTGACCTTGCTATCTGCAAGGTTATTCTCTCTCGCCACGTCACTTTTGATGAACATGTCTTCCTCTTCGCCGCATCCACCGAACCCCCTGCCTCCCGTTATCATTTCCTCGACCCTGACTTCTCTCCTTCCTCCCCTCTTCTCTATGACCAGCTCGGCCTACCACCCATCCTTCAGTCGCCCCCCACTACTGAACACCCAAATCCAACCGAAACTACCCCACCTCAAACCCACCCCTCTGCCCAACACCATACCCCCCTCTTTACCCAGCCACAACAAATTCCGCCACCACCCCTCCTCACCAACAACACACCTGACCAGCCCTTGCCTCCTCCAAACCTCCCATCCCCACCGCCCCTACCTACTCACACCATGTCCACTCGTTCTCAACATGGCATAATCAAACCAGCGACAAAATTAAACTCCTTATTACCCAACAAAAACATATATCCCCCTTACCCAAACCCACCCGTGGTGCTCTCCAGGACCCAAATTGGTCCGATGCCATGCAGGATGAATATCGTGATCTCATTACAAACAATACCTGGGAATTGGTCCCCCGTCCCTCGGATACTTCTATCATCCGATGTGCGAGGCGTTTTCGCCATAAGTTTCGTTCTGACTATTCTTTGTAGCGCTATAAAGCCCTCCTAGTGGTCAATGGCAAAACACAGCAGGTTGGTGTTGACTGTGATGTGACCTTTAGCCTGGTGGTAAACCCGACTACTATACGCACCGTGTTGAGCATAGCCACCTCCCGCGCTTGGCCAATCCACCAGTTGGACGTCAAGAACACTTTTTTACATGGTGACTTGATTGAGACAGTCTACATGCACCAAACCTTGGCTTTATGGACTCCTCCATGCCCACTCACGTCAGCTGCCTTCGCAAATCTTTATATGGCCTCAAGCAGGCTCCTCGAGCCTGGTATCACTGGTTTGCTACTTTTATTCAGTCCCAAGGATATCGTGGAAGCTTGTGATGCGATGCATCCCTATTTATCTATCAACATGGGACCGACACTGCTTATCTCCTGCTTTATGTTAACGACATTGTTCTCACTACTTCCAGCTCATCACTATTGCATCGTATTATTGCTTCTTTGTCTCGTGAATTTGCAATGACAGATCTCGGTGCTCTTCATCATTTCCTTGGCATCACATTTACTCGGGATCGGTCGAGCTTGTTTCTATGACAAAGCAAGTACGACAACAAGCCCGTGCATCCATGACATCTTGTAACTCCACAGCCACACATATCGATACATCGGCAAAACTAAGTGCCACAGACGGCCCTCCCGTAGCAGATCCGTCCTTATACCGTAGCTTGGTTGGGGCCTTACAGTACCTTACAATCAATAGGCCTCACCTTACCTATGCTGTTCAGTAAATCTGACTCTTCATGCATGACCCTCGGGAGCCCCATCTTCATTTTCTCAAAAGGATTCTGTGCTATATCAAATGAACTACTGATCACGGTCTCCGTCTCTCCAGGTCCACATCTCTTACCCTCGCCGCTTATTCAGACGATGATTGGGCAGGTTGCCTCGACTTACGACGATCCACTTCTGGCTACTGTGTTTTCCTTGGTGATAATCTAACATCATGGTCGTCAAAACGCCGAGCTACTATATCTCGGTCTACTGCAGATGCCGAATACCGCGGGGTTGCAAATACTGTTGCCGAGACTAGTTGGCTACGTAACTTACTTCTTGAACTTCATGTACCTGTCCGACATGTCACACTAGTCTACTGTGACAATATTTCTGCGGTTATCCCTCTGGCAATCCTGTCCAACACCAGCAAACTAAACATATTGAGCATGACATTCACTTTGTTCGCAAAAAAGTTCAGGTTGGCGAAGTACGAGTTCTCCATGTTCCTTCTGAATTCCAATATGCCGACATTTTCACGAAGGGCTTACCACGACATGTTTTCACTCGGTTTCACTCCAGCCTGAGCGTCCAGCCTCTTCCAACTCAGACTGCGGGTGTGTATTAGTAAATAGAATATTTTACGGTTTTATAGTTAGTTTATTTGTTATCTAGACTGTTATAGTTAGCTAGATATAGTTAGCTAGATTGTTATACTGATCTTAACAAACAAATTGTTGATTTGTTATGATTCTGCTAAACCAATGTACCTGTACATATTCTATGAATGAAAGGGCAATGCTCAAGGGATTACATTCCAATACTTTTTGTTTATATATCGGAAATCAGGAATCAACCCACCTCTCACAAGTGAGAAAGGGAGAATAACACCAAGCCAATTGGCTCAGGTGCAGGCTTTATTATTTAGACACGCACAAGACGCTCGCCTTAGTTGCCGGTGGTTCCATTGCAAGGGGGCAGCGGTGCTCCGCAGAGACATTTGTTATGGTCGAACGCCGACCGATGGAGCCTGCTCATGCTCCCCCCGCTCGGTATCGGCCCGCACAACCCGTTGTAGCTCACGTCCAAGTCCGCCAAGGCACGCAACTTTGTGATCTGCTGGGGGATCCTCCCCGTTATCCTGTTGTGGCTTATGCTGACGTATCTGAGGTTGCGCGGGAACTTGACTGACGAGAGATCAAATTCAAGCTCGTTCCTCGACAAGTCCATGTATTTCGTAGTCCTCGACACACGGAATAGGAACGATGCATCCCCAATGAGTCGGTTCCCCGATAGGTCGATCGTGTCGAACGTTACGTTTTTGAAGGATTTTGGGACAAGGCCTGTTAGATGGTTATCATGGACATCGAGTAGTATCAAGCCACCAAATATCGTCTTGCCAAGGAAGAGGGAGGCCGGGATGGAACCAGAGAGCTGATTCTGGCCCAAGCTGATCGTACCAAATTTGGCACCAAAGCAGCCAGGAATGGATCCCGTGAGGCGATTGGCAGTGAGATCGAGAGAGTATAAGTTGGGCAAATTGCAGAGGAATGACGGGATCCCGCCGGAAAGCGAGCTGTTTTTGATGGAGACTGATTTGAGGGCTGTCAGGTTTGCAAAGAATGTAGGGATGGGGCCAGAGAGGTACGGGTTATCAAGCAAGTAAACATCGATTAGTGCGGGGAGGTCTCCGATGGCCTCCGGCAGATGTCCTGCAAAGTTGGACTCGTAAATGTCAAGATAAATGATGGTGCCGTCGCCGTTGCAGCCCACATTCTGCCATGTGCAGCAGTCGGTGGATTTATTCCAGGAGGCGACACTCGACGAATCTGCAAAGGCCTCCTTGATGTTGAGCAGTGTGGCAGCGTCCTTCTCGCTGCATAGGAATGCCGCTGATGCGTAAGAAAGCAATGAGCAGGATGATAACAAGAGGAAGACGAGCTTGAGAAGGACAGAGGAGGGAGTTTGATGATTACGGGCCATGCTTGCAGATTTTCTGCATCTGCTCCAGCTCACAAAATGATTCCCATTTATGTAAACGCTTCGATCTTGGTTCTTGGTCAATAGTCATTACTCAAACCAATTAAGTCCACTTCGCAACTGGAGTCGTAGATTCTCCCGCACTCAGTTTATTTTCGGGGACGGTTCGTCAACGGGCGCTAGTTCAACGCGTTTGAGCTCCGTGGCCCGTGGATTCTAACGTGATGCCAGTGGGCTGAGTAGCTTATATTGTTATTGTAAGGTCAGAAACCCTATTTGTACATAATTTTAAATCATATAGCCAGTTGTACAAGCTTTGCTTTGGGCTGAAGGCTCGAAATACCTAATGCAAGCCGACAAAGAGCAAACTATTTGATACAATAGTTTAGATGGTTTTGGTTATGTTGTATCAATTATTGATGCCATGATGCACAATTGGTTCCGAACGATTTTCCCTTGTCGAGTGCGTGGATAGTCACTTGATTTGCACATAACAATAGGTGTTGACTGATAAATCCACCACACAATAATATGGTGCTGACGATGATGCCTCTGCTTGTGTGACACTTTGTCGGCAAGGAAGTGGGACCCAAGGAAGATTGACCCAGGTCTAGGAGAGCTAAGTCCGAGCTATAGAGCTGAAGCCTGATCTAACTCTTGGTTGTCTTCGTCAGTCTGCAACACAGGAAAATCGTCAGGGGGGTCGGGTCTGGGACCCGACCAAATCATCTCCGATGCTTAAGTCAGTGGATGACTAGAAAGGGGCTCATGACAGCTAGGTACGACCTATTGGGAGTTCTTTCGATCACTGTCTCACTGCGCTATGAAGTAGAAGTATGATGTAAGTCCAGTAGAAGTATGATGTAAGTGGACTGGAATTGAGTATGAAGATACCTTAGTGTAGGATCTCCCCACATCCCATTGTCTCCTTGGGTTTTTATAAGTGAGCTTATTGCCTTGTAACGTCTCAGCCAATAAAGTGGCTTCATTGTTGGCATTGATGAGGGTGCCTTGATGAGGAGGCACTGATTGAAATAACGGACGCCATGAATATCACTTTTATTGTTAGAGTAACAGTCGTCATTATTGGTTATTGCAACACCCCTAAGTGTGTTTTGATGATTAAGCAAATAATTAATGTTTCTAATTGTGCTTTAAGTTGATTTGTGAGTGTAGGAGAAATAAGGTCAACAAATGGTCAAACATGAAGATTGGAAGAAGATTAAAGCCAAAGATTGATGATGAAGAGTTGAAGGGCTTTATTATGGCCAAAAATGACCAAAACAATTGTCTAGCTGACGTGGACCCTTCGTACTGAGTTGGAGCCTCGTCAGCGAGTTGAGTGGGACTCTATGTTGGTAGAACCAGTGTCGGTTGATGGATGTTGATTGGCTTGCAGTGCTTGATCGACCCTCGAGCGGCTTGTACGTCGATAGATCGAAGCTGAGAAGCTCCGGAGAGACCCTCACAAGAGATCGAGACTCGGCGATCTACACCACAAAGAAAAGTCAGAGGGTTGGATCTGGGTCCCAACCCAAATCCCCTCTAATGCTTAAGTTAGTACGGGAACATAAGAAAGAAAGGGAGCTTGGAGCAGCTGAGATCGAGCCACGGAGGTTCATCTCAGATCTGTCGTCGCAAGCTCTTTTAGTGGAAGAAATGTGTATGGTTGAAAGAGTATAGTATATGTATTAGATCTCGTACAATGGGAATTGAAACCTTTTTGGTATTTATAGACCTCATGGGTCCTTTCAACAACGTTGGGGAGATAACGTTCACCCATTATGGTGCCATGATCTTCCCTCTTTAATAAGAGTGAACATTGCCCACGATCCCGCTATTTATGAGGCCTCCTTCAATCCCACGTTCGAGTGATAGGAGTGCAACATGCGATTGGCTGGTAGGCTTTGACTGAGTCGATATCGAGCTTCTCTTATGGGCCTTAACCTCCGTCGGTCGATTCGTCTCGAGTGCCGGCCCAATTATTCAACAATGGCCCCCGTCGCACGACCTCAAAGGGTATGCCTGTTGAGGTCAAGTGATGTTACATCGCATTAATGGGGCACAACATTTGGAAAATTATCACTCAAGTTCTAGGCGCCAAAACATCTGCCTTGCCATTTCGGATGAGATGCCGGTTTGACTCCAAATATAAATAGATCCTTGGATTTTCGACGCATGTTTCATCATATGGCCGTCATTTTGTTGATATAAGATGGTTCCAGTGTAGGAACTTGAAAATACTATCTTTGTCTTTCTTGATTTTACGATTCCCTTATGAAAGAATGGCTTCATCCTCCCTTCCCACTTCTGAGAGGAGTCTGGTTACCGTCATGCAGAAGAACAAGGTGTGTGCTATGGAGCATGGTCTAATCGCAAATCTGAGATCCAAAGTTGAAGCCGATCAGATCCCTGAGTTTCAGAGAAACTACGTTCGGCTCGACTATCAGATCCGGGTGCCAGGGAGGGACGAGAGGGTCCATCATCCTGGTGACCGGGAAGTCGGGGTTTACGTAAAAGCTTTCCAACGAGGGCTTCGATTCCCCATGCACCCCTTCATGCGCTATTTCTTATGCACCCTGAACATTTCTCTATGCCAGTTGATGCTGAACGTCGTAGGTGTGTTGATGGGCTTTATAGCTCTGTGCGTGATGAAAGGGATTGAACCGTCGCTAAGACTGTTTAATTACTTCTTCTCGATTCCTCCTCTTAAGACTCCAGGCTGGTACAGGATAACGACTCGTCGAGGCAGGAAATTGTTTGATGACCTTTCGACTTCTAATTCCAAATAGAAAGAGGAGTTCGTGTTCGTGGTCTTTCAAAGAGAGGCGAGCTTCTGCACCGGCTGGGTGACTTAAGCACTGCCGAGGAAAAGCGTTTCACTAGAGAGGAGAAGGAAGCCACTGACGCATTGACAAGTCTGCCAGAGAGTGCGAGGAAGAAGAAGTGGATGTGGTCCGACGACGTGTTGCATCAGATCATGTGGACGAAAGGTTGATTTGATCGTGACTGTCAAATGTTCGACCCTCGTTCTCTGACTTAATTTGATTGTTTCTTCGCAGGCATGGCCAGTCTGGAATACCAAGTGGACCCTGCACTGAGGGAGGGGTTGAGGCTTCCATTAGAGAGGTAGAGGTGAGCATGTTATCTCCTCGGTTGCCGTCTATGGGAGAGAAGATGGCCCAATCGTCGGAGGATCGACCCATTGTCGCTGTGAGGGCTACTCAGGTGACCCGTCTCCAGCAGAAGAAGAAGGAGAAACCCACCTCCGAATTCGAGGTGGTTGCAATTGAGGGGAATTAGATGAGGCGGTGGATTCTCCTTAGTAACTCGGAGCCATCTGGGTCGACTGAAGCCACGGAGCAGATCCCTTGACAGGAGAGGGGAACTCCTCTAGGGGGAAACTGGAGGGAGACCTGAGTCGCTCCGGAGCTCCTTCTGCACGAGGATTCATGGCCCTGGGGAGGCCTGTTCCCTCCAGTACCATTGTCTGAAGACATCCCTGACGAGTTCAGACCGATTTTGCTTGAGATTCGGTCTCCTCGAAATCCATTTGAATGCTATGTGGAGGAAATCATTCGAATGGAGTTTACGATGAGGCGAGAAAATTCCGCTCTTCTGGATTGCGGGACCGCCTCCTGAATTGATGAAAATGCGACCCTGCTGCGGGATAGGGCTGTCGTGGATAGGGTCGATTACGAGAGGCTTGCATCGATAGCCATCCATGCTAATGTCCAGGTAATTATTGCACCAGCCTCCATTGTAGGTGAAGCAAGCACAGATGTTAACTATCTTGCATTGTTTGCAGGCTCTCGTGGCCACTGTTGCGTTGTGTCGACGTGCCCCAGTGGTGGCCAATCACGAAGTCACCCTGGGGGCCGTTAGGTCGGTGGTGGAGAAGTTTATTTCGAGCTGACTAGGATTTTCCTTCTTAGCGAATCGAGAATGGATCACCTTCAGTGTCTCTATCGTGAGCTACATGAGAGGGAGGCAGAACAAGCCGCTTTGAGGGAGCGAGCAGAGAAGGCTCTTTTGGAAGAGAGATCCAACGCCGTGGTTGGTGGGCTCCGAAAAGGTGCTCTCTCTCAAGCGCAAGAGTCCGTACAAGTAGTAAAATCTGGGAGTCCAGATGTCGAATCCACGGGAAGAAATCTGTTGCAACCACAGCTCAAATCAAATAGAAATCCTACGAAAAGAAACTAACCACTTCAACAATGATGGCGATGGTGTGAAAGTGCGTGATGGTGATGTGCGAACAAAGAAATTCGTGTATGAAAATATCTATAAAAAGTATGCACATGGTATGGGTTCGTTAGGATCAACGATTCGTATTAATTTGGTTGATGAATATATCACAATGAATTCTCTTTTTGAGAGCAATTCACCGGGAAAATATCCAATATAACTCAATGAATTCTCCTTTTGGGAGCAATTCATCGGAAGATGCCCTTTTGGGGGTTCAAACACAATATTCAAAAAGATCGTCGCTAAAGTTATAATACGATATGAAACTCTCTTTTGGAGAGATCAAAACTACGGTATGAAACTCCCTTTTGGGGAGATCAAAGCTCACCCTTTTGGGGCGATCATCAACTTAATCAGTTCTTTTGGAAGATGAAAAAGGCGATTTAAGAACAAAGATCACAACTTTAACGACGTTTTAACGATTTAGCACATGGAATACAACCAAACTAACACAAATCATAACCCCTAACTACGCCATACCATGCACAAATAAGATTTAGCTACTCATCATGCAATAATAAACAACTTTCATGGCAAAATACATCAAGATTATAGCAAAATACGGTAGAAAAGCATCAAATAAGGGGTTTAAGTTAAGAAATATATCACCAATTCTCTTTGAAAAGACTTCAAACTCTCTGGAAATAATAATACAAGCCTCTGGAATTTTACAGAATTTTTCAGGTGGGAAATACGGCTCCTAGAGCCTCCAATACGCTCAAAATACGCCCCAATCTGCTTGTATACGCTCAAAAAACCTAAAATACCTTATATACGCTCATTGCGGGTTTAGTATGTGTTAACGGGTCTAAACCCGCATCCAAACCCAATATCACCGTCGGATCAAATCGGGACCGTCGGATCAACGGCGGGATTAAACGTGGGTAAGCCACGTGTGCTTCAAAGTTCATGCGCCGCCCGCTTCGCATCGAATCCGAACCAAACTCGGAGTTGCTTTTGGCCGTTCGATCTTCATCGCACGGCTGCGATTTAGCCTTGCCTTCACCCGTTCGCTGCTCAGTGCGGGGTCGACATCGTCCGTTGGATCCAAATCCAACGCTTCGGAAAACGCCACGTCGCCCGGAGGCCGCTTCGCTGCGCTTCGTTCGTGGGCCGTAGGATCAGCATCCGACGGTCCACGATTCGCCCGCTTCTCGTCGTCTTCGTCTTCACTCGGGGCCGTAGGATCGAGATCCAGCGATTGGGAATCCGCCACGTCAACCACTGCGATTTGAATTCGCAATTCAGCTCATCCGTTGGATCAAATGGCTAACTGGCGCGATCGTGCCATGTCGCCTCTTCATTTCGACCGCTGGATCAAAGATCAGCGGCCAAGCCTTGGCCACGTTACCTCCTTCGTCTCGTATCAGCGGGAAATTATCATGGCCGTCGGATTGAGCGGGAACGGCTCAGATGAAGCCACGTGTCCCGTATTTCCGCAGTATTTTCGTATTTTCGTGCGTATTTCTCCATTTAAATAGTATTCTGCATTCAAAAATACATAGTAATTAGCACAGGTCTCAGAAAAATACAAATAAATAGTCGTTGGAATCGTGAGATCGAGACCAAGCTAGGAAAAATATAAGAAGTACAGAAATGTGTCGTTAAATGCTTTTTTGTGCTCAAATAATGTGTTTTCTCTAATAAATAAATGTGTAGAAAATACGTATGAATTAGAGAACAATGTAGCATCACATGAGCACAAAATAGGGCTAAATGGGGGGTTAAATATGTAATATTGAACCCGAATCACACCCCCCAACTAGCGATTTGCTAGTCTCTAGCAAAAAGAGCGATTAATACGGATGAGTAATAAAACAATAAGTTCTTTCAAATTGCTCATGGCGTGGCTCAATAATACGCATTCCAACATGATATTGACCATCAATATACACATCCATGAACAAAATTAATCACATGATATATTCTCTACTTTAGTATGAATAAATAACATGCAAGCATCGTTTTGCGCAAGCGAAAGTATAACACGTCGTTATATACTAGTTTTCGTGTTTCCAAGGAATTGGCCTATCAAAACAATCATTCAAGACATGTGTATTGAAGTTGCTTAGTATATTCACCATTTCTTTTCTTTTATTCGTTCCTCGTAACGCGCATCAAGCAACATTCGCAGAAAAAAGTATAACTTGGATTGCTCCATCAAATGAGTGAGGTTCCGGTCAATGGCTCCCAAATCAGACGATAATAGGGCATTAGGCCAAGAAGGACCACTCGGACTGTACTACTCGAGCCAACCAAGTTATGTATTAGTGACATACTTATTCATTCATTTTTCATCATTCATTTTTCTTTTCTTTTCTTTATTTTTTTCTTTTGTAAGCAACTCAACACCCATTCTTTGAATATAAACATTAGTATCAAAGGCCAAATTCCTCTTCAACTTGAAGACTTTTCTAATAAATCGTGTATACTTAAGCTTTTTCATCACATTAGCATGCATGAAATAAATTCAAAGTATTTCGAGATATTAATCATGGAAATTGAAAATTTTCATGAATAACATATTAACGGTAATTCCATGAATGAAAAAATAATTAACTCAAGCCATAAACAATTTTAGAACTCAATTAACGTATAATCATTCGCATTAGAGGCATGTGAAGGATTTTTTAAAAGTGATGAGATTTGGTGATTTATTCTTCTCAAAAAAAAATCCTAAGGTCTCATACACACACCCCAACTAAAGATGGACATTGTCCTCAATGTCGAAAGGTGTACGAGTTTATTCACGCAAGCAACCTAGAAAGCATATAAAAAATACACTACTGGAAAGAACACACCGTGATCAAATGGCGGATCCCGAATCTTTACTTGTGGAGGAAGTTGTTCAATTTGCTCCTTGCGCTCCTCGGCGAGTAATCTTCCTCCAACGACTAAACTGGATCCCAGCAACGTAACTCCCAGCATCTCTATAAGACGTCCACCTGTATCCTGCAAGAGATGAGTCACGTCAATCCATTTTAGTTTAAAATTCTTCGAAATAAAATTATTCCAAATGTTGTCATCAAAATAAGTGAAAGAAATTAAAATAAGTTGACGACTACTCCCTGAAAGATATGCACCACTCTCTGTACGATGCTCGTTCAATGGGGAGAGGGATAAATGATTTTGGGACAAAACTGGAGGAGGGCATGGTTCTGGCTCCATGGCGATAATCTCAAAACCCTTGTCCCTAGCTGTCTCCTCCTCTCGTTCATCCAAAATTGCTAGCTCGTCCTCTCTTTCGCACACACTTTTTGCCATGTATATATTTATATTCATGTCTTCAACGTGACATGGCTCGCTCGATATACCTGCAATAGAAGATAAATTCGTATTAGATTCTTGAAGTTGAATTTTAAAATAATTATTTTCTTCTAAGCAAGCGGCAATCAAATTAAGATCTTCAATAGATTTTTGAATCTGCCGACTCCGAGCAAGGAAATTCTCCTGGAATTGATGGGATGTGGCCTCCTGTGTCTGAATAGTCTGGTAATATTCCTCTTTCAAGGATTGCAAAGGTACGTCTACGCTTTGCTCTTCTTGATCGAGGCACGAAGGCTCCGTTGAATCGCTCTCTGAAGTCTCTTCCACGGTTTCTTCGTTTTCTTGCAGAGACTCCATGTATTCCCACGCCACTGTCGGCGTCATGCCTCCCAATAATTCCTGCAGATGCGGTTGTAGTCCATCTAGGAAGAACGCCATAAGCTCTTCATTTGTGTACCCATGCTGCGGATAGCTCGATATAATGTCTGTGAACCTCCTCCAGGCCTGAAAGAAAGTTTCACAGTCAGTTTGATTAAAATTAACAACTTTGAGCTTCTCCATTCTATGTTTGTGTGTGCATTAGCGTACCTTGCATCATACAAATTGTTCGTGCAATAAAAATTAATATACTCCATTTTTAAAAATTAAAATAAAATAATAAAAAAAAGTTTATGTACAGCAAAGTGGAAAGATCTCACCGGAGGTCCTCTAAATGAAATAAACCGTAGTCACAAACCATTCCTCCCCAGCAACGGCGCCAAAAACTTGGTGGGCTCCGAAAAGGTGCTCTCTCTCAAGCGCAAGAGTCCGTACAAGTAGTAAAATCTGGGAGTCCAGATGTCGAATCCACGGGAAGAAATCTGTTGCAACTACAGCTCAAATCAAATAGAAATCCTACGAAAAGAAACTAACCACTTCAACAATGATGGCGATGGTGTGAAAGTGCGTGATGGTGATGTGCGAACAAAGAAATTCGTGTATGAAAATATCTATAAAAAGTATGCACATGGTATGGGTTCGTTAGGATCAACGATTCGTATTAATTTGGTTGATGAATATATCACAATGAATTCTCTTTTTGAGAGCAATTCACCGGGAAAATATCCAATATAACTCAATGAATTCTCCTTTTGGGAGCAATTCATCGGAAGATGCCCTTTTGGGGGTTCAAACACAATATTCAAAAAGATCGTCGCTAAAGTTATAATACGATATGAAACTCTCTTTTGGAGAGATCAAAACTACGGTATGAAACTCCCTTTTGGGGAGATCAAAGCTCACCCTTTTGGGGCGATCATCAACTTAATCACTTCTTTTGGAAGATGAAAAAGTCGATTTAAGAACAAAGATCACAACTTTAACGACGTTTTAACGATTTAGCACATGGAATACAACCAAACTAACACAAATCATAACCCCTAACTACGCCATACCATGCACAAATAAGATTTAGCTACTCATCATGCAATAATAAACAACTTTCATGGCAAAATACATCAAGATTATAGCAAAATACGGTAGAAAAGCATCAAATAAGGGGTTTAAGTTAAGAAATATATCACCAATTCTCCTTCGAAAGACTTCAAACTCTCTGGAAATAATAATACAAGCCTCTGGAATTTTACAGAATTTTTCAGGGGGGAAATACGGCTCCTAGAGCCTCCAATACGCTCAAAATACGCCCCAATCTGCTTGTATACGCTCAAAAAAACCTAAAATACCTTATATACGCTCATTGCGGGTTTAGTATGTGTTAACGGGTTTAAACCCGCATCCAAACCCAATATCACCGTCGGATCAAATCGGGACCGTCGGATCAACGGCGGGATTAAACGTGGGTAAGCCACGTGTGCTTCAAAGTTCGTGCGCCGCCCGCTTCGCATCGAATCCGAACCAAACTCGGAGTTGCTTTTGGCCGTTCGATCTTCATCGCACGGCTGCGATTTAGCCTTGCCTTCGCCCGTTCGCTGCTCAGTGCGGGGTCGACATCGTCCGTTGGATCCAAATCCAACGCTTCGGAAAACGCCACGTCGCCCGGAGGCCGCTTCGCTGCGATTCGTTCGTGGGCCGTAGGATCAGCATCCGACGGTCCACGATTCGCCCGCTTCTCGTCGTCTTCGTCTTCACTCGGGGCCGTAGGATCGAGATCCAGCGATTGGGAATCCGCCACGTCAACCACTGCGATTTGAATTCGCAATTCAGCTCATCCGTTGGATCAAATGGCTAATGGGCGCGATCGTGCCACGTCGCCTCTTCATTTCGACCGCTGGATCAAAGATCAGCGGCCAAGCCTTGGCCACGTCACCTCCTTCGTCTCGTATCAGCGGGAAATTATCCTGGCCGTCGGATTGAGCGGGAACGGCTCAGATGAAGCCACGTGACCCGTATTTCCGCCGTATTTTCGTATTTTCGTGCGTATTTCTCAATTTAAATAGTATTCTGCATTCAAAAATACATAGTAATTAGCACAGGTCTCAGAAAAATACAAATAAATAGTCGTTGGAATCGTGAGATTGAGACCAAGCTAGAAAAAATATAAGAAGTACAGAAATGTGTCGTTAAATGCTGTTTTGTGCTCAAATAATGCGTTTTCTCTAATAAATAAATGTGTAGAAAATACATATGAATTAGAGAACAATGTAGCATCACATGAGCACAAAATAGGGCTAAATGGGGGGTTAAATATGTAATATTGAACCCGAATCAGTGGTCATGGCAGAGAGAGCAGTCCAGGAATTCAAGGATTCATTGCCTGATTTCTACGAGGTGTACACGGAAGGCTACGAGCGATGATGATCGAAAGTGAAGGACCGATTCCCCGACCTCTCCACTGAGATCGCCCGAATCCCGATGCTGTTTTTGGACCTCGGTGATGACGAATTGAGTCAAGGCACGGAGGAGGCTGCTCCCATTGGTGAAGTTGTCACCATGACGGGTGACAATTGTCATTCCCTATTTAGCACTATACGGGTATTCTACTGAACACACGTGGTATTTCTACCTACGATGCATACGTGGGCATGAAATAAGCGTAGATATCGATGTATGTGATGTAGTGCAAGGGAGATTAGACCGTAATACGTGGCTAAGGGAAGAGAATGCAAAATGTGAATGCGGGAGAAGTGCAAATGACGTCGTGGGTGTAAAACAAAAGGAATGTGTTGGACGTGTGTGCGTGGGTCATGTATGCATGTGTAGGCATGCATGGGTATGTGTATGGAAGCCATGCAAGTGTGAAAGGGGTTAGGGGTCAATGGCAACCCTTGTAAAATTTTAGAAAGGCCAGGGGCAAAATGGTCATTTGGACCAAAAGTGTTGTGTGTACATACTTAAGCGGTCGGTGCATAAAGTAATGGCAAACTTGTAATTACTTAAAAGTTGAGGGGTATTTTTGGAAGGGTATTTTAGTCATTTTGAGTTATGCATGGCTTATGGAGCAAGCCAAGAGGTGTGTAGATTTTTCCTTATGAAAATCTTCTCCTTTCTTTCTTGAAACTTCTCTTCTCTTCTCCCTTTCTCTTCCCCCTCTTCCCCAAGATTAGGCCGGCCATTCCTCCCTCTTTTATCCTAATTACTTCAATCTAAAACCCTAATTTAACCCTCCAAAATTCAAGAGTCTGAAGTGGTTGCAAGAGGAAAGAAGGTGGAGAAGAAAGAAAGAGAAAGAGATGGGGAAAATCATGTTTTGAGGTAGGGGTCTCTTGGATTTGGAATTCCATTAAATTAATTCTTGCTATTATGTTTTTATAGCATGTTTTATTTAATATGTATTAGGGGTGGTGAAAATTCATGTGCCATGTTTCAATTTTACAAAGTAACCCTTGAAATTTTTTAGTAAAAACAACCCATTTGAAATCCTGAAATTTTGTTGTGTGTTGTTTCTGTAATCCTGATTACTGCAGCTTGAATTAGGATTTTGAAAAAATATAGGCTTATAGGTCTTGAAGTTCTACCTCAAAATCATTAAATATTGATATATGTTCAATTCAGAAATTAGGAGCAAAAATTCCAACTTTACAGCATGTCTGTTTGAATTTCAGTTTTGACATAGTTTAGCAAAATTGACCTAAACACCTGCACACACAATGGAATTTTATGTTCTTGGTCTTGTTATAAATTTAACAAGTTTTTCTAAAATTTCATCACAGTGCTTATATGTTGAATTTTTGGCTGCAACATGTCCAAATTTGGATTTCAACACAGACCCTGAAATCTGTCTGAAAAACAGATTTGATACACTTCACCAAATAATTCACCATAAATCACTTACTTAATATTTTTGCATGAAATTTTATATGTGATTCCAGGACTAATATATATATATATATAACTTTCATTTAGGACATTTTGTCAAATTCACAAGAACAATGGATCAAAAATGCTGATCTTGTAGCTGTTTTGGCAGTTCCAGCAAGCTGGAATGTCTTGTTGAATATTGAAACTTGTGGTGATGTCAAATTTTCCATTCTATTATGCATGGATGTTGTGCTAGTTGAATGAATGTTTAATCATTCTATGTGTAACTAAATTTTCTAATGTGATAGTATTCATTGATATGGCGCATGCCACGTGTTTTTTGAAATGCCCCAATGAAGGTGAAATTAAAGAAACATGAGAAATCAGATTATATGCTCTTATACCAAGAACCCTGTTATAAATTGATGATGTTGAGGACCTGGATGGCATGGCTACACTGTTATACGTGAATGTGTATGTGATGTGATGGAGGGCATGACACGTGAGTGCATGACCCAGATTGCAATGTGATGAGGCGATGACTCGGGGCATGGCACTTCGGTGCATGACTGTAACGGCCGGTATTTAATGGTACGTATTTTTGTTCGTATATTCTATATTCTGTTTCGTGATTTTCCGTATCTTTTACGTATTTGAATTACGAACGTATTTTAATTAACTTTAAATACTTAAATACGTATTTAAGTAGCTATATGTATATGTAAATATGTTATTATTTGATTTCATATGAATAGTTATTCAAATTTAAATTCAAATGTTTTAAGAAGCTTAAATTCGAATTCGTTTAAAAACCTTCTTTTTATAGTCCTAATTAAATAATAACTATTTTGGAAGTAATGTACTTATTCAAACCCATTATTCCTCTAATTATTACTATCTTTCAAGCTTTCCTAAAATACATTGTCTTTAATTTTCCCTAAATATAATGGCTATTCAAACCTTCCTATTATCTCTTACTAATTTATTTTCCCTAATGAATTGTATTTAAAACAAATTTAAAAACACCTTCCTTTTACTTTCCCTAATTATTATAAATGAAAAACAAAGTATTTCCCTTTTAAATCTCTGCTAATAGTACACCCTACAACTATTATAAAATTGGGAACCCTATTCTATGTGTTCTCTCAGCCTCCGCTATTTTCAAACCTAAGTCTATTTTATAAACCCCATCACGTTGCAGCCGCCCCCAACTCCTCCTCCTCTTCTCCTCCACGGTACCCACGCAACCAACCCACGGCCACCTCCGTTCACCTCCGTTCACCCCTTGACCTCACCTCCACCCTACGCTGGGACCCAACAACTCCGACGAGCCCAGTCATTTCTTCGACCAACTCCGACACCGTGCCCCCTCTTTCTTCTTACCGCAATCATCGATTCCCCAACACCAAACAACCACATGCCCCGACTTCGCCACGCCACCATCCTCTTCCCCAGACTTCCTCTCCGATCTCTGCCCTCGACCCATGAGGCGACTTCATCTTCCTCACAACGCCCTCGACAGCTACGCCGCCATTGCCACATCTCTCCAGCCCCCGAACACCATGCCAGCCTCCCCCATCTTCAAAATACCAACATCCCCTGCCTCCGTTCAAACCCCTCACCTTCACGGACCTCTCCTTCCTCCCCGAGCAACCACCTCGCCTTACAAACTCACCGACGACAGCACCGACCTCCCCTGTGCAGTCAGCTCCTCCCCACGGCTGCCGTCTTCCCTCCACACGCCAACAACGCCACCGAGATCTCTCCTCCTTCTTCCGCAGCCAACCACATCCGACGCTCCTCCCATCTCCCCTCAGCCCAACAGCCTCCCAATCGCTGCCGTCCCCAAGGCCGAGCCTCCCCTGTTCCCATCTCGAAACAGAGCAGCCACCGACAACCGCCCGCAGCGACCCCCCCTTCTCCTCCCCTCCGAGATACAAACGACATCGACAGCCCAGCGACCTACTAACTCGCCTCCTCCGAGCCTCCTCAAGGCTCCGACCTCCTGCTTGTCCCCCTCCGACCCAGCGACCCCATCGTCGCACCCTTCGTTCCGACCGCCGAGCCGTGCCGCCCAGCAACCAGGCCGCACCGCTCCTCCCCTCGACCTCCCATCTGACCGCTGAGATCCCAGATCTCTGACGCCGCCTTCCTCCGTTCTTCTCCATGCAATGATTAACGTCGCTGCCTCCTCCTACTTTCTCTCCCCATCTCCCCTGTTCCGACTTGCATCCTCTGTTTGGAACAGAGGAGCCCAATCCCCGTAGACCCGTCGCCTCTTCTCCTTCCCCTCGCATCCACCGTGTCTCCTATCTCACCGGCGACCAGCCCTCCTCCAGCACCATCCACCGCCACCAGGTCACCTCCGCCCCTCGTCGTGAACCCACATACCCCTCCTCCGCCTTCGCCACGGATCCCGACGCCCCTCACCTCCGACCCTGCCAAGAACCCGATCACCTCCGACACCCGCGTCTCCGACGCCGGCAGCCCTCGCTCCCTCCGATCCGCACCAAAGAGCCCGAAGCCGACTCCGATCTGCCGCCTGGAAGCTCCGATCGCCGCCGCCCCTTCGCTTTACCTGCGCCTCTTCGTGCGAGCGGAAGGGAACCAAGAGAGAGGGAGAGAACGGAGAGAGAGGGGAGAACGACAGTCAGAATGGGGAGGATTTAATAGAGGTAAAAGTTTTTAAGTTTATTATTATTATTATTATTATTAAGTTGTATTATTATATTATAATATTAGTTATATATTACCCTTGTAGTACTGCTACCTGTGTGTACCTACATTTATTAATGAATGATGTTTATAGGGTTGGTGTAATACTGTTGAAATTATAGGATGTTAGTACATATACATATTTTTATGTATTAGCTAATTAGTGTTACCCATGTTAATAAGTATAGGTATATGATTATTCAGATGTATGTTAGTTGCACTTGTTAGTTTTTATTTTCTTAGTCTGACTTTAAACCCGTGGCGCAGATAAAGTCATGCCTTTCCGTGATTGACTGCACACCCAGGGTCGCATCAGGCAAGTATATTATTCTACAGATCCTCAAAGGCACGAGTATACACCCCTTACCAATATATTATCTTCTACTAAACTTTTAAAGGTGTAAGTATATTATTTTACAGATCACCAAAGGCACAAGTTTTATCACCGGCAAGTACTATTACATACAAGTTTAAAATGATAAACAATGTTTTCTGAAAACAGGAACTTTTCATTTCCGTTGCATTATTCCTGTGACAACCTTTCTGCGAACCACTTTTATAAATTGTGATGGTTGGCCTTCGGGCATGTTATGGACTTTTGTGCCTTGAGGCAAAATTACAGATTATTGGGCCTACGGGCATTTTACGGAACATTGGGCCTTCGGGCAATTACGGACTATTGGGCCTTCGGGCATTACGGATATTGGGCCGCGGGCCATTTACGGAATGTTTGCCATACGGCAAACATTGAACTACGGTTTGACTTATGGACACTTGGGTGGGGTAGTCTAGTGTAGTAGAGGCTGGAAAGCTGGATTACACTCTAGTGGTGAACTTGACCGACACCTGGCCGGGTCGGTGAGTATAGAGTCACGGGTAGCTCCCGTTGACTTGGGTGTGATGCTGGTCACCTCCCCCTCAGACACTGGGCTTGTCACTAGATATGAGATTGATTGATTGATTGATTGATACACCCTTCGCTTCACCTCTGCTGATGCTATGGAGTAAATTACTAAAATTATTGTCACGATTGACTATTGTTGTGCATACCACACTTGTCCATACATATTGCTGTACGCACTACGCTTGACACTACTTTTGCTGTACACACCACACTTGCTACACATATTGCTGTACACAATACACCGTCATGACTATTGTTGTATACACTACACTTGCCATGCCAGTTTACTTTACGTACTACACCTTGTTGTGTTACTACTTTGCACACTACACTTCGCCTGCTCACTGCTTTGCACATTACACATTGCTTACGCCACTTGTGACCATTTGATGCTATGTTCACCTTGTTGAAATGATATTGTGTTTCTTATCCCCCATAAGTTTTGAAAATTATATTATCACCTTGCCGAGGGTCATTTATTACTAACGTTTTTAAATCTTGCCGAGCGACACTCGCTGACGTATATTTCTTGTCTAATGAAATATACGTCAGGTATTAGACAGATTTGAAGAGGAGCAAGTCCTGGGACTGAGCAGCTTGACTAGGGTGCCCAAACGCTGAGATCTGCCGCTAGAGAACAACGTGCCTTCGCAACGCTGCTTAAGAATAATATTTGTTGTATTCATATTCAAGTGTAATTCTGTTTGCGTTTCTGTATCTAATGGACAAGTTGGCCTTAATTGTGTACTTGTAAATCTGGACATCAATGAAATAATAATGAAATTTCCTTTTGTTCTGAGTTTGAAATGCAAGAACCTGTTTACGGTTTACCCACAAACGCTTATTGGGTTGGAGTTTCACCGCTCCAGCCCAAGCGGGCCCGATCGCGTCCTCGCTCCCAAGTATAATGGGAAGCGGGGCGTGACAATGACCCAGATCAATACGAATTAGGAGTGTCAACATGGTGAAGCCATGCCTTCATTATTCTTATAATATGACTTATGATGTTTAATTGATGATTTAGAATGTCTCAGTCCTCTCTAATGAGGGTGAGTTAGCGAAACCCGGGTTTAGGTGGGATTTGAGTAAATTGTGGATATGAGGCATGGACTAGAAGTTGGGGGAAATGATTATGTGATTTGTGATATTTATACCCACTCGCCTTTACTGGGAGTGGAGGAGACATACAGAGGTTTTTTTATTGTGGGAGAGCCTCACTCCTGCAGGGACGGGGGAGCTGAGAGGCCCGGTGTAGTACCGTGTCCGTGTCCACTGCGCCGTGTGCTATATTCACCCCAAATTTGGGGTGAAGTCCAGGTCCTGGTATCTCCAAGTTTACCCAAGTTCCCAATTAATTCAATTAATTAACACAATCATAAAAATAAGAATTGCACATGTTACATTCTCCTGTTGGTGGCACCTTCCATCTTCCTTTCACCTGCTTTGTTTGTGATGCTGTGACATACCTCTAGCACTTGTACTTATCTTATTAGATAATGTTTGCTTGAATATCTGTATTATTATTCGTGCTAACCCTTTTCTTTCAGTAACTCGACATTAAGCCGCAGGTATGATCCTTCACTTAGCTGTTTACTTTCCGCCATATTATTTAGTTTACACGTCCTATTTCCCATGCCTTGCTTAGTGGTTGATAACCTTAAATTGGTGTTCCAAATCCAAGTGGATTCCTACTGGGGCACGCATTGACGTGCTCCTTCTTATTTTTAGGTAGCAGAGGCAGCATGGTTGGTGGTGACTTGGAGTAGGGTTTTCAGGGGTAGCCTTTGGTGAGAGTTGTAGTTGTATTGTGACTGGGTTGTTTTGGGAGATGGAGAGTGGTGGTGTTTGTGTAGTGTCACACCTGGATTATGTACATAAATGAAAGTTGTTTTATATATGATTGTTATTGTTATTCTATGTATTATGAGGTTGTTTTGGGTATGTTTATGGAGCTTCACTTGTACTATCCCAGCATGTGCGCAATGGCCTGCCTTTGTTTTCTCTCTCTCGCATCTTTCTTCCTTTACCTCTGCCTCTTCAAGATTCCTGGAAAAAATGTGGAAAAAAAAGTAAAGTGAAATTCCAGGTATTTTAGGGAGCGGGGCGTGACAACAATACAGGAGCTGGTGCTTTGAGAGCACAAGAGCATGCGGTTGTGCTGGAGGGGACCAATGACATAGCCAGCCGTTGTATAATCTTGGTGCTCCTTTTACTCCTATATATGTAAACGAAAACAATTTTGTAGCAAAAGCACCAGAAGAGTGGGCTTGCATATCTTTGTTTGTCGTTGTATCTCTTTATTTGTCGTCGCTCATGTCGTGTGGTTATAATGCCTGATATCCCATTTCGATGGGTCAGACCCTAGCTCAACATGATCGAGGGTAAGCCATCAAAACATTTTAGAAATAGACCACAACGTTTAGTGGCGAGGGAGCAATTCCCTCGACTCACGGCTGACGACATGAGGGAGTCGTTCAGTGGCAAAAGGGTGGCCACTTCAGCTTACGGCTGATGATACGTTAGGGTCGTTCAATGGCAAAGGGGTGGCCCTTCGACTTACAGCTGTCGACACGTTAGATTCGTTCAGTGGCGAAGGGGTGGTCCTTCGATTTACAGCCGATGACACGTTATGGTTGATCAGTGGCGAAGAGGTGGCTGATTCGACTTACGGCTGTCGACATGTTAGGGATGTTCAGTGGCAAAGGGGTGTACCTTTGCCGTATGGCTAACGACACGTTAAGATCGATCAGTGGCGAATGGGTGGCCCTTCGACTTACGGCTGCCGATACATATGAGTCGTTCAGTGGTGAAGGGATGGCCATTCGACCTATGGCTGACGACTTGTTAAGGTCGATCTGTGGCATATGGGTGGCCCTTCGACTTACGGCTGTCAACACGTTAGGATCATTCAGTGGCGAATGGGTGACCCTTCAACTTACGGCTGACGACACGTTAAGGTCGATAAGTGGAGAAGGGGTGGCCCTTTGACTAACGACTGTCGACATGTGTGAGTCATTCAGTGGCAAAGGGGTTGCCCTTCGACCTACAACTGACAACACGTTAGGGTCGATCAGTGGCGAAGGGGTGGCCCTTCGACTTACGACTATCGACACGTTAGGGTCATTTAGTAGCGAATGTGTGGACCTTTGCCTTACGGCTGACGAAACGTGAGCATTGTTCAGTGGCGAAGGAGTGGCCCCTTCGACGTACAGTTGAAAACACATTAAGGTCGTTCAGTGGCGAAGGGGCTGCCCTTCGACTTATGGCTAACGACACGTTAGGGTCGATCAGTGGCAAAGGGGTGGTCCTTCGACTTACGGATGTCGACACGTTAGGGTTTTTTAGTGGCGAAGGGTGTTGGATCTGGATCATAGCCTAGAGGAGGGGTGAATAGGCTAATAAAATATTCGTGCAACTCACAAACAATCACACGCAGTTATAAGCACATGCACATCAAATTTACCCTGGTTCGGTCGTCCCAACGACCTTCGTCCAGCTCCAAAACATATACTAGTATTAATAATGTACCAAGTACAACCACAAGCTAGAGCACGACTAGAGCACCTCTCTATGTCTCTACACTCGACAGGCTCTTCAGTACCCCATAACACACGTGTTCAACAAGATTAATCCTAGTAAAACCTTTTTGTTGGTTAGTCCCAACTAGCCAAGCCCTCTTGTCTAAACCAACTAGACAAGAGCCCAAAACGTTGTAAGGACCCCGTCTATGGGGAAAACACTAGAAGGTGGGGTTGAATAGTGTTTATGCAAATTTAAAAGGAATTTACGCCAAATAAAAAGCAGTCCAACAAATAGTGCGGAATAGAAAAACGAACCAAAGAGAAACACACGCAAACGCAGATATGTTTCAAGGGTTCGGATTACCCAAGTCAACTCCCGACTTGTTCCCGGTAGTCCTACGTCCCTACCACCCGGATACCACCGGATACTCAAGTTAGAACCCCAACTTGAGGTTTCCTTATAGCCCACTTGTAGCAACCCTACAAGTGCAATCGAATACAATCGATGTCTTTGACTCCCACAACCAGGGAGCAAGCAAAAACCACGCTCACAACCGAGAGCACAATTCAAATAACGAAAGTTATGAAATATGAAAGCAACACTTACAAACATCTATGCCTTGAAGTAGAACTTGAAGGAGAAGTGTGATGTGTGTTGAAGAACTCTCTTGGAAGAGAGGAGAAAGCCCTTTCTCTTGACTGCACCAATTGCCTAGAAGATCAATCTTTGGTTCTAGGTTGGAGAGCAAGAGAACAAGATTTGGAATTACTTAGGGCTTTGGATTTGAGACCTTTGATCTTTGGAAATGAAAGCTTGAAGGATTTTGTAATGAATGAGTAACCTTCTAATGAAACAGTAGAAGCTCTATTTATAGCTTTCTCAAATCCACAAAATAGTTTTGGCAAAAAACCAATCGAAATCCGTGAGAAAACTCTTAACGGATATAATCTGAACTCGCGACAGTCGACTGTTGAGCAATCCACAGTCGACTGGTGCACAGTCAGCAAGGGTAGGTGAGAATTCATAACGGTAACTTACCACGTGGACAGTCGACTGATGAAGCAAAGACAGTCGTCTGTTAAACCAACAGGCGACTGTAATTTCTTCGACAGGCGACTGGCCGAAAGAAGTGTAAGTTAGACAAATACTGGAAATCTCACAAGATACAGGACAGACGACTGATGCAAGGAACACAGTCGACTGTTAATCAGAACAGGCGAATGTATATCCTTAAACAGACGACTGTCAAAATCAGGAGAAATTTCCAGAGAGCTGAGTCAAAGAATTGACTTACAGACAGGCGACTGTTGCAGCATAGACAGTCGACTGATCTAATAGACAGTCAACTGTATATACATCATAAGTCGACTGGCCGTAGAAAACAGATCAAAACAGAGTTTAGGCAAGGGGAGACAGGCGACTGATGTACAATTCACAGTCGACTGTCACTAGGACAGGCGCCTGTGAATCGTTCAACAGTAGTCTGTGCGAAATAATCAGAGAAGGCCCAAAACTACATTGTAATATTCTGTGCATAACAGGCGACTGTAGAACAAAACACAGTCGACTGTTGATGAGACAGGTGACTGTAAACTGTTAAGCAGTCGACTGTTATAAACAATCCTAGCACAAACAAAATAGAATTGAATTGGGATCAAAGGACAAAAGTCTAAATATGTACTATGACAGAATGTAGATGTGTGTGAGTGCTCCATCAAAGTTCTACTTCTTAGCTACATACTAGAAGAGATAAAAGAAAAATTACATTGACGTATAATCTCTTCTTTCCATTGTATGAGCATGAAGTCGTTACGGAGCTTTAATCATCAATCTATGATCATCCAATTCATATCATTTGCCTTCAATGACGTTAGAGAGTCATCCATTGCTAGTTGATCTTCATAATAAGCTTAGGTAATGGATTAACTGCAAAATATGGAATTAGTCACAAGTATTTATGTTTGCTCATCATTAACACCAAGTAGGGAGAAGTCCAATACTCAACATTCTCCCCCTTTTTGATGATGACAAACAAACATAAACAAAAAGATAAATAATTGTGCGCAATGAAAACTTACTCCCCCTACATAGATGCCAATCAAGTTAGTCAACAAATATTAGAGCATTTACATAGCAATTGAAGCAAATGAGTGAGATATGAATGAATTCAAATCAGGAAATGTAGGAAATAAAATCCCTATTCATTATAATCTTACTCCCCCTGAATCTAAGGCAACAAAAATCTTAGATTCAAGCGTTAGAAAATACTTAGCACATGCATTATGAATCTTGTATGTTTATTTCTCTCCCCCTATGGCATTATCCAAAAGGTGGGAGCAAATAACAACAACAATAATAGTGCTAAATACAAACTAACAACAATCAAGGAGTATAAAGATATATCGAATCAAAACTCATAAAATCTCATCATATACACATGTGAGTAATGGAATGGAAATCCAATATCAACATTTTAGATATACGAAATGAAAATAATTTTCACAAATTCATCACAACAAAGATAGCATGAATTAACCAATATCAAAGTCATATATTGTCTCAAAAGCACAGCAAGGAGAGTGAAGCATACATGGAGACAATAGATCATACATCACACAGATAAGATAAACAATATAGCATAGTGTGACAAAGAGAGGGGTGCAACATATATATATATATATACATATATTTTTTTTGCAGAGTAAGTTAGAATCTTATAGAGTAATGTACAAAAATTACAAAGTGGTTTGGCACGGAGTACCGGGTTAAATGACTATGTGAGCGGACACAAGCATCGTCACTATAGGTCATTTAGTCTAGTATCAATGCCAAGACCACGTTTCAATACAACACCAATGAACAAGATTAAATTAAGCCTTTGCAACCAAGTCTCGAGCCGAAGAACACCCACGCAGCAGAATGAGGTAAGCATGCCATATCATTCCACTCCCGAAGCTATTAGTCCAGTGATCCACTCTAATATATCAGCAATCAACCCCCAAGAAACATCCAGCCATCATCCGTTATCAAATATACCCCAGTTGTCAAAAGCTTCACAGGCTACAGCTTCCACATCCGAATGATGGTGCAAGGCAACACGAACATCCGCGCTGAACTCCTCAAAAACTAGCAGCTTTGATTTGGGGGCACTGTCAAAAACTTTGTTGTTGCGTTCACGCCAAATGTGCCAGATGGCCGCCGCCAGTGTCGTCTTTCCGAGCTGACCGAGAGGCCCCTTCCCAGCAAATTTCATTTTGAAGAAGTTACTGACCGCCTGTAGGGAGAGATCACTAGGCCCCATGTCACCGAGCTTAAGCATAGCTCGCCGAATGATGTATGCTGAGAATGGGCAGATGAAAAAAATGTGTGCGATGGTTTCCGGGCAATTCTCAGAGCAGAGCACGCAAATGTTAGATGCTTGGGGGCACCATTTTTCCAGGCGGTCCATAGTGAGTAGTTTATTCCTGAAAGCACGGAGAAGAGTTAATGAAAATTTCGGGATGTACATACATATATATATACATATATGGGATTAATGGGTATTATACGCCATATGAGAGCTTATCTCATATGCCCTCTCACATAAAGCACCCAAGTACAAGCCCACATGGGCTTGTACTTAGTTGTACTTGGGTGCTTTATGTGAGAGGGCGTATGAGATAAGCTCTCATATGGCGTATGATAGCCATTATTCTCTACATATATATACATACATACATATATATACATACATACATATATATACATACATATATATATATACATATACATACATATATATATATATATATAGTCTGAATACATCAACGGATGGTCATCTATATGGCCATCCAAACAAGATACATCATGATCAAAAAATACAGCATCATGACATCATCAAAGTATCACCAAACATATATAAAAGAGTCGCAGACAACATCATCCATCATACACCAACAAAAAAATATATCATCACTCAAAAGAACATCACTCTAATAGCTGTCTAAGAGTGAGCATCGCCAGGAGCTGCAGGAGAGGAAGCAGGCTCTGGAGCAGCAGGAGTATCCTTTGGAGGAGGGTCAGAAGGAGCAACAGAAGCAGTAGCAGCAACATCCTGAGAAGAAACAGCAGCAGGAGGCTCAACGACACCAGTAGGCTGGGGAGGCACATGAAGCTGAGGAAGATACTGTCTCAAATCCTCAAGGAAGGGAATTCCCTGATGGAGGAGAGCGAGAGACAGCAATCTCTAGATACCAGAGACCATCGCCAAAAGAGTATCCTGAGACGATGGAGCAGATGAAGAAGGCAAATCAGTTGGAGGCACAGTGGATGAGGATGGAGCAGAAGTAGACTTCCTCTTCTTCGAGGCAGTCTGTAGAGCCGAAGAAGATTTCGACTTTGCAGAAGCGTCGAGGAGAGGGCCAAAGGGCATGGGCTCATAACGAGTCAAGTCAACACTAAAATAACGGAAGACACGAGTCAGAAGGCCACCGTAAGGAATGTGAGACGAGGAGGACGTGAACTCAACTTTGTCTATCCTATCAAGGAGGACACCAGCCCAGTTCACGGGCATGCCAGAGAAAATAGCATACATACACTTCAGGATATCCTGAGACGGCTGGTCAGATGATCCATATCGCGGCAGGATGTTGGACTTCACCACTAGGTGAACAGCCCAACCTCGAGCAGAGAACATAGATGATCTGACACCCGAATCAAGAGCTAAAGGAACCTCTCGAAACATATCCCGGAGGACAGATTGGTCAAGATCGTCAATCTCAGAAAGGCAGATATCAGTGGGAAGGGAACCAATAGAGGGTATCCTAAGAATAGTCCCTAAGAGAGAGGGAGTGATCTGAATGTGGGTTCCCCGAACGATAGTATCAAGGATGCCGGTGGACGAATACTAACCGCGAACGCGGTTCGCATAGAAAAGTTTCACCAGAAATGGATAGGCTCTGGGGGACTCGCTCTGAGAGAAGCGAAAAAGATCGACCAGGTGAGTAGCGGAAAGAATTTCGGAGAGTCTCTCAGCAATGAAGGCGGGGAAAGCAATGTACCGATCCCTAAGCAGGTTGATCCCTAGGAGAGAGTGAAACTTTGCCAGACAAAGATCGTCTCGACAAACGGGGACTAGGGGATCAGAGGGGGGTACGGCATGAATCTCTTCATATGAACTGGACACAGAAGGAGACACATGAGGGTTCTCAGCAACAGGCTCACTGATGCGAACACCAGCAGGCTTGCACTGACGATGAATCAAAGGCTGAGCATCGCTAGAGGAAGCAGAAGGAGAGTAACCCGGCGAAGACGAACGCACGGGTGACCGGGCATGCTTGGTTCGGGCTTTATAGGGTTTCTTTCTCTTGGCAATGAGTTTCTTGGGTGCCCTAGATAGTTTAGGAGCAGCGATCTTCTCTTTTCCCTTTGGTTTAGGAGCCATGGAAACAAGAGAAGGAGAAACTAAAGCAAAGAAAAGAAACGACGAAGAACAAGTGAGAGAAGCAAACCAGGTGGAAGCAATGACGATCGCGGAGAAGTAGATCGATGGCAACGTCAGAACTCGAGCGACGACGACAAATAGGAGCAGTTCGACAGTTATGGAAACGAGATCGACCGTTTTCGGAGAGGAAAACGAGCGGGAAGTTGAACAGTCGAAGCGGAGGAGAGAGAGAGTCGACATGGGGAAGTGGTCGCGTAGACTGAATATAAAATTGGGGAAATCAATCTGAGCCGTTGGATCAAGGAATCGATGGCTCGGATCAAATCACATGAACCGACACAGCAATAGACAGTCGACTGTTACACAAAAGATAGTCGGCTGGATGAAATGATAAAATAAAGCTCAGATAGATGGGCAGTCGACTGTAAAGTAACATACAGTCGCCTGTCCACTGGACAGTCGACTGACAAATACTCAACAGTCGGTTGGCCGAGAGTTAATACATTTCACAAAAAGAACAGAGAACACTGTAAAAATTCGACAGAGGGTACAGTCGCCTGATGACTAAAATGCAGTCACCTGTTAAATTAACAGTCGACTGTAAAACAGTCATCAGTCGGCTGTGCGAAAGATACCAATTTTCATACAACGAATATAGAGTAGGGCAGTCGACTGTCGAATGAAAGACAGTCGTCTGTCCTGGTCCAAAAGTGCACAGTGAGATAGAATTCCAGAGAATAAGAACACTCACCCTAGGACCTATACTCTAATCACAAATTCATCATAAAAACATTATGAAAACAATAAGTCCATTGAAACACAAGTTACTCCAATCAAACTCAAAAACTCATGAAATCAAATAAGTCACAATTGCCTTTCTTAAGCTCATAAAACAATAAAGCACATGAAGAAGGACAATCAAACAAATATGAGCTCAATAAGGAGTTATAACATGAAAGATTGAGCTTCTAGATTTCAGATTCACCCATAATTCCCAATTCTCCATGTAACCTCACAAATGAATCTTCTTTAAGAGGTTTAGTGAAGATATCGGCAATTTGTTTTTGGGTTTCAATGTACTCTAAGATGATGTCCTTCTTAGCTACATGATCATTTATAAAATGGTGTCTCACGTCTATGTGTTTGGTACGGGAGTGGTGTACCGGATTCTTGGAAAGACAAATAGCACTTTGATTATCAACCATGATAGGGCAAGTATCACAATTGACACCATAGTCATTAAGAGTGTGTCTCATCCAAAGAACTTGTGCACATGCAAGACCCGCGGCAATATATTCCGCTTCAGTCATGGACAATAACACCGAATTTTGTTTGTTAGAGAACCAAGAAACTAAGGAATTTCCTAAGAAATGGCATGTGCCACTAGTACTTTTCCTGTCGGACTTGCATCCGACAAAGTCGGCATCACTATATGAGATTAACTCATATGTGCTAGACTTAGGGTAGAGTAACCCATAATCTAGGGATTGATTGAGGTAACAAAATATTCGTTTAACCGCAATCAAGTGTGACTCCTTAGGTCTTGCTTGATATCTAGCACAAAGACATACGGAAAACATGATATCGGGCCTACTAGCGGTTAAGTAAAGTAAGCTACCGATCATACCTCGATATAGACGAACGTCTACATCTTTTCCGCTTTCATCCTTGTGTAGATGAGTAGTAGTACTCATGGGAGTCATTTTGCACGAAGACGATTCCATCCCGAATCGCTTAATAAGCTCCCCTGTGTACTTTGTCTGATGTATGAACGTGCCATTCTCCATTTGTCGAATTTGCAATCCAAGGAAGTAGGTGAGCTCTCCCATGTGACTCATCTCAAACTCATCCTTCATAGACTTGGAAAATTCTTGACAAAGATTAAAGTTAGTAGAACCGACAATAATATCGTCTACATAAACTTGAATCAAAAGAATGTCATTTTCATAATCTTTAATGAAGAGCGTAGAGTCAACTTCTCCCATTTTAAAACCTAAATTCAAAAGAAAGGTCTTAAGACGATCATACCAAGCTCTAGGAGCTTGTCTCAGTCCATACAACGCTTTCTTAAGTTTGAAAACATGGTTTGGAAAATTTTCATGAATAAAACCGGGAGGTTGAGAAACATATACTTCTTCATTGACAAACCCATTTAAAAATGCACTTTTAACATCCATTTGAAATAATTTAAAATTCTTATGGGATGCAAAAGATAAAAGCAACCTAATAGCTTCTAATCTAGCTACGGGGGCAAAAGATTGTTCGAAATCAATACCTTCCTCTTACTGGTAGCCTTGAGCTACTAACCTTGCTTTGTTCCGTATGATTACCTCGTTTTCATCCGTCTTGTTCTTGAAGATCCATTTGGTCCCAATAACTTGGTGGCCATTTGGAAGAGGTACAAGTTCCCAAACTTCGTTTCTCTCAAATTGCATTAGTTCTTCTTCCATTGCCACTATCCAAGAGCTATCTTCACAAGCTTCTTGAATGTTCTTTGGCTCAATGGTAGAGACAAATGCGCAATGAGAGAATTCTTCAATTCTTGATCTTGTTCGAACACCCACACCAATATCTCCAATAATTTGGTTATGGGGATGGTTGCGAACGGTTGGGTACGCTTTGGGTAAACCTGGATCACTAGGAACAACTTCAACAACTTCATTAGAAGTGTTAGTCTCAACAATATTATCATTAATCTTGACATTATTAAGAGAGTCACAAAGAATCTCTACATTATCATCATCAACATGAGGAAAATCAAAATATTCATAAAACGATACGTGAAGTGATTCCTCAATCGTTGAAGAAGTTTTGTTGTATATCCGGTAGGCTTTGCTACGTGTGGAATATCCAACAAAAATTCCTTCATCGGATCTTGGCTCGAATTTGTCTAAATTACCAAAGGTGTTCTTTATAAAACATTTCGAACCAAAAACACGAAAATATTTCACTTGAGGCTTTTTATCATAAAACAACTCAAAACAAGTTTTGTTTGTTCGGGGTCTCACTAGGATCCTATTGAGTACATAACATGCCGTGTGCACAACTTCTGTCCAAAATTGTAGTCCTAAATGACTATCATGGAGCATAGTGCGAGCACACTCAATAAGAATCATATTCTTTCTTTCTACAACACCATTTTGTGGTGGAGCACGAGGAAAGGAAAAGTTATGAGTTATCCCGGAGTCATCATAAAACTTAGTAAAAGACTCATTCTCAAATTCTCCTCTATGATCACTAGGAATAGTGATAATGGTGGATCCTAAAAGATTCTGAATCTTCTTTGCAAATTTAGTAAACTCTTCATGAGCTTCATTCTTATTAGTTAAGAATGAAACCCAAGTAAATCTAGAAAAGTCATCAACGACAACTAGTCCATAATGAGCATTACCTAAAGAAGCGGTTCTAGTTGGCCCAAATAAATCTTGATGAAGAAGTTCTAGGGGCCTTTTAAAAGTAATCCCTTCTTTAAGCTTAAATGAAGATTTACTTAGTTTACCTCTTTGACATGAATCACAAAAGTTTTTCTTATTAAAAACAATCTTAGGAAAACCTTTGCCTAAATTGATCGCCCGCCCCAAACACACACCCGGGGAGAGAGACTCGCTAGTCTTACCACAAGCGCACGGTGTAGCGGCGAGCGGGTATCAAACACGAGGAGGGCAAATGACGGTGTCTTCTTCAATTCACCTGGCTATAAGAACAGTCGAGAAATATTCGCAATAAAGTGGTCACAGTCGTTCAATTGTATAAATAAAATATCAAATTAATAAAACGCCAAGGGATAGGGAATCCCCGCTACAAACCGTATCTCGTCATTGTGCTTCGTAGGTTTCACAATTGCTAGACTAGTAATTCGGGTGAACTAGTTGCAACCAAATGTAGAACCAAGCTCACGCTCTCTCGCTATTACCGGTCTATAGCAAACCTAAGATAGGGTCCAATCTCTTTCAAACCCTAACCTAGGCAAGCTAGCGTGAAGAACAACATCATCGTTCAATCGTATCTCGAGCCCACTCTCATGCAAACTTGAGCTACGACCTAGGTTGGGATAGTTCCTACCCGTCCAATCTCTTGTAAACGGGTATTGGTATAGAATTGCAATCAAAAACCCTAGTTTCGGTCCAATCTCTTGCAAACCGATTCCAGAGAAACCCAAATGTAACCCAATTCGAATTTTTAGGGCTTCCTACCGAGTTGGGATCCAATCTCTTGCAAATCCCAATCGGTATGAATCCCTAGCTATTCGTATTAAATCAATCCCAAACTAACCCTAATCAATTCTAGCAAGAATTTCACCAATTCATCACAAATTAGAAATAGGGTTCGTAGGGTTTATCCCTACGCCCTAAGACGATAAAACTACTCACAATTCATAATGCAAATCATTAGAAATTCAATAATAAAAACAATGGAATTCATTGCAATAGACAATATAACAATAAAAATGAGATTTTTGATAGAAAGAGAGACAAACCAATGAAGTTTCAATAACATCCAACAAATTA
Organism: Scilla litardierei; assembly: GCA_030789695.1. NCBI lineage: Eukaryota > Viridiplantae > Streptophyta > Magnoliopsida > Asparagales > Asparagaceae > Scilla > Scilla litardierei. The sequence continues at coordinate 33,841,018 of CM061136.1, forward strand.
ACACTTTTCTCTCTCTCTCTCTCTCTACAAAAAACCAAATCTAATCTCCTAAAAAGTATTCTAAAAAGGCTGCCAAAAGTATGAGAAAAAGCCATCCTAACTAGGTTAAAAACTGGAGTTAAATACACCCCAAAATCGCCCAAAAAATTGTGACAAAATTGCCCCTGCGCAGCTTGAAAATCGCACTTTACGCTACAGGCAGCGCGGCTCACTCGGCCGAGTGACAAATGTCACTCGGCCGAGTGACAGACCCTGACGGATTCCAGTACCTTCGGACTTTTTGGGGGTCGTCTCCTCGGGAGTCACTCGACCGAGTGACTTTCTTCACTCGGCCGATGTGATTTCTTCATTCGACCGAGTCGGAACTCGGGGCTGACTGACGGATTACAGTAACTTCGGGATTTTTGCTTGTCGTCGTCGAGATGCCACTCGGGCGAGTGGTGTCTCCGTGCTCGGCCGAGTGGTCTGGCGATGCTCGGCCGAGTGCACGCTGATATGGAGTCTGCTGCGTGTCCGATCTGGCCGGCCGAGCGGGCTGTCGATGGTCGGCTGAGTGACTCCTTCACTCGGCCGAGTGGCATGCTGAAAATGCCCAATCTTCGTATTTTTGCTTCCTCGTTGCTCCTACGACGTTCTTTCTTCTTCCACTCCTCTCCAATCGTAGAATTCCCCTCAAAAGAGTCACGGGTGACACTCCGGAGTGGGTGCATCTCAGAATCACTCCAAATCGCTCCAAATCTCCTGAAATTCGATAAAAACAAGAAATCGTGAAAAGCATCGCAATATTGTCGAATAATCATGAAAAACGTGATATGGGCGATCTAAATGGCATGCAAACAAGCAGAAAAAAGGTGTAAAATATGGAGTGATCATAGATCATGCTTAGCTAACTTATATAAGTGCTTGAAGTGAACATGACCAAAACGGCGATGCCATAATAGTTGTTCACTTGTGTTAGCAACTAAGCAATGTTCTACGGTTTTAGGCAAGCTCAAATAATAAATATTTTTACGCATAATACCGGAAAATAAAACATTTGAATCACAATCAACAATAGTACACAATCCTTCTCCAAAGTTAACCTTGTAACCTTTGTCACAAAGTTGACTAATGGAAATGAGATTGTAACATAAACCACTAACAAGATAAACATTAGTAATAAGAGGTTTGGAAGGATTACCAACGATACCTACTCCAATGATGGTTCCCTTTTGATTACCTCCAAAAGTGACCATTGCACCATCTTTGATGCAAATCACTTCGGAGAGCAATGATGGATCTCCCGTCATGTGTTTGGAGCAACCGCTATCAAGTATCCATCCTTTCCCTTTAGAGCCAATAAGGCATTTATTGCTCTACTTCTTTCTCTTGGGTACCTATATAATATACCATAAGCTTATGGTACCCAATGTTTGTTGGGTCCAAGGGGATTAGCCCTTTGGAAGCCAAGTCCAAGTGGACTTCCGCTTCCCAACATAGTTACTATTTCTAATTACGTCATGAAAGTAGGAATCAACATAAGCATTCCTAACATTTAGACTAGTGTTCTTAGGACCCAAAATAGTGTACATCTTGGGAGTCCTATTCCTAGTTGCATGCATATTTGTTGGATTTCTATGTGGTGCATGCTTCTTAGGAACATGATTTCTAGCATAGATATGTGGTGGTGGATATGCATTGTACAATCTAGAAGGATATGTATGCTTGGGAACATGCATATTATATGAAGCATAAGGATCATGCATGACATGTGGAGGATGAGCATACTGATCGCGCCCGGGCGTACACCCTAAAGAGCGACCGTGTAGTTTTACCGCAAGCGCACGGTGTAGCGGCGAGCGGGTATCGAACACAGGGAGTACGTATGATGGTGCCTTCTCCGAACAACCTGGATATAGGGACAGAAAAGTAGGAAATTGCCTTTCGGCGATGTTGTCACAATCGTCAAACAATGTAAAGAGATATAAAATCAAATAAAGACGCCTAGGGAATAGGGAATCCCGGCTACTCACCGTATCTCGTCATTGTGATTCATCGGTTTCACAATTGCTAGGGTAGAATGTCGGGTGAACTAGTTGCAACTGAATGTAAAACCTAGCTCACGCTCTCGCGCTATTGTCGGTCTATAGCAAACCTAGGCTCGGGTCCAATCTCTTGCAAACCCTAACCTAGGCAAGCTAGCATTAGGATCAACGTCATCGTTCAATCGCATCCCGAGCCCACTCTCGTGCAAACTCGGGCTACGACCTAGGTTGGGATAGTTCCTACCCGTCCAATCTCTTGCAAACGGGTATCGGTATAGAATTGCAATCGAGAATCCTAGTATCGGCCCAATCTCTTGCAAACCGATACTACGGAAACTCAATTTCAACCCAATTTGGATTTCTAGGGTTTCCTATCGAATTGGGATCCAATCTCTTGCATGAGAAAAAGCCCTCCTAACTAGGTTAAAAACTGGGGTTAAATACCCCTAAAATCACCGAAAAAACCGTGACAAAATTGCCCCTACACAGCTTGAAAATCGTACTTTACGCTACAGGCAGCGCGGCTCACTCGGCCGAGTGACAAATGTCACTCGGCCGAGTGACAGACCCTGACGGATTCCAGTAACTTCAGAATTTTTGGGGGTCGTCTCCTCGGGAGTCACTCGGCCGAGTGACTTTCTTCACTCGGCCGATGTGATTTCTTCATTCGACCGAGTCGGAACTCGGGGCTGACTGACGGATTACAGTAACTTTGGAATTTTTGCTTGCCGTCGTCGAGATGCCACTCGGGCGAGTGGTGTCTCCGTGCTCGGCCGAGTGGTCTGGCGATGCTCGGCCAAGTGCATGCTGATATGGAGTCTGCTGCGTGTCCGATCTGGCCGGCCGAGCGGGCTGTCGATGGTCGGCCGAGTGACTCCTTCACTCAGCCGAGTGGCTCCTTCACTCAGCCGAGTGGCATGCTGAAAATGCCCAATCTTCGTATTTTTGCTTCCTCGTCGCTCCTACGACATTCTTTCTTCTTCCACTCCTCTCCAATCATAGAATTCCCCTCAAAAGAGTCACGGGTGACACTCCGGAGTGGGTGCATCTCAGAATCACTCCAAATCGCTCCAAATCTCCTGAAATTCGACGAAAACAAGAAATCGTGAAAAGAATTGCAATATTGTCGAATAATCGTGAAAAACGCGATATGGGCGATCTAAATGGCATGCAAACAAGCAGAAAAAGGTGTAAAATATGGACTGATCAAAATCCCCCAAGCTTACCTCTTACTCGTCCTCGAGGAAGATGAGTAAAAAGCGAACCCGGTGGATAAAGATAATGGAAACGATGGAAAAATGGAAAATGAACAATGAAAAACAAAATAGAAAACGAAGAAGGAAGCTGCTAGATCATTTTTCTCAGGACGTGGGTTTTGCTTACTCATATAGCACGCATCGAATATAAAACACATGTCAAAGACTTTTATCTCGATATCATAGTATAATGGTGCATTTGAAATAGAAAACCCAAGAATATCAATATAGCATTAACAATGGAATAATTCTAGAATTAACATCGTCTGAAGCATCTAAAGCGGTATACAAAATTGTAGATCACACACTTTTCAATTGAATGCTTTCTATAATGAGTATAAGAGATATCACACAATAGAGTAGTAAGAATAGAAAAGTGTGGTTTTCATGGTATGAATGCTAAGCGCAGATTTCTAGATTTCGTGAAACTTTTAGCAATCTCACCGAGTATAAAATATTACTTAGCCTAGGTTGTCATGCATCGTCAAGTAGTCACTCTCTCACACTTCATTGGATTCTCTCCCCCAAGCTTATCTATAAGCGTGGTGGCATAAACAAAACAATATTTACATTCCCCGTTTCTTTTGAAGCTCCAAAAGTAAAAGAAATAAAAATAAAAGCAAAAGAGGGAAGAAAGAGAGAAAGGGTATGAGATGGGATCGTTATGAACTTCTTTTCTCTTTTCTTTTCTTTTTCTCAATTTTTCTTTTCTTTTCATTTTTTTTCTTTTTTTTTCAAATAACATATATACACAAATGATCCCAAATCAAAAGAGAAGGATATACAAGTATTTTCTTTTTGGGTTTTGGGGAATTTGGAGCATGGGATATAATGACGAGGGAGATGCCAATAATAGAATTGCTAAGGGGAGATTCACCAATGAATTTAAGATAGAGAAATAATGTTCAAGATATGTGGAGAAAGAAATAAATGTATCTCTCGGTTCACTCTATAGGACGTGCATGACAACTTCAGCAGGGTAATTTAATCTACTCAGTTTAATCTCAAAAAGCAAACTAGTCCAGATATATCAATGCTAGCAAACATTCAATCAACCTGAAGTGAAGCGTACAAATCATGCAATAAGAAGTGATATGAGAAAAGAAAGCAGTACTCCAGATATGAGCAATCAATGCGTGAATCTTGGTGTGTTTTCTACGATAGCATACATATGAATCATCAGACATCAGCTAATAATAGAATTTCATCCATTTTCATACGGAAAAAGAAGTGGGTTACTATTTCTAAATACAAAGCAGAACATCGCATATGATATCAGAAACAAAAGCTATGACATGACAAAATTAGCATGCATATAGAGAAAAGCTAACACCACGTCATCGTCATCACAGAAAAATCATCTCTAGCAAAAGATGAATGAAATAAGGATAAAAAAACAGAACTATTTACAATGCAGCACACAAAGAAAAAAAGAAAAACGTGATGCATGGTAAAAAAAGAAAAAGTGATGAAAAATATGTGCAAAAGCGGAAAAAACGTGAAAAAACTAAAAATAAAGGCGATAAAAGCAAAAAGTGTGAGAACTCACTCCCCCAAGCTAAAGTGCACAATGTCCTCAATGTGCAAAGTGTGCGACACCGAGAGACGTGAAATGGGTGGGGTGGGTGAGGATGCATGCATGATAAAAAGGAAAAATAAACAGAAAATATGATGCGGCTGTGATGCATGCAAAGATCAGAGTGAGGCAAATATGTGTCACCAAAAATACACTCCTTCTCTCCCAAAAAGAATATAAAATGATGTGATCAGAACAGGGACCAAAATAGTGAGGGGAGAAGGTGGGGGCAAAAATCTCCAGGACCGGCAGAAAATGGGCAGCATAACGACAAAAAATATCAATGGCATCAAGGGTGTGCCTAAGCTGGTGGTGCTGCACCATCTCCGTCCTGTGGCGGAGGTGGTGGTGGAGGTGGTGGTCGAGGTGTCTGCTGGGTGGTTGGGTGTAGTGGAGGCAGTCGCGCCAGGATCTGATTAAGGCAAGCCTGAATATCGGGAAGCATGGCGACGCGGGACTCCACGGAACTGACCGTGGCAGAAAGAGCCCTAAAGTCACCTCTGAGTCCACTCACCGCCCCCTCAAGAGCACGAAGGCTCTGAAGTAGAGTGTCAGGGGGTGGTGGAGCCGAGGGATGTACAGGTCTAGGCTGTGAAGGACAGGGCTGTCTGACACAGGCAGTGTAAATAATCGGGCCAGCAGGTATGTGCGGAAAAGGTGCTGTGCTCACTAGTGGATGCCCAGCCTCAGTGTGAGGCTGGGACGCAGGCTGGGTCGAAGCGACAGCAGCAGCAGAAGTGGTAGAAGACAAAATCGACGACGAGGAAGCAGGAGAGGTTGGTGACACAGAAACGGGGACAGACGTCACGACGCTCTCGGAAAGGACAGCTGCGGTGGAGACAGAAGGGTCGACCACTGGGGAGGAAGTGTAGGTCCCAAAAGGAGATACCCTTGTGGAGATCAAACTCGATAGGGTCTCCACGACGGCAGCGAAGGAAGACTCGCCGCTCTCTAGTATGGTGGGTGGATGCTCGGGAAGAAGTGAGGAAATAGGCTCAATCGAGATAGGCACAACAGTGGTGGGGGTGGTGGTAGCCGTGGTGGACATGGTGGATGACTCAGCAAGGGTACTCCCGACATCGATAGAAGTGTGGACAGAGGTGCTGGGAGGTGCAGACAGTGCAGGCTCAGGCTGAGGGATCACGGGGTCGACGGGTGCAGGCGGTGCCTGCTCAGCTCCCTCGGCCTCTAGCACATAGGCGGCGGGGATCAGGAGATCCATCGTCGGAAGCCAGTCCACGTGTGCCGGTCCTATATGTGTTCGAGCGGGGCTCGGGAGAACCATGTAATCGGCACTAAAGGGACCGTGCAACCATACCCAGTGCCGCTGACCGTGGGGACGAAGCATCTTCATCTGGGCCATAACGTCTATCGAAAGTGTAATGGGGCCCGGGGCTCGTCGAAGGTCGTCAGGTAGGTCCACGCCGGTCATAAGGGCTAGAAGCGTGATCAGACCGCCGCAACAAATAGGTGAGCGAGCGCCCACCGAAATGATGATGCAGTCTAAAAACCAGCTAGCAATATCAATCTCAACGGCAGGGACCAGTTCGTCGCTACCCCTATCCAGAACTCTGGGGCGAGTCATCGCGTAGAGCATGTAGAGCTCAGGCGTAGACATCGTCCCAGGCTCGTACCTCGCTAGGAAAGTGGTCTCCATGAGGCGCTATGCTATGTGGAGGCAGGGGTGCAGGATGGCTGAGGCCTTGGCCCTACTAGGGTCAAAGCCAAGATGGGATCCCGTGATCCGTGTCCAAAAGGCGGAAGTGTCGAACGACGGTGGTGGGATGTGCGTGGGCGCGTAGGCACGGTCGGGGACAGGGACAGCGGGCCACTGGAAGAACGCACGAAGCATATCGAGAGTGACCACGTGCTCACGATCCATCAATCGGAATGTGCATCCTCCAGGGGTCCGGTCAATCGAGCTCAGGACCTCTAGTGTCGGATGGATGTAAGTATCCGCCGACACCGACAAAAAATCACTACATCCCACGTTGTCATACAACGTGAGTAGCCCCTCTAGTACCACTAGGTGGTCAAGGTCTGCTAAGTGTGCGAACCTAGAGGGCACTATCGAGCGCTGGGCGATACGCTCAAATCGGACGCGCTGTGCGTCGTTTCTGAACGTGATTCCCAGCGGCCCGATGGCGGGAGCGGGTGGAGGGACAGGATCGACTGGGATAGGCTGTGTGGGTGGTGGTGGCGGTGGCAGGCTAGGTGGAGGGGAGTCCTCCCTAGCGTGAGAGGGACCGGGGTCATCGGTCCGCCTCCGCTTGGGGGCGGATCCCCGTGTGCGTGGCCTGGTGCGGGGCGGCATGTGTGCCACGAGTGCTCACCCAACAAGAATAATATGCGGCGTGATAGAAAAATGGAACGAATGTACCTGCACACGCCGCGAGAGCGAAGAACGCGAATGAGTACGAAGAACGCCGCCTCCGTGGAGCTAAAAGCGCGTCCAGAAGCTCCCCAAAGCTCCCCCAAGATAGCCTGCAAATCAAACAACGATATCAGCGGATAATATTCGAAATACATGGGGGAGATGGGGTATAATAGATAGATAAGGGAATTAATTTGAGTTTTGGGCTCAACGGGTCTACGGATCGAGAGAAAAAAGAGAGGAGAAAATGGGATTTCGGGGCAAACCGAGGCGATAGGGGGCGGGGGAGGGGCGGCGCCGGCGAGATGGACGGTGGCCGGCGGTCGGCGCCGCTTGGGGAGGTCGGTCGCCGGTCGGAGGGGGTTGATTCGGGCGCGGGAGATGTCGCAGCGGGCGAGGGAGACGAAGCAGCGGAGAGCTCGGGTGAAAACGGAGAGATTTGGGTTTTTAGAAAATCGCGCTTGCCGCTCAGTTTATATATAAATTGTTACGACTCGGCCGAGTGGAAATGTCACTCGGCCGAGTGCGTAAACGAAAAAAATTTGAAAATCTCATTCCCACTTACGACTCGGCCGAGTGGCATTTGTTCACTCGGCCGAAGGGAGAAAACTCCTTCGGCCGAGTGGCTCTGCCACTCAGCAATTTTTAGGCTAGGAGGGTATCTGTTTCACTCGGCCGAGTGACTTTACGTACTCGGCCGAGTGGCAATTAATGCAAAAAAGACATAGAGTTGGTTCCGCAGACTTCCCTGGTTGGTGCCCCACTCGGCCGAGTGGGGTCCTTTGCTCGGCCGAGTCGCATATGATACTCGGCCGAGTGACGTGCTGTTTTCTGCTTCGGGGCTCCATTTTCTCTCTACTCTCTATTTTTCTTCCTCCAGTTGGTTTCTTCCTCCTCCTAAGGCCTGAACGCATTCCTAGAGCGCTCTTCCTTGCCTCTATTTTCCTCTTATGATTGATCTCCTTTTCTCCTTCTCCTGTCATGAAAAATAGGACCCGTTGTCACGATTTTTATGGGTAAAAAGACTCTAAAAACTAACAAAAGTCTAAACCAAAAATGAAAATCAAATAAAAATAATGCAAAAACCGTCGGGTTGCCTCCCGACAAGCGCTCGTTTAAGGTCTTGAGCTCGACCCCTTTGGAGTTTCAATTTTGCGCGGGATGTTGGGTGCATATGAGATGCACCCGTCGAATTTGTCGGGAAGACCGCTCGGATTTGGATCGTGGTGGTGCGTGGCCCTCCTCAGTGCCCCTTCATCATGGGTAGTGTTGGGGGATGGCTCCCCCAAGCTTGAGCTTGTTCCGGTCCTTGACTTCGCCGGTGACACCGATCTTCGAATCGGTGGAGCTTTCTTCGGGTTCTTCGACGTCGAGAGCTTGCAAAGTTCCCGTATTCTCGCGACATCAGCGTCGCCATCATCATTTGCCGTGGAGATATTGGGAGAGTCCTCCATCTTCTCTTCTTCGACCAAATCTTGGCCTTCTTCAAAGCCGTCATCATGGAGTGCATCGATGGAGTAGGGGGATAGCCTCTTCTATAACCTCGTCAAGGAGGTCCAAATAGTCTAGCTCCTCATGATATGGCATGTGTTGAGTATTGGACTCCCCGTATTTGGTTTTGGATGATGAGCAAACATAAATAAATCGTGAACTAACAATTTGTGAGCGCAGTTATGGAGATCGTCGCCAAATTCACGAGAACACTCAAAGCGACATCTCAAGACTTCTCAAAGCTCGTATTCAATGCCTAAAGCTTCGTTGAAGCTTTTGGACCATTTTGGAAGTCATGAAGATTTGATCGAAGCTCTCGAAGACCGTTCCTTAAGGTTTCAGTTATAGTCTTTTAGTTTCGATCTATAGAATGTTAAGCCTTGAGTATATCTTACATTTCTATCTTCATATCGCTCCTATCTTAGAGCTAGGATCTTAGTAGAAGTCCATACAATCTTTCTCGAAGCATCGCGCTTCGATTCGAGACTTCTTGTGCATGTTAGTTGGTTCAAGAAGAAGAACCAACCGACTAGATGGTGATCTAGTCGGTCGGCAAAGCTTCTTGGACCGACTAGTTTGCTTTCTAAACTTCATGCTCTTTACTGTTCACACTTAGTCTGTCCATGTTGACTCACCGACCGACTAGTTGGTGAACTAGTCGGTCAGTGATGCTTCTTAGACCGACTAGTTGAACAGTCTCTGTTCATGCCAAGTTACTGTTTATCCTTTAGTCGGTCTAAGAACGTTTAGCGACCGACTAGTTGATGAACTAGTCGGTCAACATTTGTTCTTGAACCGACTAACTCAATTTGTATTCAGACTATTTGTTTTTAACTCTTAGTCGGTCTAAGTTCACTGACCGACCGACTAGTTTTGAAACTAGTCGGTCAGACAGTCTTCTTGGACCGACTAGATTTCTAGGTCTGAAATTCAATCTGTTCACTGTTCATCACTTAGTCGGTCCATGTTGTTTGACCGACCGACTAGTTGATGAACTAGTCGGTCAGTGTTTGTTCTTTGACCGACTAGTGGCTTCAGATTTCCAACCATTGGGTTTTGACCTAACACGATTTTCCCCCTTAGTATATATACTAAGCTGGGGTTCTTCTTCCCTAAGAAGAGCTATATTTCAGAGATTCATTGAGATTGAAAGAGTTAGAGATTCTCACTCATTTCCAAAGCTCTCTCCCTCACAAGAAATCAATTCTCTCACTTTCTAGATCTAGAATCCATCTTGAGAGAAGTTTGTTCTTGGTGAGCCATTCAAGCTCTTGCTTGATTCAAGTCTCCTACTCATTCCTAGGCATCCATTGCTGCTCATATTGGTGGTGCTAGGTCTTGGTGACTTCCTCTTCCTCAAATCCCTCCTTGCACCTATTTGGTAAGAAAACTCAAGGTATAGGATTTTGTGGTAAGATTGTTTATTTCATATAAAATCATTTATTGCTTATTGATTCTATCGGTTGTGAGAGAAGGTTGTGATCCCGGGTTGTGGGATTCACTATTGCCATTGCATGTATAGGGTCTCATCATACTGACCCCGGGTACGGTTAGCGTAGAAAAGCTTGACCAGGCGAGGATAGGGACGAGGGTTCGACTTAGGGTCATATCTAAGAAAGTCCAAAAGTCCGCTATAGGATAAAAGATCTGCAAGGCCAATGAAGTCAGAGAACTGAACAAAATGCTCCAATAGAAGTGGGCAGTGCTCTATACGGTTGTAAGCCGCTAGACACTGAGGGTCGTCACGACACAACGATATATCTACACCGCCTACCGGCATCGGGGCTTTTCCCTTAGCCTTACGGGTCTTAGGAGGAGGGGGTGGAGTAGGTGCATTCTCGGGATGCTCAGGAGTGTACTCTTCCTCGGAATCATCCTCAGAGTCACTACCTGAACGCTCACTGGGAGGGGTAGGTGCACGGAACTTTTTGGGTTGGGCTTTGGGTGTGGAAGTTTGGCCTTTGGCTTTGGGCTTGGAAGTCCTCTTCCTCTTCAATGGTGGTGAAGACGAAGAGGGGGGACGTGAGGTCTTGGCCCTACGCTTAGGTGGAGTCGAAGCAGTCGCGGCCTCTATGGTCATGGGGGATGCCCCAGAGTAAGTAATCGGAATCTTCGTTTTTGCCATGATTGCGGCACAACGAGTACAAGCAAACGACGTATGAGAATGATTAAACACACCTAAGCACAAACCCTAGAGAGCTAAGTGCGAAAAAATCGAATTGAGCAAGCCCTAGAAAACGAAACCCTAATGGGAAGAAAATCAAACCCTAGGAGCAGAAAGCAAGCCCTAGAACTGGAAAAGAGACCTAGTAGGAGGTGATATACCTAGGGGAGGGAGATCGACGGCGGCGGATGGACGGAAAAGTGGCCGGAGATCGACGGAAGTCGAAGAGACTCGAGCAGGGTTCAGGGGTTTTCGAGTTGGAGAAACAAAGATAACCGACTAGAATAGGAAATAATCGAATAGATTAGGATATAGTCGGTCGAAATCATAAAAAAGACGTGACTGCCCCTGATCACTTAGTCGGTCTAAGTTCAACCTCTGACCGACTAGATGACGATCTAGTCGGTCAGTTAACGAGCTTGAACCGACTAAAGTGAAACAACGACCAGTCGAAGATTCCCTGACTGAGAATTAGTCGGTCTAATTCTCAGTCAGGGAATTAGACCTGACTGAGAATGAGGAGATGGATGACGAGGAGATTGATGAGCTTGTCACCTCTTTAGCTCGTGGCGCTGAGGCCACTGCTGCTGCTGCTACTACTTCCACTGCTGGAGCTGCCACTTCTTCCGGTGCTCCAGAGTCTTCTGCTCCAGTGGTTCAGACTCCCGTTGATGCTGCTGCTGCTCCTGCTGACGTCACTGCTCCTGTTGAGCCTGCTGACGTTCCTGCTGATACACCTCTGTTGAGCCTGTCGATGTTTCCACTACAGCCCCGACGATCCCTTCAGTTGACACACCACTCCTCCCAGCAGAGCCTGAGTCCACTCCTTCGACTGGACCTACGGAGACTGCTGATCCTGCCGCTCCTTCTTGAGAGTCTGTTTGGAGGACTCTCCGGTGATCATTGGATGATACATCTTTCTGAGAGTGTTTTGGGTTAGGATAGGATGTCGGTGGTGTTTTGATGTATTTTGGATTTTGGATGTCGGTGCTCTTGATGTTCTTTCTTTTTGTTGGATGTTGATGATGATATGTCGATGATGTTGTTGTATCTTTTTGTTGGTGATATAGATGTTGCACTTTGTTTGATGTATTCGATGTATTTTTGCATGTACGCTTGATATTCTTATAAATATACATCGATGTTCTCCTTTTACTTCATTGTGCACATTTAATATTCATTCAATGTCTATGATATTCGATTTCGTCGCTCGACGATTATTAACTTGGTTAAATAGATTTTATTTCTATGATTGCATAGAATTGTTTTCCATGCACAAATTTAACCAAGATTATTGAGTATTGAAGAGTACGTTTCTTTATTCAATAAGTGAATTTGTATTTGGTATTTTGATGATTTTAATTTTCGTTTTTCGAAAATGGAAAATTTGGCACACTTTGATTTGATTTCATCTCTTTTCCCTTGGTGTCAATTTGGTCCATCGTCATATTATACGACTCCCGATGTTGGATTTTCTTTATCCTTGTTGTTGTCGTTGTATGCCCCCCATTTTTGGGATAATGCCAAAGGGGGAGAGATAATGATAATGAATAGGGCAAATGAAAATTTAACTCAATTTCCAAGAATCTAATTTGATATGTTAGATTCAGGGGGAGTTAAGATATATATATAAGGATTTTCAAATCCGATATTTCAATAATCGATTCTCATTATATATCTCACTCGTCTGCTTGATGCAATTTATATTTATTCTATTTGGAATTAACGTGTCATCAATGCAGGGGGAGTAAGTATTATACATTTGAATCATTATTTTTGCTTATTATTTATGTTGGTTTGTCATCACCAAAAAGGGGGAGAATGTTGAGTATTGGACTCCCCGTATTTGGTTTTGGATGATGAGCAAACATAAATAAATCGTGAACTAACAATTTATGAGCGCAGTTATGGAGATCGTCGCCAAATTCACGAGAACACTCAAAGCGACATCTCAAGACTTCTCAAAGCTCGTATTCAATGCCTAAAGCTTCGTTGAAGCTTTTGGACCATTTTGGAAGTCATGAAGATTTGATCGAAGCTCTCGAAGACCGTTCCTTAAGGTTTTAGTTATAGTCTTTTAGTTTCGATCTATAGAATGTTAAGCCTTGAGTATATCTTACATTTCTATCTTCATATCGCTCCTATCTTAGAGCTAGGATCTTAGTAGAAGTCCATACAATCTTTCCCGAAGCATCGCGCTTCGATTCGGGACTTCTTGTGCATGTTAGTTGGTTCAAGAAGAAGAACCAACCGACTAGATGGTGATCTAGTCGGTCGGCAAAGCTTCTTGGACCGACTAGTTTGCTTTCTAAACTTCATGCTCTTTACTGTTCACACTTAGTCGGTCCATGTTGACTCACTGACCGACTAGTTGGTGAACTAGTCGGTCAGTGATGCTTCTTAGACCGACTAATTGAACAGTCTCTGTTCATGCCAAGTTAATGTTTATCCTTTAGTCGGTCTAAGAACATTTAGCGACCGACTAGTTGATGAACTAGTTGATCAACATTTGTTCTTGAACCGACTAACTCAATTTGTATTCAGACTATTTGTTTTTAACTCTTAGTCGGTCTAAGTTCACTGACCGACCGACTAGTTTTGAAACTAGTCGGTCAGACAGTCTTCTTGGACCGACTAGATTTCTAGGTCTGAAATTCAATCTGTTCACTGTTCATCACTTAGTCGGTCCATGTTGTTTGACCGACCGACTAGTTGATGAACTAGTCGGTCAGTGTTTGTTCTTTGACCGGCTAGTGGCTTCAGATTTCCAATCGTTGGGTTTTAACCTAACACGATTTTCCCCCTTAGTATATATACTAAGCTGGGGTTCTTCTTCCCTAAGAAGAGCTATATTTCAGAGATTCATTGAGATTGAAAGAGTTAGAGATTCTCACTCATTTCCAAAGCTCTCTCCCTCACAAGAAATCCATTCTCTCACTTTCTAGATCTAGAATCCATCTTGAGAGAAGTTTGTTCTTGGTGAGCCATTCAAGCTCTTGCTTGATTCAAGTCTCCTACTCATTCCTAGGTACCCATTGCTGCTCATATTGGTGGTGCTAGGTCTTGGTGACTTCCTCTTCCTCAAATCCCTCCTTGCACCTATTTGGTAAGAAAACTTAAGGTATAGGATTTTGTGGTAAGATTGTTTATTTCATATAAACTCATTTATTGCTTATTGATTCTCTCAGTTGTGAGAGAAGGTTGTGATCCCGGGTTGTGGGATTCACTATTGCCATTGCATGTATGATTTGATCTTGTGAAGGTTTTTTTCACAAGATATCATAGTGAAAATCTTGGGTTAGGGTTTCTAACCTAAGTATCCGGAGGGGATCCGGGTGGTTGGGACGTAGGATCACCGGGAACAAGTCGGGGAGACTTGGGTGGATCCGAACCCAGTAATATCAATTGTTTGCATTGTTAATTTTGTTGTTGTCATCAATTTAAGCTTCCGCAAATTGATTGGTAGTAGTTTGCACGATAATTAGGAATTATACTCCTTGTTATTTTTAAAGTACTATTCACCACCTCTCTAGTACTTGTGCAGTAGCTTGTAGGGCATTACAACATGTGCTTCATAGCCTTTGGTATATGGAGCTCGACTTTAATGTTGCCGACATTCAAGGTAAGAGTCCCTTCCCGCACATCGATGATTACACCGGCGGTGGCGAGGAATGGGCGTCCAAGTATGAGCGATGTGTCACCCTCCTTCTTGATATCCATGATCACAAAATCACAAGGCAAGCATATGCCTCCCGGAACTTGGAGTGGGATGTTCTCCGTGATCCCAACCGGCCTAGTGATCCGACCGTCTACGAGTTGAATCCTCAAGTCGGTCGGCTTTAAATCAGTGCCGGTGTTCAACTTCTGGAACATGGTGAGAGGCATGAGGCTCACAATAGCACCCAAATCAACTAATGCTTTTTGTAAGGGGACGCCCCCTAGTGTGCAAGGAATCCGGAAACTCCCGGGATCTTTAAATTTGGCGGGCTCCTTTTCCTTCATACTGAACCAAGTTCCTTGTTCCGCGAGCATGATCTTCTATTTCCTTTTTCTTCCTGTAATCAAGTCCTTTAAGAACTTCGCGTAGGATGGGATTTCCACTATGGCATCAAGGAAAGGGATATTGAGGCTCACCCCTCTCAAGTATTCGAGGAACTTGGCTAGCCTCTTCTCGATCTTGGCTCTAGCTAGCCGTTGAGGGAAAGGCACCGGTGGGATGAATCGGCGCTCATCAATAGGTTCCTCCACTCTAGATTTTGCTCCTTCTTGTGACTCCTTCTCTTTTTCCACCTCAATTACCGGCTCGCTCTCTTCTAGAATCTCCACCACGGGTTCCTTGACTTGAGTCATGGGGGAGTGGTATCCTTCCCACCCCTTGTCATAACCGCAACAAGCACATTGATATGGCCGGTGTTGCCCCGTGGATTTGGCTCGTTCCTATTAAGCAATGCAAGTTGCTCCCCAATTTGAGCGACGACGGTGGTGAGAGAATCTTGTCCCGCCTTCAACGTGGCGTTAATCTTTCTCTGCTCCACCATAAAATCCTCCACCTTAGCTTCAAAATCTGAACGTGGTTGAGCTTGCGAAGGGTTGTGATTTCTCCAACCTTGATTATACCCGGGTGGCCTATAAGGTCCCACTTGTTGCCTAGGTGGAAAGTTTTGTTGCGGTGGCCCCCTTGGTTGATAATTCGGTTGTGGTGGTGGAGCCCGAGCTTGAGGAGGTTGTTGTGGCGGGGGGTTCAAGGCACCATCATTATTAGCATAGGAAAAACCCAGATGGTTTCTAGCGGCCGGGTTGGCCCAATATCCGGAATTCCCCGCAACATACTGAATTTTCTCCAAAGCTCCTTCTCCATGCTCTCCTCCTACATACATGGCTTGGGATTGGTCTTGCCAATCACTCATTTGGTTTGTCGGTGCGGATGTAGAAGGAGCTCCATGCGGCTCGGTAATGTATTTCTCCAATCTCTCCACTACCTTGTGGAGAGAGTCAAATTTGCTAGCAAGCTCCACCACGGCCTTGGCCTCATAAATACTCGTGGGCTTCAAGGAGGACGAGGAATGTCCTCGCTCGTCACCCCACTGTTAGTTGTTGGAGGCCATCTCCTCTAGCAAGGCCGTAGCCTCATCGGTGGTCTTTGACAAAATGGCTCCGTTGGCGGTAGCATCAATAATCTGTTTTGTGCCCGGTTGGAGTCCATTGTAGAAACTGTGGACAAGCTCCCAATCCTCTATGCTGTGATGTGGGCATTGATGCTGCAAGTCCTTGAAGCACTCCCACGCCTCATAGAGAGTCTCCTGTGGTCCTTGCTTGAAGGACATGAGAGCACTTCTTATCTTCACAGTCTTGGATGGCGGGTAAAATTTGTCGACGAAGGCTCGCCAATTCATCCCAAGTGGTGAAGATTCCTTCAGCCTGCGTCCTCAACCAATATAAGGCTTTGTCCTTGAGTGTGAAGGGGAAGAGGCGCAGTCTGATAGCATCTATGGAGACGCCCGGCATTTGGAAGGTGGCACATTTTGATAAAAAGAGCTGGATGTGGTAATGAGGGTTTTCATGGGAATTCCCATGAAAAGGGTCTTGCTGCATCAGAACTACCAACCCAGTCTTCAACTCGAAATTTTTGTCGGCCGCCAACTCCGGCATAGCTATGGACGAGGTCGTGGAGGAAGTCTTAGGCCGAAGCCTATCTCTAATGGAAATGATCCTCGCCATTCACGCCGCCAATTCTTCGGGTGTCTCAGGATGGGTCATAAAATTCCCTTCCGTATCGAGTCTCCTCTCCGCTCTGATCCTCCTCAATGTACGTTCGATCTCCGGATAGTATAGTATTTCTTCGGGGTCCATTGTGGATCTCGTGTACATGCAAGGAAAAACAGAGTTTCAAAGAAATAGTTAGCACAAAGGAAGGGTAAAATAAAAATAGAAATAATAAAACAAAAAGAAAAAATAGCTAGGTAGGTAGAATCAAACACTATCGCCTCCCCGGCAACGGCGCCAAAAACTTGATCGCCCGCCCCGAACACACACCCGGGGCGAGAGACTCGCTAGTCTTACCGCAAGCGCACGGTGTAGCGACAAGCGGGTATCGAACACGAGGAGGGCAAATGACGGTGTCTTCTTCAATTCACCTGGCTATAAGAACAGTCGAGAAATATTCGCAATAAAGCGGTCACAGTCGTTCAATTGTATAAAGAAAATATCAAATTAATAAAACGCCAAGGGATAGGGAATCCCCGCTACAAACCGTATCTCGTCATTGTGATTCGTAGGTTTCACAATTGCTAGACTAGTAATTCAGGTGAACTAGTTGCAACCAAATGTAGAACCAAGCTCACGCTCTCGCGCTATTGCCGGTCTATAGCAAACCTAGGGTAGGGTCCAATCTCTTGCAAACCCTAACCTAGGCAAGCTAGCGTGAAGAACAACATCATCGTTCAATCGTATCTCGAGCCCACTCTCGTGCAAACTCGAGCTACGACCTAAGTTGGGATTGTTCCTACCCGTCCAATCTCTTGCAAACGGGTATTGGTATAGAATTGCAATCGAAAACCCTAGTTTCGGTCCAATCTCTTGCAAACCGATTCCAGAGAAACCCAATTGTAACCCAATTCGAATTTCTAGGGCTTCCTACCGAGTTGGGATCCAATCTCTTGCAAATCCCAATCGTTATGAATCCCTAGCTATTCGTATTAAATCAATCCCAAACTAACCCTAATCAATTCTAGCAAGAATTTCACCAATTCATCACAAATTAGAAATGGGGTTCGTAAAGTTCATCCCTACGCCCTAAGACGATAAAACTACTACAATTCATAATGCAAATCATTAGAAATTCAATAATAAAAACAATAGAATTCATTGCAATAGACAAATTATCAATAAAAATGAGATTTTTGATAGAAAGAGAGACAAACCAATGAAGTTTCAATAGCATCCAACAAATTAACACTTTTCTCTCTCTCCAAAAAACCAAATCTAATCTCCTAAAAAGTATTCTAAAAAGGCTGCCAGAAGTATGAGAAAAAGCCATCCTAACTAGGTTAAAAACTGGGGTTAAATACCCCCCAAAATCGCCCAAAAAACTGTGACAAAATTGCCCCTGCGCAGCTTGAAAATCGCACTTTACGCTACAGGCAGCGCGGCTCACTCGACCGAGTGACAGACCCTGACGGATTCCAGTAACTTCGGACTTTTTGGGGGTCGTCTCCTCGGGAGTCACTCGAACGAGTGACTTTCTTCACTCGGCCGATGTGATTTCTTGATTCGACCGAGTCGGAACTCGGGGCTGACTGACGGATTACAGTAACTTCGGGATTTTTGCTTGTCGTCGTCGAGATGCCACTCGGGCGAGTGGTGTCTCCGTGCTCGGCCGAGTGGTCTGGCGATGCTCGGCCGAGTGCACGCTGATATGGAGTCTGCTGCGTGTCCGATCTGGCCGGCCGAGCGGGCTGTCGATGGTCGGCTGAGTGACTCCTTCACTCGGCCGAGTGGCATGCTGAAAATGCCCAATCTTCGTATTTTTGCTTCCTCGTCGCTCCTACGACGTTCTTTCTTCTTCCACTCCTCTCCAATCGTAGAATTCCCCTCAAAAGAGTCACGGGTGACACTCCGGAGTGGGTGCATCTCAGAATCACTCCAATCGCTCCAAATCTCCTGAAATTCGACAAAAACAAGAAATCGTGAAAAGCATCACAATATTGTCGAATAATCATGAAAAACGCGATATGGGCGATCTAAATGGCATGCAAACAAGCAGAAAAAAGGTGTAAAATATGGAGTGATCATAGATCATGCTTAGCTAACTTATATAAGTGCTTGAAGTGAACATGACCAAAACGGCGATGCCATAATAGTTGTTCACTTGTGTTAGCAACTAAGCAATGTTCTACGGTTTTAGGAAAGCTCAAATAATAAATATTTTTACGCCTAATACCGGAAAATAAAACATTTGAATCACAATCAACAATAGTACACAATCCTTCTCCAAAGTTAACCTTGTAACCTTTGTCATAAAGTTGACAAATGGAAATGAGATTGTGACATAAACCACTAACAAGATAAACATTAGTAATAAGAGGTTTGGAAGGATTACCAACGATACCTACTCCAATGATGGTTCCCTTTTGATTACCTCCAAAAGTGACCATTGCACCATCTTTGATGCTAATCACTTCGGAGAGCAATGATGGATCTCCCGTCATGTGTTTGGAGCAACCGCTATCAAGTATCCATCCTTTCCCTTTAGAGCCAATAAGGCATTTATTGCTCTACTTCTTTCTCTTGGGTACCTATATAATATACCATAAGCTTATGGTACCCAATGTTTGTTGGGTCCAAGGTGATTAGCCCTTTGGAAGCCAAGTCCAAGTGGACTTCTGCTTCCCAACATAGTTACTATTTCTAATTACGTCATGAAAGTAGGAATCAACATAAGCATTCCTAACATTTAGACTATTGTTCTTAGGACCCCAAATAGTGTACATCTTGGGAGTCCTATTCCTAGTTGCATGCATATTAGTTAGATTTCTATGTGGTGCATGCTTCTTAGGAACATGATTTCTAGCATAGATATGTGGTGGTGGATATGCATTGTACAATCTAGAAGGATATGTATGCTTGGGAACATGCATATTATATGAAGCATAAGGATCATGCATGACATGTGGAGGATGAGCATACTGATCGCGCCCGGGCGTACACCCTAAAGAGCGACCGTGTAGTTTTACCGCAAGCGCACGGTGTAGCGGCGAGCGGGTATCGAACACAGGGAGTACGTATGATGGTGCCTTCTCCGAACAACCTGGATATAGGGACAGAAAAGTAGGAAATTGCCTTTCGGCGATGTTGTCACAATCGTCAAACAATGTAAAGAGATATAAAATCAAATAAAGACGCCTAGGGAATAGGGAATCCCCGCTACTCACCGTATCTCGTCATTGTGATTCATCGGTTTCATAATTGCTAGGGTAGAATGTCGGGTGAACTAGTTGCAACTGAATGTAAAACCTAGCTCACGCTCTCGCGCTATTGCCGGTCTATAGCAAACCTAGGCTCGGGTCCAATCTCTTGTAAACCCTAGCCTAGGCAAGCTAGCATTAGGATCAACGTCATCGTTCAATCTTATCCCGAGCCCACTCTCGTGCAAACTCAGGCTACGACCTAGGTTGGGATAGTTCCTACCCGTCCAATCTCTTGCAAACAGGTATCGGTATAGAATTGCAACCGATAATCCTAGTATCGGCCCAATCTCTTGCAAACCGATACTAAGGACACTCAATTTCAACCCAATTTGGATTTCTAGGGTTTCCTATCGAATTGGGATCCAATCTCTTGCAAATCCCAATCGATATGAACACCTAGCTATCCGTATTATATCAATCCCAAACTAACCCTAATCAATTCTAGCAATAGTTCTAACAAATCGTCACAAATCGGAAATTGGGCTCGTAGGGTTCATCCCCACGCCCTAAGACGTTAAGACTACTCACAAATCATGTTGCTAATGGAAGAATAATCAATAGAAACAGCAATGGAATTCATAGAAATATTCAAAATAGCAATAAAAATAGGATTTTTAATGGAGAGGGAGACAAACCAATGTAGCTTTCCAAGAATCCAACAAAATAACATTTTTTCTCTCCTCTCCAATCACAAGAATTAAACTCTAAAAACTCTAATCTAAAAAGGCTGCCAAAAGCAATAGAAAAGCTCCCTAAACTAGGTTAGAATCTGGGGTTAAATACCCCCCAAAATTGCCCAAAAATTCGTGACCAAACTGCCCCTGCGCAGCTCCAAAATCGTGATTTCCGCTACAGGCAGCGCTGCTCACTCGGCCGAGTGACAAAGGTCACTCGGCCGAGTGAGGAACCCTGATGGATTCCAGTAACTCTGGGGTCTTGGGGGTCGTCACATCGGGCGTCACTCGCCGAGTGAGTTGTCGTCACTCGGCCGATGGGCTTATCTTCACTCTGGCGGACGACAATTGCCACTCGGCCGAGTCGGGCTTCTGCTGCTCAGACTGACGGATTACAGTAAGTTGACTCTTTTTGATGGCCGTCGTCTGGGTGCCATTCGGGCGGATGTGATATGTCACTCGGCCGAGTCGGCTTCTGATGCTCGGCCGAGTGCACGCTGATATGCTGCTTGGAGCGTGTCCGATCTGGCCGGCCGAGCGGGGTCTCGTTGGTCGGCTGAGTGACTCCTTCACTCGGCCGAGTGAGACACTGAAGATGCCCAAATTGCGTATTTTTGCCTCCTCGTCGCTCCTACGACGTTCTTTCTTCTTCCGCTTCTCTATAATCTCAAAATACCCCTCAGGGAAGTCGTCGGTGACACTCCGGAGTGGGTGTATCTCGGAATCACTCCAAATCGCTCCAAATCTCCTGAAATGCGACAAAAACCACAAATCGTGAAAAGTATCGCAATGTTGTCGATAAATCATGAAAAAACGTGATTTGAGCGATTCAAATAGCATGCAAACATGCGGGAAAAAGGTGTAAAATATGGAGTGATCACATACATGAAGGAATGATGCGTATGAGCATACGGGTGTGTAGGAGCACGTACATGAGTATTTCTCATGTGTGGTTGTGTACGTGTTCGTGAGTGCAGAGCATAAAATGTGTCATGATTATCCACTTGTGAAGTAGGATGTTTCCTACGTGGATGAGTGTTGATGTACATAAAAGCATGGACTTTCTTTTGGTTTCCACCCTTAGTGGGTTTCTTGCCAAAAGGAAGAGAAGGTGATGTGGTGACATTCTTGGTAGGATTGCTACCTATAGTGTCTTTGACACCACTTGTGGATGCACCGGAGGAAGGCCTCACAAAATCTATAGTGACACCACTATAGGAGGTGCGAGCATTAGATGTATTTGCTTTTACAAATCCAAGGCCAACACGATGTGTGGCCGGAAATTGATTTGTAAGAAAATCATCCAATTGTCCTTTTCCCTTATTGAATCTCACAATACGGGCGGACATGAGCTCATATTTCTCCTTTAAAGAAGAAATGTTGGTATCCAAGGTGGACACCCGTGCTTTGAGCTCGTGCACTTGGGTTTTAAGAGAGTCATTCTCTAAACCCAATTGTGTGTGACGTGTAACTAGATCACTATTATCCTTGAGATGTTTTTGATCTAGTTGAGATTTGAGGGAATTCACCTCATCTCTCAATGTGACATTTTGAGAAGCTAAGTTTGCTTTCTCAAGAGTTAAAGTATCAACAATGGTGTCATTGTTGATAATGCATGGAATGGATGACTTGCTAACATTTGATTTCTTTAAGCTAGTGTATCTAAGCATTAAAGATTGGTATTTAGCAAATAGTTCTTCATTAGCTATACGAAGTGTTGAGTATTGGACTCCCCGGATTTGGTTTTGGATGATGAGCAAACATAAATAATTCGTGAACTAACAATTTGTGAGCGCAGTTATTGGAGATCGTCGCCAAATTCACGAGAACAATCAAAGCGACATCTCAAGACTTCTTAAAGCTCGTATTCAATGCCTAAAGCTTCGTTGAAGCTTTTGGACCGTTTTGGAAGTCATGAAGATTTGATCGAAGCTCTCGAAGACCGTTCCTTAAGGTTTTATTTATAGTCTTTTAGCTTCGATCTATAGAATGTTAAGCCTTGAGTATATCTTACATTTCTATCTTCATAACGCTCCTATCTTTAGCTCTAGGATCGTTGTAGAAGTCCATTCTAACTTCCTCGAAGCATCGCGCTTCGATTCGGACTTCTTGTGCATGTTAGTTGGTTCAAGAAGAAGAACTGACCGACTAGATGGTGATCTAGTCGGTCGGCAAAGCTTCTTGGACCGACTAGTTTGTTTCCTTAATTTCATGCACTTTACTGTTTACAGTTAGTCGGTCTACGTTGACTCACCGACCGACTAGTTTGTGAACTAGTCGGTCAGTGATGCTTCTTTGACCGACTAGTTGAGCTTTACTATACATGCTAATTTTCTCCTGAGCTACTGTTTATCGTTAGTCGGTCTAAGAACGTTTGGTGACCGACTAGTTGATAATCTAGTCGGTCAACATTTGTTCTTGGACCGACTAAATCAATTTGTATTCAGACTATTTGCTTTTGACTCTTAGTCGGTCTAAGTTCATTGACCGACCGATTAGTTGTGAAACTAGTCGGTCAGACAGTCTTCTTGGACCGACTAGATTTCTAGGTCTGAAATTCAATCTCTTCACTGTTCTTCACTTAGTCGGTCCATGTTGTTTGACTGACCGACTAGTTGATGAACTAGTCGGTCAGTGGTTGTTCTTTGACCGACTAGTTGCTTCAGATTTCTAACCGTTGGGATTTGACCTAACTCGTTTTTATGGGACCCTATAAATACGAAGCTTGGTCATTTCTCTAGGAAAAAGAGCTGCTATTAAGAGATTCATTGAGATTGAAAGAGTTAGAGATTCTCACTCATTTCCAAGCTCTCTCCCTCACAAGAAATACATTCTCTCACTTTCTAGATCTAGAATCCATCTTGAGAGAAGTTTGTTCTTGGTGAGCCTTTCAAGCTCTAGCTTGATTCAAGTCTCCAAATCTCTCCTAGGCACCCATTGCTGGTCATTTCTTTGGTGCTAGGTCTTGGTGACTTCATCTTCCTCAAATCCCTCCTTGCACCTATTTGGTAAGAATACTCAGGGTATAGGATTTTGTGGTAAGATTGTTTATTTCATTATAAACTCATTTATATTGCTTATTGATTCTCTCGGTTGTGAGAGAAGGTTGTGATCCTGGGTTGTGGGATTCACTATTGCCATTGCATGTATGATTTGATCTTGTGAAGGTTTTTCACAAGATATCATAGTGGAAATCTTGGGTTAGGGTTTCTGACCTAAGTATCCGGAGGGGATCCGGGTGGTTGGGACGTAGGATCACCGGGAACAAGTCGGGGAGACTTGGGTGGATCCGAACCCAGTAATATTCTATTGTTAGCATTGTTTATTTTGTTGTTGTCATCAATTTAAGCTTCCGCAAATTGATTTGGTAGTTGTGTGCACGATAATTAGGAATTATACTCCTTGTTAATTTTAAAGTACTATTCACCCCCCCTTTAGTACTTGTGCAGTAGCTTGTAGGGCATTACATTTGGTATCAGAGCCAGATACTTAGCTATGTCTGCCAACGACAACAAGACCGTTCGTCCACCTGCGGATTATGGATCCTTCAGGAACCGTGAAGGAGCGTCTTCGGTCATGGAAGGACATTCCTCGACTAGGCCTCCATTCTTCAACGGCGTCAATTATGGATATTGGAAATGCCGGATGGAAACGTTCCTCTGGAGCGCCTCCTTGTGGAGAATTACCATGTCGGAGTACAATGTGCCTACCGAAGAAGATTTCGACAAGTGGACTACCGTGGAGGTCGCCGCGGAGATTGCAAATGCCAAAGCAATGAATGCTTTACAATGTGCATTGGAACCCGAAGATATTAATAAGATATGCACATGTAAGAGTGCATATCAAATTTGGAATTCGCTCCTCATTTTGCATGAAGGAACGAGTCGGGTAAGAGATTCTAAACTCGTGGTAGTCAATAGAGATTACGAATTTTTTCATATGGAACAGGGAGAAAAGATGAAGGAGTATTATGCTCGCTTCGTCGACATAATGAACGAGTTGGAAGCTCTCGGTAAAACCTACACCCAAAAGGAGAAGTGCTCGAAGCTTATCGAAGGACTTCCTTCTTCTTGGGAGAGACGTACCTTCGCCATCGAGGAAGGTAATGACATGAATAAGTATACCGTAGTTCAATTGATGGGTACTTTGATGTCATACGAGGTACGCAAAGATAGCAAGGTGAAGTTACAAGAAAAGATGAAGTCCTATTTGAACCAAGACGTGCCTAAGAAAAAGGCGATTGCATTCAAGCCGGCTTCATCCACCTCTACCGATGATGAGGACTCGGAAGAAGAAATGGACATGGAATCCATTGCACTCATGGCAAAGAAGTTCAATCGCTTCTTCCGAAAGGGTAACTTCAAACAAAAATCTAAATTTACGTCTACTAACGCCTCTCCACCTTTGTGCTTTAAATGCAATAAGCCAGGACACATCAAAGCGGATTGTCCTCAAAACAAGCAAAAGGAGAAGTGGAAGGCGCCGAAGTTCGACAAGTCCAAGAAGTACAAAAAGGGGTACAAAAAGGGACTTGTCGGAGCAACATTCACGGACTCCGAGGATTCCTCAAGCGGAGAGTCGGACGATGAGAAAGTGGAGCAAGCGCACATGTGCTTCATGGCAAGAGAGGAGCATGATCAAGGATCTTCCTCTTCCGATGATAGCGACAACGAAGGCGATGAGGTAACAATGGATGACCTTAGGAATGCTAATTCTCAATTATGGTCTAAGTATACTAAATTAGTAAATAGATATACTAAAGTAAAAGATGACTTAGCTAGCATTCAAACCTCGCCTAAAACTATCATCACCAACAACGACACTGTTGTTGAAGAGTTGAAGAATGAGATTGTTAATCTCAAGACTCAACTTGAACATGTTAGCATTGAGGATCTGGAAGAACATAAGATAGCGGATTTGACTTCTCAAAACTCGACGTTGAGTGTTGAGAATGAGAATCTTAAATCTCGTGTTTATGTGCTCACATCGCAAGTATCTACTTTGGATACTTCCTTGCGTTCTCTCACCGAGAAATATGATAACACATTAGGCCGAATTAATAAATTCAATAAGGGTAAGGACCATTTGGATAAAATCCTAAGTGACTTACTTCCGGCCAATCACCACATTGGCTTGGGGTATACGATGGGAAGTTCATCCAAATCGGCCACTACTTTTGTTAGGCCAACTTCCGGTGCTTCGACGAGTGGTGGCAAACACTCTATTGGTAGTTCATCTATCAATGGTGCTTCCACCTCGTCCACACCCTCTTTCGGAAAGAAACCCACTTTGGGTGGACCTCTAAAGAAGGGGCATGCTTATATGTACACAAATACCATGCCACGTAGGAGCACACGTCCTACTCCACCGACTCACACATATGATGATTTCTATGCTACACGTTCACGGGAACGTGCACACCATGTGAGACACCCTCACGCACGTGTTCCTCCACATGCATATGTTCACCCACATCATCGTATGAATAACTATCCGCATGCACAATTCCATCATGTTCCTTATGCCTATCCACGACATGCATCACGTAGAAACCAACAACGCATGCATGCACCCAATAGGATGAGGGCTCCCAAGATTTTCACTATTTGGAGCCCAAAGGACACAAGCATGGATGAAAAACAAGTTTACATGAATGCTTATTTTTCGGATGTTGTGCATAGTAAAAATTATGTGGGGAAGTCTAAGTCCAATTGGACTTGGCTTCCAAAGGTCTAACCTTTGAGGACCCAATGACCTTGGGTACCATGATATGAAATTTTCTATCTTTAGGTACTCAAGGAAAAGAAAAAGAAAAGGAGCAACAAATTTAAATTTAGCTCCAAGGGGAATTGGATACTCGATAGCGGGTGTTCAAAACACATGACGGGTGACGCTCAATTGCTCTCCGGAGTAGTTCCCATTGCAAATGGAAACCGCGTCGTATTTGGAGGCAACGAGAGTGGAACCATCGTCGGTGTTGGTAAAGTGGGTAACCCGTCCAAACCCTTAATTAGTGATGTTTATCTAGTTAATGGTTTAAACCATAATCTTATTTCAATAAGCCAACTTTGTGACAAAGGTTACAAAGTTAGCTTTGCGAAAGGATTGTGTCATATTTTGAATGATAATAATGATTTATTATTTTCCGGAACACGCCATAAAGATATCTATATTTTGGATCTTCCTAAGTCATATGAACAATGTCTCGTTGCCAACACAAGTGAACAACACTTATGGCATCGACGCTTTGGACATGTGAACTTTGGAACACTTTATAAGCTTTCAAAATTAAATTCCATTAAAGGTTTTCCGAAGCTCGTTTTTGAAAAGAAAAGTTTTTGTGATTCTTGTCAACGTGGCAAGCTTCCTAAATCTTCATTTAAACATAAGAAAAGCATTTCTACTAAACGGCCACTAGAGCTATTACATCTAGATTTATTTGGGCCAACTAGAGTTGCTTCCTTAGGAAATGCAAGATATGGAATTGTCATCGTCGATGATTATTCTATATTTACATGGGTATTTTTCTTATGTAATAAAAATGAAGCTTTTGAAAACTTCGCAATATTTGTGAAGAAAGTACAAAATCTCATCGGAACCACCATTGTCACTATTCGTAGTGATCATGGGGGTGAATTTGAGAATGAGTCTTTCTCAAATTTTTGTGATGATCTTGGAATTACTCACACGTTTTCTTTCCCTCGCGCACCTCCTCAAAATGGTGTTGTTGAGAGGAAGAATAGAACGCTTGTAGAGTGTGCTCGCACTATGCTCGAAGATAGTCAACTTGGTTATCAATTTTGGGCGGAAGCGGTACACACCGCTTGTTATGTGTTTAATAGAATACTTTTGAGGCCCGGCACCAAACAAACTTGCTATGAATTGTTGTTTGGTAGATTGCCTCAAGTTAAACATTTTCGCGTTTTCGGCGCAAAATGTTTTATTAAAAACACTTATGAAAATTTGGACAAGTTTGATCCGAGATCGGATGAGGGGATATTTGTTGGGTATTCCTCACGTAGCAAAGCCTACCGGATATACAACAAAAGATCCTCTACGATCGAGGAATCACTACATGTCTCTTTTAATGAGAATTTTACTACTTCTAGAATTTCAAATGATGATGATTCTATGGATGTTTTATGTGATTCGTTTGAAAATTCTAAGTCTATTGATTCTATTGATACTAACCCGACTAATGAAGTTGTTGAGAATGTACCTAGTGATCAAGGTATTCCCAAGCGGCTTCATACCGTTCGCGACCATCCCCATGAGCAAGTCATTGGCAATATTCAATATAGAGTCAAGACGAGATCGCAAGTCCACCACTTCGCCAATTGTGCCTTTGCCTCATCGATAGAGCCAAAGAATATAGTTGAATCGTGCGAAGATAGTGCTTGGATCCTTGACATGTAGGAGGAACTCATTCAATTCGAGAGGAATGAGGTATGGGAGCTTGTTCATTTGCCATTGAAGAACCACACCGTCATAGGGACAAAGTGGATCTTTAAGAACAAAACCGACGAAAACCAATTCGTCGTCCGGAACAAAGCTCGGTTAGTAGCTCAAGGCTATCGACAAGAGGAAGGTATCGATTTCGAAGAATCCTTCGCTCCGGTAGCTAGATTAGAATCAATTAGACTATTATTGTCTTTTGCATGCCATAAAAATTTTAAATTATTTTAAATGGATGTTAAAAGTGCATTTTTAAACGGAGATGTCGTTGAGGAAGTTTACGTTTCTCAACCTCCGGGCTTCATAAATGAAAAATTTCCAAATCATGTTTTTAAACTAAAGAAAGCTCTTTATGGTTTGAGACAAGCTCCTCGAGCTTGGTATGATCGCCTAAAGAATTTTCTTTTGGATTTGAATTTTAAAATGGGTGAAGCCGATTCTACACTTTTTGTTAAGCATGCGAATAATGATATTTTATCAGTTCAAATTTATGTTGATGATATCATTTTCGGTGCTACTAACTTCACTCTTTGTGAAGAGTTTTCTAATGTTATGAAGGAACAATTTGAGATGAGCCACATGGGCGAACTCAAATATTTCTTAGGTCTCCAAATTCGCCAATTGAACGATGCAATCTTCATCCACCAAACGAAATACACGGTGGAGTTGCTAAAGCGATTTGGAATGGAGAATGCCTCCGGTAAAAAGACTCCTATGAGCACTACAACGCATCTTGATAAAGATACGGGCGGAAAAGATGTAGACATTCGTCTATATCGAGGTATGATAGGTAGTTTACTTTATCTTACCGCAAGTAGGCCCGATATTATGTTTGTCGTTTGCATTTGTGCTCGTTATCAGTCTCAACCTAAGGATTCTCACTTAGTAGCGGTAAAACGTATTTTTCGCTATCTAAGTTACACTTTAGATTTTGGATTACTTTATCCGAAATCTTGCACATATGAGTTAGTCTCATATAGTGACGCTATTATGCGGGATGCAAATCCGACATGAAGAGTACTAGTGGTACTTGCCATTTTCTAGGAAATTCTCTTGTCTCTTGGTTTTCCAAGAAGCAAAATTCGGTATCACTTTCAACCACCGAGGCGGAATACATTGCCGCCGGTGCCGCTTGTGCCCAGGTTTTTTTGGATGAGACACACACTGAAGGATTTTGGTATTCATTGTGATACTAGCCCTATCATGGTGGATAACCAAAGTGCCATTTGTCTTTCAAAGAATCCGGTGCACCATTCCCGATCTAAACACATAGATGTCCGACAACATTTTTTAGATGATCATGTTGCTAAAAAGGACATCATTTTAGTGTACGTTGAAACCCAAAAGCAAATCGCCGATATTTTCACGAAACCCCTAAAGGAGGACTCCTTTGTGCGGTTGCGTCGAGAATTGGGGATTATGGGTGAATCCGAGATATAGGATTCATGTTTCATTCAATTATCTTGCATGCTATTATATTTCGCAATATTTCGTCATGCTAGACTTATTGAATTTTTTCGGGATTTTATGTGATATGTTTGAATTTTTGCTCGAATTCATATTTGAATGTCGTATTTGAGATTTCGATGTTTTATGGGGTAGTTTAGATGACTTATGAGAGGGTTAAGATGTTTTGTCCAAGTGTTTTATGGAGAGAACTTATTTATCAATTTTTGGACTCATCTAGTCAGTTTCAGTTCATCAGCCAACCGACTAGATGCACATCTAGTCGGTCAGCTAGTGAACTCAGACCGACTAGTTCAAGCTTTGAACTTTCCTTTGTCATTGACTTCTTTTAGTCGGTCACAGTTCACTTACCGACCGACTAGATTGAAAACTAGTCGGTCAGTTATTGAACTGTGACCGACTAACTCTAGCCCTAAAATCTTCGACTTGCCTCTGTTTCGACTTAGTTGGTTCAAGCTCATTTACCGACCGACTAGATCACAATCTAGTCGGTCAGTCCTTGAACTGTGATCGACTAAGTGATCAGGGACAGTCATGTCTTTTCGCGATCTCGACCGACTTAAACCTATTCTAATCGGATTCTTCCTCATTTAGTCGGTCTCCATTGCTTCCCTCCAACTCGAAAACCCCAAGCCCAGCTCGTGACCCTTCGACTTCCGTCGATCTCCGGCCTCTTTTCCGATCAACTCCGCCACCGATCGTCGTCGGCTTCCTCCTAGGTATACTCCCTCTCCTCTAGGGTCTCCTCATTGGTAGTTTTCGAATTCTAGGGCTTGATTCCTCTTCTAGGGTTTCGAATTTAATCCTAGGGCTTGTTGACTTTGCATCTAGGGTTTGATCATTTCGATTTTTCTTTCAGCTCTAGGGTTTGTGTAGCTTCGTTTGCTTGTACTCATCGTGCCACGATCATGGCAAAGACGAGGATTCCTATCACTTCATCTGGGGCATCCCCCATGACCGTAGAGCCTTCTAACCCTAGGAATCCGTCTAAGCCCAAGCGCCGTGCTAAATCTACCCAAGCTTCTCCGTCTTCGCCTCCTCTGAAGAAGCAGAGGACGGCGACCGTCAAACCCGGTAAAATGTCTAAGTCTAGAAAGCCTATACTCCACACTCCCACTACTCCTCCTGATTTCGATACTGAGTTTAGACCCGAGGATGAGTCTGGCCATAGGGAACCCACTCCTCCACTTCGTCCTAGGACTCGTCAGCCTAAGGGAAAGGGCCCAATGCCAGCTGGTGGTGTTGACATATCGTTGTGTCGTGACGACCCTTTGTGTCTAGCGGCCTACAACCGTGTTGAACACTGCCCGATGCTATTGGAGCACTATGTTCAGTTTTCAGATTTCCTTGGCTTAGCTGATCTCCTATCCTATAGTGGGCTCCTAGACTACCTTCGCTTCGACCCTAAGGCGAACCCTCGACCCTATCCTCGCATGGTCAAACTATTCTATGCAAATCGTGTCCGGGGCCACTACGATGAGAGTCACTCCATCGAGACTACTGTCTTGGGGACTCCTATAGTTCTCACGGCAGAAATCTTGGGGGAGTTGCTTGGTTGTTCGTCGTCTGGTCTCCTCCCGTCGGACATTTCTGTTGATGATATCTCCTCCTTGGATCAGTCTGTTCTATATGATATCTTCCATGTGATCCCTCCTACCTTCATTGGTGTTCCTTCGAAGTCGTTTAAGCCAAATGCATGGGTGCTCAATCTCATTCTGAAGTCGTGCTTGCTTCCCAAGTACGGCTCATCTTCTCTGCCATCCCAGCCGTTCCTCAAGTTGATTTACACTCTATTCTTGGGTTGCGAGATTAATTGGGCTCGCGTTATACTCGATAAGATGGACTCTTTCGAGTGTATTCGCAAGACCACTAAATCTGTGCATATCCCTTATCCGTGTCTGTTGACCTTGGTATTCCGTCATTTCCGTGTTCCTCTGCCTCCTGACGATGAGCGTCCTCTTGGTCCTCCACTGAACACGACGGCCGTAAAGAAATCTCTTGCGGCACTCCGTCACGTGCAGCGGACGACTCCTTCAGCTTCTCAGGGCACTACTTCGGCAGCTGCTGCTTCTCGATCTCCCACCACACTTGATGATGTCGTTCGGTTACTTCGTCGTCACGAGTCTCGTTTGGCTCGTACCGAGGAGGTAGTTTGCCGTATGGCTAGTTTGATGGGTGTTCAGCTTCCTCCTCCTGTTTCTGAGGATGAGGAGATGGATGATGAGGATATCGATGAGCTTGTCACCTCCTTTGCTCGTGGCGCTGAGGCCACTGCTGCTGCTGCTGCTACCACATCTGCTCCTGGAGCTGCCACCTCTTCCGATGCTCCAGAGACTTCTGCACCAGTGGATCAGACTTCTGATACTGCTGCTGCTCCCGCTGACGTCTCTGCTCTAGACGTGCCTGCTGATGTTCCTGTTGATACCTCTGCCGTTGAGCCAGTCGTCGACGTCTCCACTCCTGCCCCGACGATCCCTTCTGTGCACACACCACTCCTTGCAGCAGAGCCTGAGTCCACTCCCTCGACTGGACCCACGGAGACTGCTGATCCTGCCACTTCCTCCTGAGAGTCAGTTTGGAGGCCTCTCCTGTGATCATTGGATGATACATCTTGTTAAGAGTGTTTTGGGTTAGGATGGAGTTTTGGCGGTGTTTTGATGTGTTTTGATATGTTGGATGTCGGTGTACTTGTTGTACTTTCATTCTGTAGGATGTTTGATGAAGATGTTTCGATGACATATGTTGTATTTTTTGATGTTGATATAGATGTTGCACTTGATATGATGTAGTCGATGTGATTTTGGATGTACTCATGGTATTCATATATATATACATCGATGTTCTCTTTGTTTTACTTCATTGTGCACATTTAATATTCATTCAATGTCTATGATATGTGAATTCATCGCTCGACGCTTAAAAACTTGGTTAAATAGATTATATTTCTATGATTGTATAGAATTGTTTTCCATGCACAAATTTAACCAAGAATATTGAGTATTGGAGGGTATGTTCCTTTATTCAATAAATGAATTTATATTTGGTATTTTGATGATTTTAATTTTCGCTTTTCGATAATGGACAATTTGGCACACTTTGATTTGATTTCATCTCTTTTCCATTGGTGTCAATTAGGTCCATCGTCAATATCTAAGACTCCCGATGTTGAATTTTCCTTATCCTAGTTGTTGTCGTTGTATGCCCCCCATTTTTGGGATAATGCCAAAGAGGGAGAGATAATGATAATGATTAGGGCAAATGAAAATTTAACTCAATTTCCAAGAATCTAATTTGATATGTTAGATTCAGGGGGAGTTAAGATATATATAAGGATTTTCAAAATCCGATATTTCAAAATTCGATTCTCGTTATATATCTTACTCGTCTGATTGATGCAATTTATATATATTCAATTTGGAATTAACGTGTCATCAATGCAGGGGGAGTAAGTATTTTACATTTGAATCATTATTTTTGATTATTATTTATGTTGGTTTGTCATCACCAAAAAGGGG
Organism: Scilla litardierei; assembly: GCA_030789695.1. Classification (NCBI taxonomy): domain Eukaryota; kingdom Viridiplantae; phylum Streptophyta; class Magnoliopsida; order Asparagales; family Asparagaceae; genus Scilla; species Scilla litardierei. The sequence continues at coordinate 33,873,980 of CM061136.1, forward strand.
GAGAATGTTGAGTATTGGACTCCCCGGATTTGGTTTTGGAAGATGAGCAAACATAAATAATTCGTGAACTAACAATTTGTGAGCGCAGTTATTGGAGATTGTCGCCAAATTCACGAGAACAATCAAAGCGACATCTCAAGACTTCTCAAAGCTCGTATTCAATGCCTAAAGCTTCGTTGAAGCTTTTGGACCGTTTTGGAAGTCATGAAGATTTGAACGAAGCTCTCGAAGACCGTTCCTTAAGGTTTTATTTATAGTCTTTTAGCTTCGATCTATAGAATGTTAAGCCTTGAGTATATCTTACATTTCTATCTTCATAACGCTCTTATCTTAGCTCTAGGATCGTTGTAGAAGTCCATTCTAACTTCCTCGAAGCATCGCGCTTCGATTCGGACTTCTTGTGCATGTTAGTTGGTTCAAGAAGAAGAACTGACCGACTAGATGGTGATCTAGTCGGTTGGCAAAGCTTCTTGGACCGACTAGTTTGTTTCCTTAATTTCATGCACTTTACTGTTTACAGTTAGTCGGTCTACGTTGACTCACCGACCGACTAGTTTGTGAACTAGTCGGTCAGTGATGCTTCTTTGACTGACTAGTTGAGCTTTACTGTACATGCTAATTTTCTCCTGAGCTACTGTTTATCGTTAGTCGGTCTAAGAACGTTTGGTGACCGACTACTTGATAATCTAGTCGGTCAACATTTGTTCTTGGACCGACTAAATCAATTTGTATTCAGACTATTTGCTTTTGACTCTTAGTTGGTCTAAGTTCACTGACCGACCGACTAGTTGTGAAACTAGTCGGTCAGACAGTCTTCTTGGACCGACTAGATTTCTAGGTCTGAAATTCAATCTCTTCACTGTTCTTCACTTAGTCGGTCCATGTTGTTTGACTGACCGACTAGTTGATGAACTAGTCGGTCAGTGGTTGTTCTTTGACCGACTAGTTGCTTCAGATTTCTAACCGTTGGGATTTGACCTAACTCATTTTTATGGGACCCTATAAATACGAAGCTTGGTCATTTCTCTAGAAAAAAGAGCTGTTATTAAGAGATTCATTGAGATTGAAAGAGTTAGAGATTCTCACTCATTTCCAAGCTCTCTCCCTCACAAGAAATCCATTCTCTCACTTTCTAGATCTAGAATCCATCTTGAGAGAAGTTTGTTCTTGGTGAGCCTTTCAAGCTCTAGCTTGATTCAAGTCTCCAAATCTCTCCTAGGCACCCATTGCTGGTCATTTCTTTGGTGCTAGGTCTTTGTGACTTCATCTTCCTCAAATCCCTCCTTGCACCTATTTGGTAAGAATACTCAAGGTATATGATTTTGTGGTAAGATTGTTTATTTCATTATAAACTCATTTATATTGCTTATTGATTCTCTCGGTTGTGAGAGAAGGTTGTGATCCCGGGTTGTGGGATTCACTATTGCCATTGCATGTATGATTTGATCTTGTGAAGGTTTTTCACAAGATATCATAGTGGAAATCTTGGGTTAGGGTTTCTAACCTAAGTATCCGGAGGGGATCCGGGTGGTTGGGACGTAGGATCACCGGGAACAAGTCGGGGAGACTTGGGTGGATCCGAACCCAGTAAAATTCTATTGTTAGCATTGTTTATTTTGTTGTTGTCATCAATTTAAGCTTCTGCAAATTGATTTGGTAGTTGTGTGCACGATAATTAGGAATTATACTCCTTGTTAATTTTAAAGTACTATTCACCCCCCCTCTAGTACTTGTGCAGTAGCTTGTAGGGCATTACACGAAGTTCATCCATTGTTACCTCGGTGTCATCCGTGTCGGAGTCACTCTCATTTGAGAGTGGGTCTTCAAGTGCCATGAAGCACATGTGGGCGCTCTCACCCTTCTCATCATCGGAATCGCTTGATGAGTCATCACTTGAGTCATCAAAGGTACCTACTAGTCCTTTCTTCTTGTCACTTGAGTCACCAAAAATACTCTTCCTCATTCCCGGAAAAAGGATATAGAATCATATGATCAAAACGTGGACAATAGTAGTGATGGGAGGGGGGGTGGTCAAAAATATCAGCAGGACCAAGCAGAGAATGGGAAGCATAACGACAAAAAATCGGAGGCATCAAGGGTGTACTTAAGCTGGTGGTGATGTGCCATCTCCGTCCTGAGGCGGAGGTGGGGGGGTGGTGGACGTGGAACGGTCTGCTGGGCGGGTGGTGGTCGTGGCAGTCGCTCGAGAATCTGGGTCAAGCAATAGTGAATGCTAGGAAGTAGCTCGAGGCGGTGCTGCATGGCGGTGACTGTGGAAGACAAAGCCCTAAAATCGCCTCGGAGTCCACTCAACCCCCCCTCAAGAGCGCGAACGCTCTGAACTAAGGCGTCAGGGGGTAGTGGAGCGGAGGGACGGACAGGTCTAGGCTGAGCTGGTCGGGGCTGTCTAATACGGGCGGTGTAGGTGATCGGGACAGCAGGTGTCACGCCCCGCTTCCCAAAAATATGGAGGCGAAGCGTGAGAAGGTCCGCTCAGACTTGAAGCTACAAAGCTGCAAGTCCGATAAGCGTCAATCAAATTTAAAACTGCAGGTCCTTGCAACGCGAGCGAAACAAGATAATAATAATGAAATGAGACAAAAGAATAATCTCAGAATATCCATAAATATAAATTCCAACATCGCAGAAAAGCCACCAGGCTGAAATAAAAGAGAGTCTAAAGGCCCAAACATGGCCAACAAAAGTACATCGTACAAAATAAAGGTGACACGCACCAACAACTAACAACAAACCTAAAACAAAAGAAAGCTCAGCAAAGTAACCAAGAAAGATCACAGACGTCCACAAAACTCCCCCTAGGCAGACATGGACTCAGGCTCAGCGTCAGCAACACATCACGTACAAATCAACGGTCTCTGGCTCAAGGTCTAACATGTGACACCCAAAAGAGCAAGGGGCACATGTCAGCAAGTCTACAAGAGACTTGTGCAAGGAAACTGAAAGTAGGCAAAAGTAAAGCAACGTAGCAGTTCTAGCATGAATGCGATGACATGGCAGTTAAAGTATGAGTGCAACATGTAAAGTAAAGTAAAGTAAAGTACGAGCATGGCATTTAAACATGGGATGGATGACAAGTATTACATGAATCATTCATAAGACAAGTACAAGACAAGGAAAGTAAGCACCTCGTGCACAGAGATTCCGTCTTCTGGCTAGAGGGCTGATCGGGCCACTCCTAAGCTCAGTTGACCGTTTATCCCTACCCCTCCACGTGTATCGAGCCAGGGCCTTACCCCCGAACGGGAATGCTCGCTTCTGGATCACGAGCCAGGAAGTGTTTTTAACAAGTATGGCATAGGGGTGCACCTAGCCGGACCAGGAAACTGGGCACTGGCATTTGACCAACACATGAGGCCCGTTCCCCGGTAGTAGTATCCAAGGAGTACAAGTATTGTAGCGTGTGCTACGAATGCAACAATCAACTGGGATGACATGTAAGATGCAATGCATGGCAGTTAAAAGTGCATACAGATAAGAAAAGTAAACGTGGCAGTTTAGTATGCATGAACAACAAGTTTAAAGAGTTGGATCTAGCTTCGTTGTCAAGCTAGATCCATTTAGGTGATGGACCTAGTTTCATTGTCAAACTAGATCAAGTAGGCATCTAGCCAGCTATCATTTCACTGACTAGTCTCTTTTACGCTGAAAATAAGGAAGTGGCCTAAAAACATGGCCATACATAAGAGTTGGCAAGTTTCACTTGCCTGCAAGTACAACGTCTGAGCACACCGTCCAATGAGTCCAAAATCACAATTATCCTACATGCACAAGTCCACCGGCCTAAAGTCCATATTATTAATCTTGATTAGTGAATTTAAAACATTTAAAATACTTTAAAAACATCAATTTTAGTCTTGATTAACATGCAATGGGTTGGGGGTCCTAGGGGTGCAAAGCGTTACCTCAACACGACGCGAAAGCTACACCGGCGTCGGGTAGCGACGCCGGGGGTTGGAATAAGAGAACGCGCTCCAAGTCCAGAGTCCAAATTAGTTTCCTCGCTGGAAAGTTCAGAGCATCAACCGGAGCAACGGTTCCAGATTCTAAAGCTAGCACGTGCGACGACGGGCTACGACAGGTCGCAACGTCGTGCACGGCGAATCGTCGGAGAGAAAGCACCTAGGTGGGGCCCACAGTAGTCCTAGGGACCTTTGGGGGACCCACAATACCTCTGGAGAACTTGGGGGCCCACGGTGGCAAGCGATGCGACGGGTGCGGGGTTGCGACAAGTGGCTCTCGGTCGTACACAGCCAATGCGGGGGATTCCATCGGTCGGGCTCATGCGGCGGGGCTGTGCAGCGCTTGGGGTCGGTCGCAGTGGCGGGTGCGGAGAAGTCCATCGGTCGGTCGCTTGGGGCGGGTCGGTCACAGCGCTGTGCGGGTGTTGCAACGTTGCAACGTTGCAATGAAGCGGCGATGCAGCATGAGCGGGGGAGCACTTCGGTCAGACACGGGGCGGAGCGGGGTCGGTGCGGGCTCTGCGAAGCGGGCTGTGCGGTGCGGGAGTTGGGGCGAAATCTCTCGGTCAGACCGAGACATCCTCTCAGTCGGGCACGGAGATGCGAGCGGGCGGCTGCAGCGGGTGCGGAGCGGAGCTTGGTGCGGGCGGTGGCCTCGGTCAGACCGAGGGAATGGGGCGGAATTCTTCGGTCGTGCGGCAGCTGATCGTCGCAACGTTGCGACGAATTGTCGCAACGTCAATTTTGGGTTTTGGAAGAGGCTAAGGTTAATTTCTTGCGAAAATAGGTCTTCCTAGAGGTTGTTTATATAGTGTAGGTGAGTTGACTTGGTCTAGGGCTAAATCTAATAGGATTAGAAGTTTAAAATAATTTAAAATTTGAAATTCAACTTCTCCAACTCACCCAAGGATTTGACCTGGTCCAAATGAGCTGGAAATTGGCTCAAAAATTCTGTAAAATGTTTGAAACTCAAATAAATTTTATTTGGCCGAAATTAATTTAAAAATAAATTATTAAAAATATTATAAACCTTGTTAAAAATATAAAAGTGGTCAAATAAACTCCAAAAATTATAAAATAAATATCGGGGTGATCGTGATGACGAATGTGAGATAACTAAGAAGACGGATCTCAATTTCGACGTTGGACGACGAAACTAAAAATAGAAACGTCTCCCGTCAAAAGTGAAAATCGTCACGTCTCATCGAGTAAGATTAAATTGTGGGAAAACGACTCGAGAAATGTCGTTCCAAGATAGTGCCACTATTTAATACTCTCAGAGACGTTCATAATGGCATATCACACGAAAGTGTTCACAAACAAATAAAGTCTAAAACAAACACGTGCACGGCCAAAAGCACGTGCACGAACAACGTACGACGAAAAGTGGTCGTTACATCCTCCCCACCTTAGAATAAAGTCCGTCCTCGGACTTTCTAATGTAGCTAGTCACCCTAGTAACTACTCCAATCAAGTCATATAATAATTCAACCAGGTATAGTCATTACAAGTGCTTATATATGCACTAGGTAGTCAAACATTAATACTACCAACACGTATATATATTCACGTACGTTATACATTTATACCTATTATAGTCAGTCAAATTCATACACGTATTTCAATCATATATATATAAACATACATCCCTTATGTAACTGCTACTCACAAAACAATAGTTCAGGTACTTACATAAGGATAGTCTTACGCTTAGCAAATACAATCATTGCTCTACATATAGATAGCTACCTATGCACAAACATCAAGGGTATGCTACCCTCTAATATTCATCCAACACCAAACACATCAACACATGTAGTCACACCATACCATTATTAAGTCAAATTTTACTATATCTAATATACATTCATTACCACTATCGTTTCACAATATATAGTCATTCAAATACATGCAAATAGTTCACCATATATTCACATCACGTACGGTCCTATAACTGTATTTACGACACGCCACATATATCATAGTCACCAATAACTATAGCTAAGCACATACTTACCCGTGCATGGTGCACCCCCATACACGCTAACATTTCATTTACATACACCAATCATACCATCATATATCCAGTACATCTACACACCTAGTTTAGCTAGTACACATACGTTCACACAACAAGTCCTTAGTAAATAACTATACCACAAGACCAGCACCTATAGCTATATACTGGCGTAGCGACCCACAATCATGTGCGTAGCACAACCAGGCACAACCACTCCTATCACTATACATACATCAAACATTGCTATATTCAAACTTCAGACATACATTCAATATACTTAGAGTATACCCACTCAAGCTTGAGTGAGACTCAATACACATATCAGAATATTCTATATACGTAACACGACATTTATACCTATAACGATACCACTCCATTATATATATATACTAGTCATAACCCGTGCCCGCGGGCACGGTGCATTTAAGATTTTCCCCTGCGAAATATTTTTTCCCCCAAAAAAATTATTTAAACAGCCAAAATTTAAAAAAACAAATTAGCGCAAAAATATTTAGAGGCACGGGCGCCTTAGGCATGGAACAACAAATTCGGCACATGCTCCTTCGACACCGAATGACAAATTCGGCGTGGGCGACTTCGACGCGGAACAACAAATTTTGCGTCGTAGGACAACAAATTCGGCACGGGCGCCTTTGGCACGGAATAACAAATTCGGCGTAGAAAAACAATTTCGACGCGGAACAAAAAATTAGCGTTAAAAAATTTAGCTGCGTGTTGGCGCTTTTGGCGCATACGCTAAATTTTTTTACACTAATTTGTTGTTCCGGGTCGAATTTATTGTTCTACGCGAATTTGTTGTTCCGCACCGAAGGCACCGGTGCCGAATTTGTTGTTCCATGTCGAAGGCGACTGTGCCAAATTTGGTGTTCCGTGTGGAATGCACCTGCACCGAATTTGTTGTTCCGCGTCAAAGACGATCATGCTGTTAAATTTTTTTACGCTAATTTGTTGTTCCGCGTCGAATGTGCCCGCCGCACCGTATTTATTGTTCTGCATCGAAGGCGCCCACGCCGAATTTATTGTTCCGTGTCGAAGGCGCACGCGTCGAATTTATTGTTCCGTGTCGAATGTGCCTGCGTCAAATATGTTGTTTTGTGCTGAAGCCGTCTGCACCAAATTTGTTGTTTTGTGCCGAAGACGCCCACGCCAAATGCACCCTTGTCGCTAAATATTTTTACGATAATTTGTTGTTCTTTTATGTATTGGCTGCAGAAATAATTTTTTGTGAAACAAAGATTTTACAGTGGAAAATCTTAAATGAATTGTGCCCGCGCGCACGGGTTATGGAAGAATTTAAGGAAGGGGCTACGACATTGGCGTTGGGGAGGAGACAAAATAATTAAGGGAGAGATAGAGCGAGGAAAGGGCTTTTGACCTACTTAAGCTCAAAAACATTACTTAATGATTATTAGGGTGATAAAGCAGTTAGTACATAAGTAGATCACGTGAGATTAAGCTTAAAAACAATTAATCATTCCGTTTACACCCCAAGAGGAGGACCATGGGGTATATGGCGGTGAGCTAAACAGAGGTTTTTTTTAATGTGAAAGTGTTTAACATGTATTAGGGTAATATTGGCCCACATTTAACATTGGGACTCGAGAGAGAATTATACCCTTGGGATGGATGACGACCGGAAGAACCAAGGAGATTCAATAATGGCATCCAAAGTCGTTAGGGAGCCCTATTTCTAGCACATGTACACTGTTGGGTCCTACCTACATAAATAATAGTCCCCAACACCATGAACAAAGTTCCCAGTAGTAGGCGGTGCATCACTGCTTGGGCTAGCCCATGCCGGCCCAATTTAATAATTCGGGAAAAATCTTAGAACATAATCCAACCTAACATATTACCGCATTATTATTTTAAAAGAAAACTTCAAGCTGAAATTTTATAACTAAATATATTACAAATAAACTGATCCAAAATAGCTACAACGAAACATATGATGCATAACGTGCTCTAGGACTGTCTCAGTGCGTAAAGGAATTTCTATGTAACATAGAAACAAAGAAAACAATCAAGTCGCTGACCAAAAAGTCGTCCAGTGGTTACTTATCTACACAGATATCAAATGAGATTCGTATGTTACAAAAAGCAAGCGGCGATGAAATTAGTATCTTTCACTGGACTGGACTGGAGTCTCTCATACTGAAGTGATTATGATGATCAGCGGGAACAGAAACAGCCTCCATCTCCATTGGCCTCAAATTAAGAGCAAGATGGTTCGGTGTAGCAAGTTGTACCTGGCCGTTGATTTGAGTATCAGTCAGCATGCTAAAGTATGCATGAGTCTCCCAACCTGCGTCACACAGAAAATACGATGACACTCAAGTCTGGAATAACATAAATCAGCAAAACAAAAGAGCGTGATAAGATTCAAAACTTATCATCGAAGACCATGTCATCAACATCAATAGATTGGAAACGAAACAAATAAGAATATATTTAGTTACATTTGAGCTATAGTGACTCCTATTTCACTACGCGCAAAAAGTAAAAGCTCATACCAAAAGGCCAACGAAATTTTAGATGAAAAATAATTATTAAAGTACATTTATCTTTATTTAGTTCCACAAAATTTAATGGACACTGAAAACGATCAATAAGACTTGGTGACATGTAGTTTAATACTGATTTAGCACACACATATCATTCAATAGATCCAACTATCCTAATAGCAGTTTTCATCCGTAAGCAAATACATGAATTTTTAGCACACACATGAATTTTATTCTAACTGGCACAAATCCAGTTTTCAACCGTAAGCAAATCCAAATATGAAAATAATGAACACCAGTTTCATCCCAGAAATATACAATTCTTCACCGAATGGAAGACCAAGTATGCAAACAATATACCCAGGATGGAACTTTCGGTTCCCTATGTATGCCTCAAATTTCTGTTTGAATTCCAATGGTTTGTGTAGCATTTCACAGCCTGCAAGTAAGTAAAGTGGAGATATTCAAATAAATCGAGAAGAAAGAGGATAGTTCCCCAAGGTACATGATGAGAACAATGCCACATTGACCCCTCAAAATTTAAAACAGAAGCATGATCATGTTTCGATATACCCTACTCTACATACATTGGTTCTGTTAATCACAATCTGTTAGTGCTTCCTGACATTTTAGAAAATAAATGCAACATCATTCACTTTAAACTGGTGTCTCCTGGATATGCTTACCCAATTTGTACCTGGATATGCTTACCCAACATCATTCACTTTAAACTGGTGTCTCCTGATGTTTAAATAGCTTCCTGACATTTTAGAACAATGTTATGACTCCTCCTGATTTGAGCTCAACATGTCCAGCACCATCTTCGCAGGTATCTGATTTGAGTTCAACATGTCCAGCACTATCTTAGCAGGTATCTTGGCAAGTATAACAAACATGGCTTGACAAAAATGTTCTTCATTGCCTCAAATTGTTCCAACGTATAAAAATCTCATACAATGAAACGAACATCAAAGAGGATATATTTTCCAAAAAGGAGATTTAACATAAGCGGCATTTGGAAAATACATAGCATCTGCAAATGTGTTTCTAATTAACAGAGAATTATACACTATTCATACTGAAATAAATCAATCATTTAATTAACAGAGAATGAAACTTCATGGTTTCAAATAGTAATTCGACAGACCCTTTGTTTACAAATAACCTAATAACAACAAACCAAATTAGCAGAGAAACCAAAAAACTACCCACGTTCTCAAATAACCTAATAACAACTAAACAAATAATGTGCAAAAATCAAATAACGTGAATTTGAAAGTGGAATGAACTGAAATTAAAGTGGAATGCAAACAAATGAACTACAAACTACAAATGAAACCAATTACATAACGTGGAATGCAAACAAATGAACAGCAAACAAATTCAATAATGTAAACGGGTCAATATCATATGAAACAAATTACCTCGGCTTCTTCGCAAAGCTCAACTGTGCTCAGTCAAAAACCTCAGATTCTTTGCAAACCTAATAACAAACAAATAGAAATCAAAAGAGAATGAGACATCAACAGACGCAATACACTAAAAGCGAGGGAGATGCCTTTAAAAATGCCATTTACTTAATGCATGCATGAGCCATGGCAAGGCTTTTGCAGAAACCAATGTCATTTTCGGTATCATATAAATTGGGACTGGGAATGGCAGTTTAGAAAAAAATGGATTACTTGCTACTTAATTTAATCAACTCCTTATTCTTTCAACACACTTCAGAAGTTTCTCTAGCTATTTACACTCATGGAAATTAGGAGTATCATGTCATTGCTCACTTTTTTTCAAATCTTAACATGAATCTTAACCATCAATTAATATGAGAAAGAATTAGCCAAAGTTCATTGTTAACATGAATTTCAACCATGTAATTCTTTAATTTATCTGTGGTCTATAAAGCTCCATATATGAAGTTGATAGGTGATTAATTTCAAATATATCAGAATGTTTGGGCTCATTTACTTCTCTAAACCAAAAAAATTAATAATAATGTTTCCTTTGAAAATTCATTACCCCTGAGACAAATATGTGCCAGTTGTTGTGTTAATAGCCCATTTACTTGAATCCTTTTTCTGCATTTAGCTTGACAAAGTGATATTTCACTTATAGTTTAAAACATAGATGCTAACCTTGCGACCATAAAAACAATTTGATCTCAATAATAAATGAATTAAAATTTTTGTTTTATTTTAAAATATTAGTAACTGATGAAAGCATAAACGGAAAAATATACAAATATGAAGAACCCAATTGCATAAAGAAAATACAGATATATATTCCACAAAACCCAATTTGTTTCTCTTTCCAGCTGACCCCATCCGAATTTGTTTCTAGGATTTAACAGGATATTCCACAAAATCAGATTTGATAATGCAAGAGATCTCATATACACAACTAATAAAAGAGACTGCGAAAATTCAATACCGGGCAGCTTCCACTTATGTATCAAAAAGGCCATGATTTGAATGGAAGAAATAAAATCTGTCAAACAAACCAAGAACAGAATGAAAACAATACAATTGTGTTAGGAACAATACTTTTAGCCTATGAACTGGCCCATTCTCACCTCCCATCTCCCATATTTGTGCAATATGACACCGCAAACACAGCCACTGTCATCAGGGATTAAGCGCCACGGCCAGACCAAACTTGGCACTCTTCTCAGTGGCCTTGGGGTCAACCTCCCCAGAGAGGGTGACAAATGACTTTGGCATGAACTGATGATGGATGAGACCACTGGCCTTGCCGTGGTTGTTAACGCGAGCCTTGACCGAAGTCAAAGGGTCCAGAGCATGCTGGGTCCCAAAGGCGAGGGTGTTTTCATTGCTAGAGAAGCTGTGAGTCAGTTCTACACCAACTGTAGTGCTTGAAAGTGGGCTCACCAAGTGGTAATAAGATGCACTTAAGCTATCTCCCTTGTTGTTCCTGCTACCAAAATTTATAAACAACTGAATACTTGTCATATTTTGATGGACATACCTTAAACATTTTGTAAGCCAGTGATGGAATAAAAAAGATCATCGTTTTGCGAAAGCGGCATAAATGGTCAATGCGGCAATTAGATTAGCGCTCAACCCCATCATTGTACTTGGTGAAGTTCCCGGTTGCAGCATCAAGAGAAACATGAGCACCAACAGAGAGGACACCAGTTCCAAACACACCCGAAAGATTGACACAGGGTTAGCAGTTAACCCAATGCTCGCATTAACCCCAGCATAATCAGGTAAGTACTGCATCTCCACCTAACAATACGAAAAATTAAGTAAATATGGGTATTCAACAAATCAAGATAGAAATTGCACGTTGATTTGGTAATAGAGATCAAAGGGCAAGGGTTTTTTTAACCTTTCCAGACTCTTGGTCTGAAACAACAAAGCTGATGATGGACTTCAACCCATGAGTAGCAAGTTCATTAATGGTAATGGTTGTGGAAACCTGCAAGAACAACAAAAATGTCAGTCTCGCAACATAAATACATATGAGAAGTAGCATTTGTCGATAATAATTAGTTGAGTACTACTTTGACTTATAACTTTTTCAGTGTGCATGAAAATAAATGGAGGTTCCATGCAGACAACATAATAGAAAGAGTACACTATGGAATCTCTGCATGAGCAACCAAAGAACGAAACAGCAACCTCACGGAAATTAAGAACCAGAAACGATGAAATGCTTACATTAGAGTCTGAGTTAGCTTTCACATCAACTGTGACATTTTTGTTCTTGAGTTGAGACTGAATCTCACCAAAGATTAGGCCATTCTTCCTTGTACCTGAGGCTATATTGCCTTCAATATGGATCAAAAAATTAGAAAAAAGAAAATACCCGCAGACAATACATTGCATATAAAACTTGAATGATTATAGCTTGCAGATTTTATAAGACCAAAGCTTACACAGTGAACACATACAGATTGCAATTCTTGCAAAATGAAGCATGATAGTCAGCAACTTACACATTCCACTGTAATTATTTACAATGCTAGAAGAAATAAGAGCTTTAATCTGCCTTGTAATTACTTCATAATCCCCGAAATCTATGATCATGCATAAGTCCCACCCTTATTTCCACAGCTAGTATTTCTAACGATAGGTTTAGTGCATAACCAAGACTCCTTCCCCCTATTTCACATGCCCATATTTTCTATATAATATCATAAGTAACCCAAGAAATAACATGAAATATTGACTAAATTGCAGATTACCATACATACAAACATTACAGATTAACATACAAATAAACATTAACAGAAGACTTAAAAAGCTGATGATGGACTTCTACCCAGGAGTAGAAAGTTCTTCAAGGGTAATGATTGTGGAAACCTGCAAGAACAACAAAAATGTCAGTCTCGTAACATTAATAAATATGAGTGGTGTTTGTCAATAATAGTTATCTGAGTATTGCTTTGACTACTAACTTGTTCAATGTACATGAAAATTGATGGAAATTACATGCAGACAAACATAATAGTGGAAGTACACTATGCAACAAAAGAACAAAACATCAACCTCCCAGAAAAAATGACCCAGAAACAATGAAATGCTTACATTAGAGTTTGAGTTAGCTTTCACATTAACTGTGAAATTTTTGTTCTTGAGTTGAGACTGAATCTCACCAAAGATTAGTTCATTCTTCCTTGTACCAGAGTCAAGTAGCTATTCATATCCTCCCAAACTGGCTGCAATCTAACAAATACACGTGTGTCTCTTATCTGCATGAAAAAAAGCCAATGAACCACCACAAATATGTAAAACCATCACGATATAGATATTCTAAAACTGGATACATGATCCATATCAAGACCTTAATGAGTAAAATGGTATTCAACTCCATCCAAATACATGATACACTTCTACACTTCCTTGACTTTCTTTCCCTTCCCTGCCAAAGAACAACCAATTAATTTAAACATCTACATATACATCAAAATGTGCATAAATCATGCCGATGATTTATCGATTACTATTATATAAGTGCCAGACTATATTTTACCAAAACAACATTTGAGGAATTTATTTTCACTCATAAAAACTTATGTAACTGCATTGTCATGCAGAATTCAATTGCATGTCAAAGAACAAAATCAGTTAATAATTACACGTGACTCGCTAAACAACGTACATAAAAAATGATAGGAATACCCCTAAGTTGGAAATACCAAAGTAAGATAAATGAACATATAACTCAGTGACTTTTCTCTTCTTAAAATAAACCATCACAATTTCCTGCCAATTTTCAAGATGATTATTGCTACAGAAGCAACATCAAAACTATTCATGCAACAAAAAGGATGCTTGTAGGAATATGAATACAATCTTGTAAGTGTAATCCACAATTTTAAACATGAAATTCTCTGGAGAACTTACATAAAGGTGCCTAGCATCCATGCAACTGATGAGAACTTTCATCTACTTCTGAGTTTCTTTGCATGGCTTAGACTCTCCCTAATCCGGTCGTTGCTTCAAAAAAATTGGATAAAAAGACACTTCTATTCATTTTACATAGTCTGCAGGCTGCTCTGTGGCTGGCCATTGATCAAATGCATGAATGACATGTGGAGATTTTTTACAGGCTTGTAAACAAAAACTTTTCTGTTAACAGTACAATAAAGATAACCTTTCCACCAGGTTTACTTAAACTTTTCTGTTAACACTACAACAATGCTTTTGAATATTTCAAGTATATTTCAGCCTATCTTTGCCCTTATCCAATCCCCTTTCCAGTAAATGGTGTAATTAACTCGCCAAGTATATTTCAAGAAAATGTGAAAAGTTAAGCTCTTCTGACAAAAATTTTATCAGTCAATTACTTTCTTTTGTTCTAGATGTCAATATCACATACAACTCTAACATTTTTAGGCTTTTTAAACCTGACATGCCAAAACATATACTAACATGGTCATATTTCATTGTTATCTCTTCTAAATTCCACTAAAGATTAACATTCACAACAATGAGGAAAATCCTAAATAACTGCTTTAAAAAGTTACCTTCCGAAATCATCACAATAAGTAACTCTCCAATGCAAAATCCACTTCCCTTCCAAATTACATCCAATAATCAGTTTCCATTTTTCTCCTTACTCATCCTGTCATTCCAATCTCACTGTAACTTTCCCCACAACCTAAAATAAAACCAAAATTTTATCAGTGAGTAAGAAAATTTGACAAAAATAGTAACCAAATTTAAAATATCACAGTAAGATGCAGTTGGAGTTCGCTTCAATTGGAATGTTTCATTAAAGATGATCTGGGCATCTGGAGCTTCGAAAATAGGTCGGCTATGTGTAAACTGGCCCTAACTACATGAAGAATCCTGAAATGAGTGGACTTGGATGAAAACTTTGATATTTTAAGGGATCCATGAGCAATATCATGTGAGGGATAAATCTAGTGCACCGCTTGGTTAACTGAGATCAATATAGGCAAAATTAAATGATAACCATTTTCTATTCTATAATGATACTGCTGCTTTAATATGAATACTCAAAGTAGCATATGTAGTTATTTCATAATATTCTTTTATTATATCACTACCCAACTCAATATATCATGAAAAAAGGACAATTACACCAAGAAAACTCATCAATTAATTTAGGGGAACTTCATCCTAAATATTTATTTAAAGAACTACAATAAATCATTTCCTTCCACAAATTGCAAAGCATCTGACAACAAACCAAGCCAGCCGATAAGTGTTAACTCATAATGGGTGTTTGGTTTTCGGCCTAGATAATGATTCCAGCCTTGAGAAAATTCAAGACAACTTATAGAAATTAGTAGACAAAAGCAAATTCAAAATTTGCAATGAAGTTTGAAAACATTACCATGCCTGCAAGCCAAGGGTATGTTTATATTTTGCGACTCCATGGTGTGCAAAATATACCGATCCTGCAAAAATAAGAAACCAAAACTTTGTTGTTAAGCTTCAATTTTTTAGAAGAAGACACAATTTTTAGAAGAAGACCTTCTTTTCCAATGTAGTGTAATTGCCCTAATACAAAAATTTGTTGGGATAAACGAATTTCTACCAGAGCTTTTAGCAAAGCAAAGCTAAAATTGAGTTAAGCTTTTTTCAGAAAAGCCTTCTTTCCTAATTTAAATTATAGTTGTAATCGATGAGTATCAAAATAACCAAAATCAACCACAAAATTTCTTAAATTTAAGATCGACCTAAATTAGTCAAACAAATTTATAAGAAAAAGTATTTAAAATGATAAATGCAGGAACTCACATGAACGCTCGAATGAACAATTTCCCCTTCATGTCTTCGCAAGCAATGATCCTCATCATATGAACGCTCTTCAACCCAAATCTCCCAACTGGGTTCTCTCCATTCAAGCATTCTCCATGGTTGTCATAGAAAGGAACATCATTTTGGCCTTTAAGCCCAAACCCAAGTGAAATCTCATGGTATAGAACCGAGTTCATTGGCTACGGCTGTTTGATGAATTATTGCAGTCTTCCTGGCCTGTCGATTCAACATGAGAGATGCACCATTTGTGGTCTCTTCCGCAATCTTCAAGCAATTGTTTATAGCCTTTATGACCTCCTCAAATGTGTGGGCTACACATCTTCCTCGCATTCGAACACTCTGATACTCGGATCTGTCCATAGCATTTGTTGTTCATGTTTTCAACATGATCCTAAAAAAGTTACAGGTCGATATCACTTGCAAATAAACTGGTAAAAATGCAAAACGTGATAAAAATGCAAGATATTGAAGTATCCAGATATTTAAAAAGATAGGTTCTATAATAATTCTTAAAAAAATTGGAATGATAAAGCATATCAGAAACACAAAACATCTAATTATGATATCAACTGATAGAAATTCTTATTCTTCAAGTTCTTGATACCACATAGGCAAATGAAATTTATTCAGAGGTTGCAAAAACTCATCAACATAATCAATTGAAAATATGATAAAAGCAACACAAAGCCTAGATAAAGTAAGAACAACATACACAGATCAGCAACCGCGAGAAGAATTTTTTTAAGCTTGTCCTTGATGGTAAAAAAGGATTTTGTTTTCAAAATTCTGATACATTATTGGGTTTTATGGTAAGGAGAAATATAGTTTTGTACTGAAGAAGATTAATTATTGTTATGATAAACCAGATCAAGTTGATATAATAAACTTTTATAGCTAAATAATTCCCACTTCCTCATGAATGTTGGCGCCGTATTGATATAATAAACATAGTTGACTAATTATATTGATTATATTCAAAGTTTTGGAAAAAATATTGATTCTAATTGTGATCATGTTAGTTGACCTTTAGTAGTCATGCCTTGCCTCAATATTTGAGATAATCAAACAGGTTCTGTGCATGAAAATGTAAGACTTCATATTACCAATAAAATATCAATAACAAAAGGATGCAAGCTTTCCAACAAAAAATTGGAGCAAAAACCCATCTCTAACCTCGGCCTTCGAAGCTCCAGATGCCATTGGCTTCCAGAAAATGTGAAGGATAGCACACATTTTTCTCTCTTGCTCTTGATGACGACGACGGAGCAAAAAATTTGCTTGCCTTCCCGAATCATCGCTCTACAAAAGCAAAAAATTATGAATGAAACCTCAACAAAGATCAGTATGCTGTCACCAAATCATATCTTTATTTCCATTCATTTACATGTAAGTGACTTCCATGCACACAGAAAAACAAACTTAGTATATTGAATAGTAGATTGATTATTATTGTAATGAGGACTGCATTATGGTTATCTCAAATATTGGCATACTGATCAGAATGGAAACAAATATGTCAGATGGAGCGTAGGTAGCTGAGCCGTGCACAGAACTGGAGCTTGATAAAATTAAAATCATACAAATATATGAAAGTTTTTTACCTGGCTTCTCTGGACCTCCACATTACAGAACCCAACCGGTGGAACGATGGTGGTGGATGATCTCGACGGCACCAAATGGAGCGATGACCAGCAAAGCCTCTGCTTCGATTGTGACATTATAGAATCTCTGCAACGACCCCACGGAGATCGATTCCACCAAAAACCCTAAGCCCGTGTGCCTACCTAGAGCGGGGAGAGAGAGATTTTGTGAGGGATCTTTAAACCCGTGCGAATCCAAACCCGAGGAAGCTTCCAAGAGGCATCTAAATCTCTGCAACGACCCTGAACTGATCGATTCCACCAAAACCCCTAAACCCATGCACCAACCTAGAGGGGGGAGATTCTGTGAGGGATCTGAGGTTTTGGGTGTTGCCTTGAGTTTTATGGGGGGTTTGTAGCGCGAGGGATGGGTTAGGGGAGTTTTTGAGGGGGCAGAGCGCTGGCGAAAACTTGGGATGGAGCACCGGCAAAAACTTGGAATGCATGCACGCTTTTCGAGGAGACTGAGTTATCCTTATCCCAGTGTTTTTTAAAATTCAAACTCATTGGTTTAACCCAAATTATTTCCCCCCACCTCAATTCTTCCCAAATTCAAACAAAAAATTCAAAAACCTTCCCTCCAAAGTTTGTCCTAGTCATCAACTTATATCTCTTATCCAATTTCTCTTATCCAATATCTCTTATCCAAAAACCCATGATAACATCACTCATTTATATACCCCAAATACAATTCAAACCCTTATCCAATTTCTCTTATCCAAAAACTCTTATCCAAAAACCCATGATAACATCCCTGTTTTATAATATAGATATATATATATATATATATATATATATATATATATATATATACCAATACAACCATATGCATACCATAAGTCAATCACACTCAATATTTAGTCAGGTAATACTTACATAGTTAAATCAATTTATATACCATAATAATAGTAATACAGACATCAGCACACATATATTTATAATACCCTCCCTAATACATGCATACGCATTCATCGTATAGTCACACACATGTAATATATATATATATATATATATATATATATATATATATATATATATATATATATATATATATATATATATATATATATATATTCACACCATAGCCTGCTACCTATAATTAGTATAATAATACACCTATACATACAAAATTAAGATGTGCAATAGTCGTGTATACCTCCCGGTATGCACGCATGCAACATCCCGCGAAAGCAAACAATACCAATCAAAATTTTAACCCTACTACCTTATGTATATCACCTATATACTCAGGCAACAAAACATAACTACTTACGTCTAATCACAATACATATCTACTTACGAGCACATACTCATACATACTAATATACGGGTCACTCAATAGGCCTACTTACTTATCTATACGTACACCTCTTATTATCACTCCTAACATACACATAGCTTTACCAATCATTTATTTCAACCATCACAAGTATCTCTAACTACATACACTCCATTAGATATTCCAACACTAACTCTTATATACACAAGCATCCCTAGTATAGTATAGCTATCCACACCAAAATCTATAACTACTAACACACAACAACTTCGTACTATCACGAATAACTCCGAGTTTATATATATATATATCACACAATAGGCAAGCATCAATATACTATGGGGGTACACTCATTCAAGCCCACGTACACAACTTAGGTACGTGCACTACGACTACCTCACAAGGTCCAAGGGCCTACTAACAACTTAGAGTTGACACAGACATTGACGGACCCTAAGGCCTAAGCAATAAAGAGAGGTCGAGAGCGTGACGAGGGTAGGATCGATAAGCACGAGTTTAGATAGGACAAATACAAGGAGACGACTTGGTTAGGGAAAACATTGGCTCAATGGTGATGTTTATGTTGAGGGAAAAGGAGATGTGGAGATGCTTAAATAGGATACAGAAGAGATAATAGGGTAAATATCATAAGCTAAAATACGTGGAGTTTGAAAACTGTCGTACTTCAAAGTTGAAATCCCAGACTGAAAAGAAATATTTGGAGATCGATAAAACGAGTTGTTCAAAATAAGTTTGGGTCGAATATTCATAATAAGAGAAAATGGTCTATTGGGTTAAAAATTTTTTATAAAAGGAAGTAAAATCATTTACACGAATATTAAAGGCATAATTTCTCAGAAAATTTTATACGGCAGTAATTTAATATAATTAGGCAAAATTTTGGAAATGAAATTAAAGTAACTGAAGAATTTAAGCTCGCGTTAAACGCTTTCAAAGTCTTTAAGCCATGGAAAGAAAATTTAAAATGATCAATATTGGAACTACTTTTAGAGGAACCAGGATGTGCCAAAAATTTAAAACTGGTTTACACAAAACTCTTAGCGTACAAGCACGACGAGCCTGGTACGGGTATAAAAATAATTGAAATTCAATTTGGTTTAGAAATTTTTTTTTTCTAAAAGCATGTATGGTGAGCGGAAAGAAAATAATAATGACTTAGTATAAGAATTATCAAGATCGAATAGCAAATCAAATCATAGAGGGTCTAAAGCAGGAAGTGGTTATGAAAATAGAAATTTTGCAAAAATCTGAAGTAGCGAAAACGACGAGCAAAAACCAACTTGCTGAAAGCTGAAATTCTATGTGACTTGAAAAGTATATTAAAAGTAAACACGACGTGTCGTTTGAAAGGCATAATAAGAAAGGAAATTATAAGTCGAATTGGACAAAATAAAAGTACGGTTCAGAATAAAATTAATATATGGAAGGTCAACGCATTTACATAAGTATGAAAAGTATAGGCTGGAAAAATATTATGAACTATTATCCAAAAATTTCGACAAAAGTTTAAAAAGAATTAAATCAACGAGGAGTACAAAGATAAGTATATTTATATAAAATTTTTGAACAAATTTAAACTTAGGGAAAGAGGAAATCGAAAAATACTTTCAGAAGATTCAGGTTTGTAATGGAGAGGGTCGAAAATTGACGACGATCGTCATGAGGCGATCTCGTGAATCGAGGCAAGGAAATTAGCCGGATGATCAGAACATACATACACCTAGGTTATGAATCAGGAGAATCTACGGGGAACTCCTACGGTCGACCAACTAAAGGTTAAGAACTAAGCGCTAAGACCTTCTAAGGAACTAGACCTTAATGAACTATGTTAGGCTTGGCTCGAAGTCGTCGAACCCAAGGGAACGTCTAAAGAAATTCTAGAAGTCTAATATGGTCAGAGTTAGCCAAGAACCACTAAGGTAACCCCTACGACGATCAAATCAATTCCTAGCAGGGAGTCTAACTAAAAATCAGAGGCCTCTAACTAGCAAGCACAGACGTCTAACTAAGTCTTCTTACCACATAGTGTCGTAAGAAAACGACTAGACTCAGGTCTTATAACTCGGATGTTGCAATTTATTTAATGGACATTCCGTTATTATCGTTGTTCGTTAATTCGCAATTGCAAGACGGGACCTGCATGGGCCACCAACAAAACCTGTCACGCCCCGCTTCCCAAAAATATGGAGGCGAAGCGTGAGAAGGTCCGCTCAGACTTGAAGCTACAAAGCTGCAAGTCCGATAAGCGTCAATCAAATTTAAAACTGCAGGTCCTTGCAACTCGAGCGAAACAAGATAATAATAATGAAATGAGACAAAAGAATAATCTCAGAATATCCATAAATATAAATTCCAACATCGCAGAAAAGCCACCAGGCTGAAATAAAAGAGAGTCTAAAGGCCCAAACATGGCCAACAAAAGTACATCGTACAAAACAAAGGTGACACGCACCAACAACTAACAACAAACCTAAAACAAAAGAAAGCTCAGCAAAGTCACCAAGAAAGATCACAGACGTCCACAAAACTCCCCCTAGGCAGACATGGACTCAGGCTCAGCGTCAGCAACACATCACGTACACAGCAACGGTCTCTGGCTCAAGGTCTAACATGTGACACCCAAAAGAGCAAGGGGCACATGTCAGCAAGTCTACAAGAGACTTGTGCAAGGAAACTGAAAGTAGGCAAAAGTAAAGCAACCTAGCAGTTCTAGCATGAATGCGATGACATGGCAGTTAAAGTATGAGTGCAACATGTAAAGTAAAGTAAAGTAAAGTACGAGCATGGAATTTAAACATGGGATGGATGACAAGTATTACATGAATCATTCACAAGACAAGTACAAGACAAGGAAAGTAAGCACCTCGTGCATAGAGATTCCGTTTTCTGGCTAGAGGGCTGATCGGGCCACTCCTAAGCTTAGTTGACCGTTTATCCCTACCCCTCCACGTGTATCGAGCCAGGGCCTTACCCCCGAACGGGAATGCTCGCTTCTGGATCACGAGCCAGGAAGTGTTTTTAACAAGTATGGCATAGGGGTGCACCTAGCCGGACCAGGAAACCGGGCATTGGCTTTTGACCAACACATGAGGCCCGTTCCCCGGTAGTAATATCCAAGGAGTACAAGTATTGTAGCGTGTGCTACGAATGCAACAATCAACTGGGATGACATGTAAGATGTAATGCATGGCAGTTAAAAGTGCATACAGATAAGAAAAGTAAACGTGGCAGTTTAGTATGCATGAACAACAAGTTTAAAGAGTTGGATCTAGCTTCGTTGTCAAGCTAGATCCATTTAGGTGACGGACCTAGTTTCATTGTCAAACTAGATCAAGTAGGCGTCTAGCCAGCTATCATTTTACTGACTAGTCTTTTTTACGCTGAAAACAAGGAAGTGGCCTAAAAACATGGCCCTACACAAGAGTTGGCAAGTTTCACTTGCCTGCAAGTACAACGTCTGAGCGCACCGTCCAATGAGTCCAAAATCACAATTATCCTACGTGCACAAGTCCACAGGCCTAAAGTCCATATTATTAATCTTGATTAGTGAATTTAAAACATTTAAAATACTTTAAAAACATCAATTTTAGTCTTGATTAACAGGCAATGGGTTGGGGGTCCTAGGGGTGCAAAGCGTTACCTCAACACGACGCGAAAGCTACACCGGCGTCGGGTAGCGACACCGGGGGTTGGAATAAGAGAACGTGCTCCAAGTCCAGAGTCCAAATTAGTTTCCTCGCTGGAAAGTTCAGAGCATCAACCGGAGCAACGGTTCTAGATTCCAAAGCTAGCACATGCGACGACGGGCTACGACGGGTCACAACGTCGTGCACGGTGAATCGTCGGAGAGAAAGCACCTAGGTGGGGCCCACAGTAGTCCTAGGGACCTTTGGGGGACCCACAATACCTCTGGAGAACTTGGTGGGCCCACAGTGGCAAGCGATGCGACGGGTGCGGGGTTGCGACGAGTGGCTCTCGGTCGTACACAGCCAATGCGGGGGATTCCATCGGTCGGGCTCATGCGGCGGGGCTGTGCATCGCTTGGGGTCGGTCGCAGTGGCGGGTGCGGAGAAGTCCATCGGTCGGGCGCTTGGGGCGGGTCGGTCACAGCGCTGTGCGGGCGTTGCAATGTTGCAACGTTGCAACGAAGCGGCGATGCAGCGTGAGCGGGGGAGCGCTTCGGTCAGACACGGGGCGGAGCGGGGTCGGTGCGGGCTCTGCGAAGCGGGCTGTGCTGTGCGAGAGTTGGGGCGAAATCTCTCGGTCAGACCGAGACATCCTCTCGGTCGGGCACGGAGATGCGAGCGGGCGGCTGCAGCGGGTGCGGAGCGATGCTTGGTGCGGGCGGTGGCCTCGGTCAGACCGAGGGAACGGGGCGGAATTCTTCGGTCGTGCGGCAGCTGATCGTCGCAACGTTGCGACGAATTGTCGCAACGTCAATTTTGGGTTTTGGAAGAGGCTAGGGTTAATTTCTTGCGAAAATAGGTCTTCCTAGGGGTTGTTTATATAGTGTAGGTGGGTTGACTTGGTCTAGGGCTAAATCTAATAGGATTAGAAGTTTAAAATAATTTAAAATTTGAAATTCAACTTTTCCAACTCACCCAAGGATTTGACCTGGTCCAAATGAGCTGGAAATTGGCTCAAAAATTCTTTAAAACGTTTGAAACTCAAATAAATTTTATTTGGCCGAAATTAATTTAAAAATAAATTATTAAAAATATTATAAACCTTGTTAAAAATATAAAAGTGGTCAAATAAACTCCAAAAATTATAAAATAAATATCGGGGTGATCGTGATGACGAATGTGAGCTAACTAAGGAGACTGAACTCAATTTCGACGTCGGACGACGAAACTAAAAATAGAAATGTCTCCCGTCAAAAGTGAAAATCGTCACGTCTCATCGAGTAAGATTAAATTGTGGGAAAACGACTCGAGAAATGTCGTTCCAAGATAGTGCCACTATTTAATACTCTCAGAGACGTTCACAACGGCATATCACACGAAAGTGTTCACAAACAAATAAAGTCTAAAACAAACACGTGCACGGCCAAAAGCACGTGCACGAACAACGTACGACGAAAAGTGGTCGTTACATCCTCCCCACCTTAGAATAAAGTCCGTCCTCGGACTTTCTAATGTAGCTAGTCACCCTAGTAACTACTCCAATCAAGTCATATAATAATTCAACCAGGTATAGTCATTACAAGTGCTTATATATGCACTAGGTAGTCAAACATTAATACTACCAACACGTATATATATTCACGTACGTTATACATTTATACCTATTATAGTCAGTCAAATTCATACACGTATTTCAATCATATATATATAAACATACATCCCTTATGTAACTGCTACTCACAAAACAATAGTTCAGGTACTTACATAAGGATAGTCTTACGCTTAGCAAATACAATCATTGCTCTACATATAGATAGCTACCTATGCACAAACATCAAGGGTATGCTACCCTCTAATATTCATCCAACACCAAACACATCAACACATGTAGTCACACCATACCATTATTAAGTCAAATTTTACTATATCTAATATACATTCATTACCACTATCGTTTCACAATATATAGTCATTCAAATACATGCAAATAGTTCACCATATATTCACATCACGTACGGTCCTATAACTGTATTTACGACACGCCACATATATCATAGTCACCAATAACTATAGCTAAGCACATACTTACCCGTGCATGGTGCACCCCCATACACGCTAACATTTCATTTACATACACCAATCATACCATCATATATCCAGTACATCTACACACCTAGTTTAGCTAGTACACATACGTTCACACAACAAGTCCTTAGTAAATAACTATACCACAAGACCAGCACCTATAACTATATACTGGCGTAGCGACCCACAATCATGTGCGTAGCACAACCAGGCACAACCACTCCTATCACTATACATACATCAAACATTGCTATATTCAAACTTCAGACATACATTCAATATACTTAGAGTATACCCACTCAAGCTTGAGTGAGACTCAATACACATATCAGAATATTCTATATACGTAACACGACATTTATACCTATAACGATACCACTCCATTATATATATATATATATATATATATATATATATATATATATATATATATATATATATATATATATATATATATACCAATACAACCATATGCATACCATAAGTCAATCACACTCAATATTTAGTCAGGTAATACTTACATAGTTAAATCAATTTATATACCATAATAATAGTAATACAGACATCAGCACACATATATTTATAATACCCTCCCTAATACATGCATACGCATTCATCGTATAGTCACACACATGTAATATATATATATATATATATATATATATATATATATATATATATATATATATATATATATATATATATATATATATATATATTCACACCATAGCCTGCTACCTATAATTAGTATAATAATACACCTATACATACAAAATTAAGATGTGCAATAGTCGTGTATACCTCCCGGTATGCACGCATGCAACATCCCGCGAAAGCAAACAATACCAATCAAAATTTTAACCCTACTACCTTATGTATATCACCTATATACTCAGGCAACAAAACATAACTACTTACGTCTAATCACAATACATATCTACTTACGAGCACATACTCATACATACTAATATACGGGTCACTCAATAGGCCTACTTACTTATCTATACGTACACCTCTTATTATCACTCCTAACATACACATAGCTTTACCAATCATTTATTTCAACCATCACAAGTATCTCTAACTACATACACTCCATTAGATATTCCAACACTAACTCTTATATACACAAGCATCCCTAGTATAGTATAGCTATCCACACCAAAATCTATAACTACTAACACACAACAACTTCGTACTATCACGAATAACTCCGAGTTTATATATATATATATCACACAATAGGCAAGCATCAATATACTATGGGGGTACACTCATTCAAGCCCACGTACACAACTTAGGTACGTGCACTACGACTACCTCACAAGGTCCAAGGGCCTACTAACAACTTAGAGTTGACACAGACATTGACGGACCCTAAGGCCTAAGCAATAAAGAGAGGTCGAGAGCGTGACGAGGGTAGGATCGATAAGCACGAGTTTAGATAGGACAAATACAAGGAGACGACTTGGTTAGGGAAAACATTGGCTCAATGGTGATGTTTATGTTGAGGGAAAAGGAGATGTGGAGATGCTTAAATAGGATACAGAAGAGATAATAGGGTAAATATCATAAGCTAAAATACGTGGAGTTTGAAAACTGTCGTACTTCAAAGTTGAAATCCCAGACTGAAAAGAAATATTTGGAGATCGATAAAACGAGTTGTTCAAAATAAGTTTGGGTCGAATATTCATAATAAGAGAAAATGGTCTATTGGGTTAAAATTTTTTTATAAAAGGAAGTAAAATCATTTACACGAATATTAAAGGCATAATTTCTCAGAAAATTTTATACGGCAGTAATTTAATATAATTAGGCAAAATTTTGGAAATGAAATTAAAGTAACTGAAGAATTTAAGCTCGCGTTAAACGCTTTCAAAGTCTTTAAGCCATGGAAAGAAAATTTAAAATGATCAATATTGGAACTACTTTTAGAGGAACCAGGATGTGCCAAAAATTTAAAACTGGTTTACACAAAACTCTTAGCGTACAAGCACGACGAGCCTGGTACGGGTATAAAAATAATTGAAATTCAATTTGGTTTAGAAATTTTTTTTTTCTAAAAGCATGTATGGTGAGCGGAAAGAAAATAATAATGACTTAGTATAAGAATTATCAAGATCGAATAGCAAATCAAATCATAGAGGGTCTAAAGCAGGAAGTGGTTATGAAAATAGAAATTTTGCAAAAATCTGAAGTAGCGAAAACGACGAGCAAAAACCAACTTGCTGAAAGCTGAAATTCTATGTGACTTGAAAAGTATATTAAAAGTAAACACGACGTGTCGTTTGAAAGGCATAATAAGAAAGGAAATTATAAGTCGAATTGGACAAAATAAAAGTACGGTTCAGAATAAAATTAATATATGGAAGGTCAACGCATTTACATAAGTATGAAAAGTATAGGCTGGAAAAATATTATGAACTATTATCCAAAAATTTCGACAAAAGTTTAAAAAGAATTAAATCAACGAGGAGTACAAAGATAAGTATATTTATATAAATTTTTTGAACAAATTTAAACTTAGGGAAAGAGGAAATCGAAAAATACTTTCAGAAGATTCAGGTTTGTAATGGAGAGGGTCGAAAATTGACGACGATCGTCATGAGGCGATCTCGTGAATCGAGGCAAGGAAATTAGCCGGATGATCAGAACATACATACACCTAGGTTATGAATCAGGAGAATCTACGGGGAACTCCTACGGTCGACCAACTAAAGGTTAAGAACTAAGCGCTAAGACCTTCTAAGGAACTAGACCTTAATGAACTATGTTAGGCTTGGCTCGAAGTCGTCGAACCCAAGGGAACGTCTAAAGAAATTCTAGAAGTCTAATATGGTCAGAGTTAGCCAAGAACCACTAAGGTAACCCCTACGACGATCAAATCAATTCCTAGCAGGGAGTCTAACTAAAAATCAGAGGCCTCTAACTAGCAAGCACAGACGTCTAACTAAGTCTTCTTACCACATAGTGTCGTAAGAAAACGACTAGACTCAGGTCTTATAACTCGGATGTTGCAATTTATTTAATGGACATTCCGTTATTATCGTTGTTCGTTAATTCGCAATTGCAAGACGGGACCTGCATGGGCCACCAACAAAACCTGTCACGCCCCGCTTCCCAAAAATATGGAGGCGAAGCGTGAGAAGGTCCGCTCAGACTTGAAGCTACAAAGCTGCAAGTCCGATAAGCGTCAATCAAATTTAAAACTGCAGGTCCTTGCAACTCGAGCGAAACAAGATAATAATAATGAAATGAGACAAAAGAATAATCTCAGAATATCCATAAATATAAATTCCAACATCGCAGAAAAGCCACCAGGCTGAAATAAAAGAGAGTCTAAAGGCCCAAACATGGCCAACAAAAGTACATCGTACAAAACAAAGGTGACACGCACCAACAACTAACAACAAACCTAAAACAAAAGAAAGCTCAGCAAAGTCACCAAGAAAGATCACAGACGTCCACAAAACTCCCCCTAGGCAGACATGGACTCAGGCTCAGCGTCAGCAACACATCACGTACACAGCAACGGTCTCTGGCTCAAGGTCTAACATGTGACACCCAAAAGAGCAAGGGGCACATGTCAGCAAGTCTACAAGAGACTTGTGCAAGGAAACTGAAAGTAGGCAAAAGTAAAGCAACCTAGCAGTTCTAGCATGAATGCGATGACATGGCAGTTAAAGTATGAGTGCAACATGTAAAGTAAAGTAAAGTAAAGTACGAGCATGGAATTTAAACATGGGATGGATGACAAGTATTACATGAATCATTCACAAGACAAGTACAAGACAAGGAAAGTAAGCACCTCGTGCATAGAGATTCCGTTTTCTGGCTAGAGGGCTGATCGGGCCACTCCTAAGCTTAGTTGACCGTTTATCCCTACCCCTCCACGTGTATCGAGCCAGGGCCTTACCCCCGAACGGGAATGCTCGCTTCTGGATCACGAGCCAGGAAGTGTTTTTAACAAGTATGGCATAGGGGTGCACCTAGCCGGACCAGGAAACCGGGCATTGGCTTTTGACCAACACATGAGGCCCGTTCCCCGGTAGTAATATCCAAGGAGTACAAGTATTGTAGCGTGTGCTACGAATGCAACAATCAACTGGGATGACATGTAAGATGTAATGCATGGCAGTTAAAAGTGCATACAGATAAGAAAAGTAAACGTGGCAGTTTAGTATGCATGAACAACAAGTTTAAAGAGTTGGATCTAGCTTCGTTGTCAAGCTAGATCCATTTAGGTGACGGACCTAGTTTCATTGTCAAACTAGATCAAGTAGGCGTCTAGCCAGCTATCATTTTACTGACTAGTCTTTTTTACGCTGAAAACAAGGAAGTGGCCTAAAAACATGGCCCTACACAAGAGTTGGCAAGTTTCACTTGCCTGCAAGTACAACGTCTGAGCGCACCGTCCAATGAGTCCAAAATCACAATTATCCTACGTGCACAAGTCCACAGGCCTAAAGTCCATATTATTAATCTTGATTAGTGAATTTAAAACATTTAAAATACTTTAAAAACATCAATTTTAGTCTTGATTAACAGGCAATGGGTTGGGGGTCCTAGGGGTGCAAAGCGTTACCTCAACACGACGCGAAAGCTACACCGGCGTCGGGTAGCGACGCCGGGGGTTGGAATAAGAGAACGTGCTCCAAGTCCAGAGTCCAAATTAGTTTCCTCGCTGGAAAGTTCAGAGCATCAACCGGAGCAACGGTTCTAGATTCCAAAGCTAGCACATGCGACGACGGGCTACGACGGGTCACAACGTCGTGCACGGTGAATCGTCGGAGAGAAAGCACCTAGGCGGGGCCCACAGTAGTCCTAGGGACCTTTGGGGGACCCACAATACCTCTGGAGAACTTGGTGGGCCCACGGTGGCAAGCGATGCGACGGGTGCGGGGTTGCGACAAGTGGCTCTCGGTCGTACACAGCCAATGCGGGGGATTCCATCGGTCGGGCTCATGCGGCGGGGCTGTGCATCGCTTGGGGTCGGTCGCAGTGGCGGGTGCGGAGAAGTCCATCGGTCGGGCGCTTGGGGCGGGTCGGTCACAGCGTTGTGCGGGCGTTGCAATGTTGCAACGTTGCAACGAAGCGGCGATGCAGCGTGAGCGGGGGAGCGCTTCGGTCAGACACGGGGCGGAGCGGGGTCGGTGCGGGCTCTGCGAAGCGGGCTGTGCTGTGCGGGAGTTGGGGTGAAATCTCTCGGTCAGACCGAGACATCCTCTCGGTCGGGCACGGAGATGCGAGCGGGCGGCTGCAGCGGGTGCGGAGCGATGCTTGGTGCGGGCGGTGGCCTCGGTCAGACCGAGGGAACGGGGCGGAATTCTTCGGTCGTGCGGCAGCTGATCGTCGCAACGTTGCGACGAATTGTCGCAACGTCAATTTTGGGTTTTGGAAGAGGCTAGGGTTAATTTCTTGCGAAAATAGGTCTTCCTAGGGGTTGTTTATATAGTGTAGGTGGGTTGACTTGGTCTAGGGCTAAATCTAATAGGATTAGAAGTTTAAAATAATTTAAAATTTGAAATTCAACTTTTCCAACTCACCCAAGGATTTGACCTGGTCCAAATGAGCTGGAAATTGGCTCAAAAATTCTTTAAAACGTTTGAAACTCAAATAAATTTTATTTGGCCGAAATTAATTTAAAAATAAATTATTAAAAATATTATAAACCTTGTTAAAAATATAAAAGTGGTCAAATAAACTCCAAAAATTATAAAATAAATATCGGGGTGATCGTGATGACGAATGTGAGCTAACTAAGGAGACTGAACTCAATTTCGACGTCGGACGACGAAACTAAAAATAGAAATGTCTCCCGTCAAAAGTGAAAATCGTCACGTCTCATCGAGTAAGATTAAATTGTGGGAAAACGACTCGAGAAATGTCGTTCCAAGATAGTGCCACTATTTAATACTCTCAGAGACGTTCACAACGGCATATCACACGAAAGTGTTCACAAACAAATAAAGTCTAAAACAAACACGTGCACGGCCAAAAGCACGTGCACGAACAACGTACGACGAAAAGTGGTCGGTACAGCAGGCATGGGTGGTACGGGTGCTGTGCTCACTAGTGGATGCCCAGCCTCAGGGCGAGGCTGGGACGCAGGCTGGTGCGAGGTGGAAGCGGCAGCAGTGGGAGCGGAAGACAAAATCGGTGACGAGGCGGCAGGAGAGGTCAGTGACACAGAAGTGGGGACAGACGTCACGACGCTCTCAGATAGAACAGCTATGGTGGAGACAGAAGGGTCAACCGCTGGGGAGGCAGTGTGGGGTCCAAAAGGTGAAATCCCAGCGAAGATCATACTGGCCATGGTCTCCACGATGGCAGCGAAAGAAGGCTCTCCGCTCTCAACAAAAGTAGGTGGGCGCTCGGGTAGCAGAGAAGTGAGTGGCTCAACCGACAAGGGCACAGCAGTGGTGGTGGTAGTGGTAGACGTGGTGGGCGTAGGCTCAGCAAGTGTACTCCCGACACTGGCAGAAGTAGGGACAGAAGTGTCGGGAGCGGTAGAAAGTGCATGCTGAGAGAACACAGGGTCAGCTGGCGGCGCAGGGTGTGCAGGCGGTGCAGGCTCAGCTCCCTCGGCCTCAAGCATGTAGGCTGCGGGGATCAGGAGATCCATCGCCGGAAGCCAGTCGTTGTGTGCTGGTCCTAAGTGTGTCCGAGCGGGGCTCGGAAGGATCATATAGTCAGCACCGTACGGACCGTGCAACCATACCCAGTGCCGCTGACCGTGCGGACGAAGCATCTTCATCTGGACCATGACGTCTATCGAAAGTGCAGTGGGGCCCGGGGCTCGTCGCAGGTCAGCCGGAAGGTCCTCGCCGGTCATCAGGGCTAGCAGAGTGATCAGACCGCCGCAACATATCGGGGATCGAGCGCCCACCGATACGATGATGCGGTCCAAAAACCAGCTAGCTACGTCGATCTCAACGGCGGGGACCAACGTGACTCCATCCCTATCAAGAACTCTGGGGCGAGTCATCACATAGAGCATATAGAGCTCATGCGTCGACATCGTCCCAGGCTCGTACATCGCCAAAAAGGTGGTCGCCATAAGGCGCTGTGCTATGCGGAGGCAGGGGTGGACTATGGCCGAGGCCTTGGCCATACTAGGGTCAAAGGCCGGTGGTAAACATGAGATCCGGGCCCAGAAGGCGTGTGAATCGAAGGATGGGGAAGGGATGTGTGTGGGGGCGTAGGCTCGATCGGGTGTGGGGACAGCGGGCCATTGAAAGAATGCCCTAAGCATATCGAGAGTGATCTGACACTCTCGATCCATGAGTCGGAAGGAGCATCCCTCAGCGGTCCGGGCGATCGAGCTGAGGACCTCGAGTGTCGGACAGACGTAGGTGTCCGCTGACACAGAAAGAAAGTCTCGCCAACCCACGTTGTCATACAACGTGAGTAATCCCTCGAGTACCCCCAGGCGGTCTAGGTCAGCAAGGTGTGCGAACCTGGAGGGCACTATCGAGCGCTGGGTGATACGCTCAAAAGCGACGCGATGTGCGTCGTCTCGGAACATAATACCCAGCGGCCCGACAAGTGGAGCCGGTGGTGGCAGTGGGTCTGCAGGCTGTGGCTGTGTGGGGTGAACGGGGTCTGCAGGCTGTGGCTGTGCGGGGTGAGGTGGTGTAGGCGGAGAAGAGTCCTCCATCTTATGGGAGGGGCCGGGCTCATCCGGCTGCTTCCGCTTGGCGGAAGCTCTCTTAGACCGTGGCCGTGTCCGGGGCGGCATAGGTGCCCCGAGTGCTCACCAAAAACAGAAAAAGTGCGGCGTGCGAAAATAAGTGGAACGAATATACCGTAACACGCCGCGAGAGCAAAATGGTGGATGCGTGCGAAGACGCCGCCTCCACAAAGCCAAGAACGCTCCCTGGAAGCTCCCCTAAGCTCCCCTAAGCTCCCTAATATAGCCTGCACATCAAACGAAGATATCAGAGTGTAACATTCGAAATGTATGGGGGGTTAGGGGTATAATAGATAAATATTGAAGTTAATTTGGTTTAGGGGTTCGCTAAGCACATGGATCGTCGAAAAATACAAGAAATAGGAGAAAATAGGGCGAAATGGGGTTACCGGAGCTCGGCCGGCGGCAAGGGCGTCGCCGGCGACTCGGGCGGAGGGGCGGCGGCGTCGGCCGGCGGTGGTCGGCCGAGCAAGGCGACAGCGAGGCTGATTCGGGCGAGTCGTGGGGTGAAGCGACTGAGGAATACCAAAAGTCACAGCGAGTCGGGCGATTTGGGATTTTTCTCGTTTCGAAAAACGCGCCGACCCGCTGCTCTTTATATAGGAAAAGTTACGACTCGGCCGAGTTAAAGTGTCACTCGGCCGAGTGATCGTAACGGAAATATTTTTGAAAATTCCTCCCCGCTTACGACTCAGCCGAGTGGCTTTGCCACCCTCGGCCGAGTGGAAAAAGTCCATTCGGCCGAGTGGCACAAGCTACTCGGCAGTTCTCGCCCTAAGAGCGTATCAGTTTCACTCGGCCAAGTGAAGATATATACTCGGCCGAGTGGCAATTATACTGAAATCAAGAAAAGAAACAGAGAGTTGGGTACAGCAGACTTCCCTCGTTTGTGCGCCGCTCGGGCGGACGAACTTATGTACTCGGCCGAGTGGATATTCTACTCGGCCGAGTGACCCCTGTTTTCTGCTGTTTGGCTCCGTTTGGGCTCTAATCTCTGTTTTTCTTCCTCCAGTTGATTTCTTCCTCCTCCTAAGCATCGAGCGCATTCCTGGAGCGCTCTTTGTCGCCTTGTTCATCCTCCTAATGATAGATATTCCTTTCTCCTCTCCTGTCAAAGAAAAATAGGACCCGTTATCACGAATTTTTCAGGCAAACGACTCAAAACACTAATAATTTCTAAAACAAAAATAAAGAACAAAGTAAAAATAAAGCGATAACTGTCAGGTTGCCTCCCAACAAGTGGTCATTTAAGGTCTTGAGCTCGACCCCCTTGGATTTTCAATTCATTGCGGGATATTGGGTGCATATGAGATGCACCCGTCGAATTTATCGAGAAGAACACTTGGATTTGGATGTTGTGGCGGCGTGTTCTTCCTCAGTGCTCCTTCGTCTCGGGTAGTGTTGAGGGGTGGCTCCCCCAAGCTAGTGCTTGCTCTGGGCCTCGGCTTCACCGGTGACACCGATTTCCGTATCGGTGGAGCTTTCTTCGAAGTCCTCATCTTTGAGAGCTTGCAGAGCTCTCGTATTCTTGCGACATCAGCGTCGCCTTCATCAATTTCTACGGAGAGATCGGGGGGTGCTCCATCTTTTCTTCTTGGCCCAAGTCCGGCCCTTCCTCAAAATCATCCTTGAATAGTGCGCCGATGGAATGGGGGATCGTCTCCTCAATGACCTCGTCAAGGAGGTCCATATAGTCGAGCTCCTCATGATAAGGCATGTGTTTCATTGCCTTGGGTATATGAAGCTACACTTCGATGTTGCCGACGTTCAATGTTAGAGTCCCTTCACGTACGTCGACAATGACACCGGCGGTGGCGAGGAACAGGCGTCCAAGTATTAGCGACGTATCGCCCTCCTCCTTGACATCCATGACCACAAAGTCGCATGGCAAACAAATGCCTCCCGGGACTTGTAAGGGATGTCCTCTGCGATCCCTACCGGCCTTGTGATCTGACCATCTGGTAATTGTATCTGCATGTCGGTAGGCTTCAAATCTGTGCCGGTGTTAAGTCTTCGGAACATAGAGAGAGGCATGAGGCTAACACTAGCCCCTAAGTCCACTAACGCCTTTTGTAGAGGGACGCCGCCTAAGGTGCAAGGAATTCGGAAACTCCCCAGATCTTTGAATTTGGCGGGCTCCTTCTCTCTCCTTGTGAACCAAGTCCCTTCCTCAACGAGCATGATTTTCTCCTTCCTCTTTCTTCCCGTAATCAAATCCTTTAAGAACTTGGCGTATGTCAGGATCTCTACTATAGCGTCGAGGAAGGGGATATTGAGGCTTACCCCTCTCAAATACTCGAGAAACTTGGCTAGCCATTTCTCCATCTTTGCTCTAGCTAGCCTCTGAGGGAATGGGATCGGTGGCATAAAACGGCGCTCCTTAATCTGCTGCTCTGCTCTGGACTTTTCTTCCCCTTGCGGCTCTTTCTCTCCCTCAACTTCAATGACCGGCTCGCTTGGCTCTACAATCTCCACCACGGGCTTCTCGGTAGGAATCATGACGGGAGTGGTACTCTTCCCGCCTCTCGTAGTAACTGCAACCACGTCGTTGATATGGCCGGTGTTGCCCCGTGGATTTTGCTCGGGTTGAGCCGGCAACTGTTGACTGTTTCGGTTGAGCAACGCAAGTTGCTCCGCAATTTGTCCAACGACAGTTGTAAGAGAGTCTTGGCCCGCCTTCAAGGAAGCATTGATCTTCTTCTGCTCGACCATAAACTCCTCCACCTTAGCTTCAAATTCAGATCGTTGTTGAGCTTGTGGCGGGTTTGGATTTCTCCACCCTTGATTGTATCCGGGCGGCCTATAGGGTCCCGCATGTTGCTTTGGTGGGAAATTTTGTTGCGGTGGCCCCCTTGGTGGATAATGTTGTTGTTGTTGTTGTTGTTGTGGTCGAGCTTGATGAGGTAGTTATTGCGGGGGGTTCAATGCTCCATCATTGTTGGCATAGGAGAAACCGGGCTGGTTTCTAGTAGCCGGATTAGCCCAATATCCTTGGTTCCCCACGACGTATTGAACTTGCTCCAAAGATCCCTCTCCTTGTTCTCCTCCCAAATACATAGCTTGGGATTGGTCTTGCCAATCACACATTTGATTTATTGGTGTTGATGTGGAAGGGGTTCCTTGGGGCTCCGTAATATATTTCTCCAGTCTCTCCACTACCTTGTGGAGAGAATCAAACTTGTTGGCAAGCTCCGCCATGGCCTTGGCCTCATAGATGCTAGATGGCTTCAAGGAGGACGAAGAGTGTCCTCGCTCATCGCCCCACTGTTGATTGTTCGAGGCCATCTCCTCAAGTAAGGCCGTAGCTTCGTCGGAAGTCTTCGATAAGATGGCCCCATTTGCCGTGGCATCAATAATCTGCTTGGTCCCCGGTTGGAGACCATTGTAGAAGCTATGGACGATCTCCCAATCTTCAATGCTATGGTGGGGGCATTGATGCTTCAGGTCTTTGAAGCGCTCACATGCCTCGTAGAGTGTCTCTTGAGGTCCTTGCTTGAAGGACATGAGAGCACTCCTAATCTTCACCGTCTTGGAGGGCGGGTAGAACTTGTCGATAAACGCGCTCGCCAACTCATCCCATGTGGTGAAGACTCCTTCAGCTTGCGTCCTCAACCAATAAAGAGCTTTATCCTTTAGTGTGAAGGGGAAGAGGCGCAGTCTGATGGCATCTAGGGTGACGCCCGGCATTTGGAAGGTGGCACACTTTGATAGGAAGAGCTGGATGTGGTAGTGGGGATTTTCATGGGGATTCCCATGAAAAGGATCCTGCTGCATAAGGACCACTAATCCGGTCTTCAACTCGAAGTTTTTATCGGCCGCCAACTCCGGCATGGCTATGGATGAGGTCGTGGAGGAAGTCTTAGGCCGGAGCCTATCTCGAATGGAAATAATCCTCGCCATTCTTGCTGCTAACTCTTCAGGCGTCTCCCGAACGTTCATAAACCTCCCTTCCTATCGGGTCTCCTCTCTGCTCTGATTCTCCGAAATGTACGCTCGATCTTAGGATAAAACAATATATCTACGGGGTCCGCTGTGGATCTCGTGCACATGCACGGGAAAACAAAGTTTCAAAGAAGTGATTAGCACAATGGAAGGGTTAGATAAAAAAATGAAGAAATAAAACAAAAAGAAAGAAATAGCTAGGGTGGTAGGATCAAACACAATCGCCTCCCCGGCAACGGTGCCAAAAACTTGATCGCGCCCGGGAGTACACCCTAAAGAGCGACCGTGTAGTTTTACCGCAAGCGCACGGTGTAGCGGCGAGTGGGTATCGAACACAGGGAGGACGTATGATGGTGCCTTCTCCGAACAACCTGGCTATAGGGACAGAAAAGTAGGAAATTGCCTTTCGGCGATGTTGTCACAATCGTCAAACAATGTAAAGAGATATAAAATCAAATAAAGACGCATTGGGAATAGGGAATCCCCGCTACTCACCGTATCTCGTCATTGTGATTCATCGGTTTCACAATTGCTAGGGTAGAATGTCGGGTGAACTAGTTGCAACTGAATGTAAAACCTAGCTCACGCTCTCGCGCTGTTGCCGGTCTATAGCAAACCTAGGCTCGGGTCCAATCTCTTGGAAACCCTAGCCTAGGCAAGCTAGCATTAGGATCAACGTCATCGTTCAATCGCATCTCGAGCCCACTCTCGTGCAAACTCGGGCTACGACCTAGGTTGGGATAGTTCCTACCCGTCCAATCTCTTGCAAACGGGTATTGGTATAAAATTGCAACCGAGAATCCTAGTATCGGCCCAATCTCTTGCAAACCGATACTAAGGAAACTTAATTTGAACCCAATTCGGATTTCTAGGGTTTCCTATCGAATTGGGATCCAATCTCTTGCAAATCCCAATCGATATGAACACCTAGCTATCCGTATTATATCAATCCCAAACTAACCCTAATCAATTCTAGCAATAGTTCTACCAAATCATCACAAATCGGAAATTGGGCTCGTAGGGTTCATCCCCACGCCCTAAGACGTTAAGACTACTCACAAATCATGTTGCTAATGGAAGAATAATCAATAGAAACAGCAATGGAATTCATAGAAATATTCAAAATAGCAATAAAAATAGGATTTTTAATGGAGAGGGAGACAAACCAATGTAGCTTTCCAAGAATCCAACAAAATAACACTTTTTCTCTCCTCTCCAATCACAAGAATTAAACTCTAAAAAGTCTAATCTAAAAAGGCTGCCAAAAGCAATAGAAAAGCTCCCTAAACTAGGTTAGAATCTGGGGTTAAATACCCCCCAAAACTGCCCAAATATTCGTGACCAAGCTGCCCCTGCGCAGCTCCAAAATCGTGATTTCCGCTACAGGCAGCGCTGCTCACTCGGCCAAGTGACAAAGGTCACTCGGCCGAGTGAGGAACCCTGATGGATTCCAGTAACTCTTGGGTCTTGGGGGTCGTCACATCAGGTGTCACTCGGTCGAGTGAGTTGTCGTCACTCGGCCGATGGGCTTATCTTCACTCGGGCGGACGGCAATTGCCACTCGGCCGAGTCGGGCTTCTGCTGCTCAGACTGACGGATTACAGTAAGTTGACTCTTTTTGATGGCCGTCGTCTGGGTGCCACTTGGGTGGACGGGATATGTCACTCGGCCGAGTCGGTTTCTGATGCTCGGCCGAGTGCACGCTGATATGCTGCTTGGAGCGTGTCCGATCTGGCCGGCTGAGCGGGGTCTCGTTGGTCGGCCGAGTGACTCCTTCACTCGGCCGAGTGAGACACTGATAATGCCCAAATTGCGTATTTTTGCCTCCTCGTCGCTCCTACGACGTTCTTTCTTCTTCCTCTCCTCTCCAATCTCAAAATACCCCTCAGGGAAGTCGTCGGTGACACTCCGGAGTGGGTGTATCTCAGAATCACTCCAAATTGCTCCAAATCTCCTGAAATGTGACAAAAACAACAAATCGTGAAAAGTATCGCAATATTGTCGATAAATCGTGAAAAACGTGATTTGAGCGATTCAAATGGCATCCAAACATGCGGGAAAAAGGTGTAAAATATGGAGTGATCACATACATGAAGGAATGATGCGTATGAGCATACGGGTGTGTAGGAGCACATACATGAGTATTTCTCATGTGTGGTTGTGTACGTGTTCGTGAGTGCGGAGCATAAAATGTGTCATGATTATCCACTTGTGAAGTAGGATGTTTCCTATGTGGATGAGTGTTAATGTACATAAAAGCATGGACTTTCTTTTGGTTTCCACCCTTAGTGGGTTTCTTGCCAAAAGGAAGATAAGGTGATGGGGTGACATTCTTGGTAGGATTGCTACCTATAGTGTCTTTGACACCACTTGTGGATGCACCGGAGGAAGGCCTCACAAAATCTATAGTGACACCACTATAGGAGGTGCGAGCATTAGATGCATTTGCTTTTACAAATCCAAGGCCAACACGATGTGTGGCCGGAAATTGATTTGCAAGAAAATCATCCAATTGTCCTTTTCCCTTATTGAATCTCACAATACGGGCGGACATGAGCTCATATTTCTCCTTTAAAGAAGAAATGTTGGTATCCAAGGTGGACACCCGTGCTTTGAGCTCGTGCACTTGGGTTTTAAGAGAGTCATTCTCTAAACCCAATTGTGTGTGACGTGTAACTAGATCACTATTATCCTTGAGATGTTTTTGATCTAGTTGAGATTTGAGGGAATTCACCTCATCTCTCAATGTGACATTTTGAGAAGCTAAGTTTGCTTTCTCAAGAGTTAAAGTATCAACAATGGTGTCATTGTTGATAATGCATGGAATGGATGACTTGCTAACATTTGATTTCTTTAAGCTAGTGTATCTAAGCATTAAAGATTGGTATTTAGCAAATAGTTCTTCATTAGCTATACGAAGTTCATCCATTGTTACCTCGGTGTCATCCGTGTCGGAGTCACTCTCATCCGAGAGTGGGTTTTCAAGTGCCATGAAGCACATGTGGGCGCTCTCACCCTTCTCATCATCGGAATCGCTTGATGAGTCATCACTTGAGTCATCAAAGGTACCTACTAGTCCTTTCTTCTTGTCTCTCTTGTGCTTGTTGGACTTGTGGTACTTTGGTGCCTTCCATTTTTCTTTGTTGTTTAGCATTGGGCAATCCCTCTTGATGTGCCCTGGCTTATTACACTTATAACAAAGAGAGGAAGTAGCATTAGTAGACTCAAAACGTTTGTTTGAGGAAAATTTACCTTTGCAGAAGAAGCATTGGAGCTTCTTCGCCATTTGGGCCATATCACCCAAATCCATCTCGTTCTCGGATTCATCACTTTCGGAGGATGATGAATTGGCGTTGAATGCCAAAGCTTTCTTCTTGGCCTCCGAGGGATTCATCATGGCTCGAATCTTCAATCGGTTATCCCGTCTTACTTCGTAAGGCATAAGAGTCCCGATGAGATTCACCACGGTGTAATTCTTCAAGTCATTGACCTCCTCAATGGCGATTGCTCTTCTTTCCCATTTGGAGGTCATCCCTATGATGATCTTCCTTACCTTTTTAGGTTCGGTGTAGATTTGGCCAAGGGCTTCCAATTCATTTGTGATGTCGGTAAAGCGTCCGTACATCGATGCAATGCTCTCATTTTCCTGCATGTGAAACAAGTCGAAGTTTTGCACGGTAAGATATAACTTTGAAAGCTTTACCTTATTCGTTCCCTTGTGGGTAACGATGAGATGGTTCCAAATTTGATATGCACTCTTACATGTGCATATCTTGTTGAACTCATTCGGGTCCAACGCACAATGAAGAGCGTTCATTGCTTTAGCGTTGTTGACTTCGGCGGAATTCTCGGAAGTCGTCCATTTCTCGAAGTCATCTTCGGCGGGCTCGACGTACTCCTTGTGAAGAGTTCTCCAAAGAGAAGCACTCCTAAGGAATGTCTCCATCCTGCACTTCCAATAGCCAAAATTAGTACCATTGAAACGTGGAGGACGTACCGTAGATTGACCTTCAAAAAGGGTGGACGCTCCATCACGGTCGTGATTGTTGTATGAAGGCGGCGGAGGAACGTTGTTGTTGTTGGATGCCATAGATGAAACCTTGCGCTCCGATACCAATTGTAAGGACACTGTCTATTGGGAAAACACTAGAAGGGGGGTTGAATAGTGTTTATGCAAATTTAAAAGGAATTTACGCCAAATAAAAAGCAGTCCAACAAATAGTGCGGAATAGAAAAACGAACCAAAGAGAAACACACGCAAACACAGATATGTTTCAAGGGTTCGGATTACCCAAGTCAACTCCCGACTTGTTCCCGATAATTCTGTGTCCCTACCACCCGGATACCACCGGATACTCAAGTTAGAACCCTAACTTGAGGTTTCCTTATAGCCCACTTGTAGCAACCCTACAAGTGCAATCGAATACAATCGATGTCCTTGACTCCCACAACCAGGGAGCAAGCAAAAACCACTCTCACAACCGAGAGCACAATTCAAATAATGAAAGTTATGAAATATGAAAGCAACACTTACAAACACCTATGCCTTGAAGTAGAACTTGAAGGAGAAGTGTGATGTGTGTTGAAGAACTCTCTTGGAAGAGAGGAGAAAGCCCTTTCTTTTGACTGCACCAATTGCCTAGAAGATCAATCTTTGGTTCTAGGTTGGAGAGCAAGAGAACAAGATTTGAAATTACTTAGGGCTTTGGATTTGAGAGCTTTGATCTTTGGAAATGAAAGCTTGAAGGATTTTGCAATGAATGAGTAACCTTCCAATGAAACAGTAGAAGCTCTATTTATAGCTTTCTCAAATCCACAAAACAGTTTTGGCAAAAAAACCAATCGAAATCCTTGAGAAAACTCTCAACGGATATAATCTGAACTCGCGACAGTCGACTGTTGAGCAATCCACAGTCGACTGTTGCACAGTCAGCAAGGGTAGGTGAGAATTCATAACAGTAACTTACCACGTGGACAGTCGACTGATGAAGCAAAGACAGTCGTCTGTTAAACCAACAGGCGAGTGTAATTTCTTCGACAGGCGACTGGCCAAAAGAAGTGTAAGTTAGACAAATACTGGAAATCTCACAAGATACAGGACAGACGACTGATGCAATGAACACAGTCGACTGTTAATCAGAACAGGCGACTGTATATCCTTAAACAGACGACTGTCAAAGTCATGAGAAATTTCCAGAGAGCTGAGTCAAAGAATTGACTTACAGACATGCGGCTGTTGCAGCATAGACAGTCGACTGATCTAATAGATAGTCAACTGTATATACAGCATAAGTCGACTGGCCGTAGAAAACAGATCAAAATAGAGTTTGGGCAAGGGGAGACAGGCGACTGATGTATAATTCACAGTCGAATGTCACTAGAACAGGCGCCTATGAATCGTTCAACAGTAGCCTGTACGCAATAATCAGAGAATGCCCAAAACTACATTGTAATAGTCTGTGCATAACAGGCGACTGTAGAACAAAACACAGTCGACTGTTGATGAGACATGCGACTGTAAACTGTTAAGCAGTCGGCTGTTATAAAAAATCCTAGCACAAACAAAATAGAATTGAATTGGGATCAAAGGACAAAAGTCTAAATATGTCCTATGACAGAATGTAGATGTGTGTGAGTGCTCCATCAAAGTTCTACTTCTAAGCTACATACTAGAAGAGATAAAAGAAAAATTACATTGACGTATAATCTCTTCTTTCCATTGTATGAGCATGAAGTCGTTACGGAGCTTCAATCATCAATCTACGATCATCCAATTCATATCATTTGCCTTCAATGACGTTAGAGAGTCATCCATTGCTAGTTGATCGTCATAATAAGCTTAGGTAATGGATTAACTGCAAAATAGGGGATTAGTCACAAGTATTTATGTTTGCTCATCATTAACACCAAGTAGGGAGAAGACCAATACTCAACAAACGTAGCCAAGGTAAATTTTTCCCTACAGTGATCTATACCACTACACAAAATAATTGTAAAGAGTTTAGAGAATCTCAGTTTGTGTAGCAGCAGTCGTCTCTGTCAATTAGCTCAAGTCAGATCGTATCTGACTGGATGTCGTCGCCAACGTCTCGTCCTTTCCACTGGAAGTTGAGGCCTAGATGATGTACCCTTGAGAACTTACTACCTTGATGCTCCTTGTCTTCTATGGTTGCGCAATGTGTTGAGGACCTCTTTGAAGTGTTACGCAATGTGTTGAAGCTCTCTCCAATAGAACTTGTGGCCAAGGCTTGAAGACTTCAAGTATGTTGCAGCCTTGATGTGTGCTTGGGCTATGGAGTTTCACAAGGATATGTGGAGAGTAACTTGGAGATGTAGCTTGCGGCCAAGGGCTTGGAGGAGATGAAGAACTTTGGTCTAGGAGATGATGAAATATATGAAGCTATTCAGAATACAGATCATGCTAAAATTATTACCACTGATTTAATACTGAGATTAAAATCCGAAAAATATCACCATGTTGTATAGCACTGAGTTGTGATCATCCTGGCGAAAATGGTTCGTTGATCCGAGCTCTGCAGAGAAAGTTATCCACTTTTAGCGTTGTCCGTCGAGCTCCTTGCAAAGTTGTAGCCATGAAGCTTTCCTCTAGGGTTGTGGACGAATTTCTTTGGTTGCATCTCTCTCAAAATCCCTCTCTTTGAATGTGTGTTTATATATGAGAGGATGTGATATGATAGGATCAATTAGAATCCCATATTTGATGGAGATTGGAAGGAATCCTTTGATTTGCACTCTGTATTCTCCATCTTTGACCAAGTCTCCAATTTGCATGACATTGGAATTTAAATGTTGCACCAATTGATTTGAATCAATTCAAATATGGATTTGAATTGATTTGCTCCTTATCTTCTCATCTTTGACTTAGTCCAATTGTTGTAGCCATATTCTCCATCTTTGACCTAGTCCACTTGAAGTGTGCATAGCAATTCCTGCATCATTTTTGGATAGTCTCTCTTTGAGTATTCGCGAGAGTAACATTCCTAAAAACACTTAGCACACACATTAAATCGTTCACACCCGTTTGTTATCATCAAACACGAAGTCATCGATCGTTGTATCCAACTACACGTTGTATCCAACAATCTCCCCCTTTTGATGATGACAAAATAATATAAGATTTGAGCAATAACGATTCATATGATTTCATCGTGACATGTGTGCGTCAAGTGTGAAGATGGAGGATGTACGCAATATGCAACAAGTATTGAAATGATGTGCAAGCATACAAGCATGCAACAATGATGTTTCAAGCATTCAAACATGTATGCATGCTCCACCTTTATTCATGCTCCCCCTAGAACAAATATGTCATGTATTCATTAAGATATTCAATAAGCACATTTTCATTGTTCATAAATGCTCCCCCTTAAACTGATATTCTTGTATGCACATATGAGCATTAATACACACACCAAATCATTCAAATCTCTCTCAATTTTTTCTCCCCCTTTTGTTATCATCAAAAGTGTATAAACAAAGTCTAATTCATGTCACATGCAAAAATAGAGTATTATAAATTACAACTAACACTTGCATGTCATTTTTCTTAAAGTAAGCACTTCAAATTCAATGAAAAGTATAGCGTATACTTCTACACCATCGTGTAAGTGTGATGATTAAATAATTGAAGCACAAAGGGAGATACTCTTAAGAAATACAACCAAATCCAACCCACATTTTCCATTAAACATGAAATCACCTAGGATTGATTTTTCCCATCTCATTAAAAATGAGTCAAGATACCACATCCTGAAAACAGCCTATAAGGACTCTTAGATGTGGGGTGTCATTGCTTGACGAGTATAACACCACGCTAAAGATTACCCGTAAAGCATATGTTAGATACTCGTAGGTAGTGTAATTGCCATGAAGTGTATCCAATTTACATACGGAGCAATATTCATGAATTAATTTTTCATATTCAATTCTTTTGTGCTCAGTTTTTATCCATGGCAAGTACACATCATATCCCTTAGATTTTCAGTTATACTAATCCTACATTCACTTTCCAATATTTCATAAAAGAATCTCTAATTGTGCGAAAATATTCAATATTAGTGGAAGTGAAAGTGTAGGTGTAGAAATCATGTTATTCAATTCATTAAACATGTCATGGCTATTTAAAGGTACTAACATGCGCAAGTAGCAATAACAATAATACAATGATTTCTACACGGATATGAATGACATTCAATAATATCACTTGAATGATACAAAGGAAGAAGATATACATTAAGCACACATTTTTTTAGCTTTTAATCTTTTTTATTTTTTTTATTTTTTTATAAAGGGAACTAAAACAAGAAAACTAGCACACAAATAATAAAGATCAAGCAAACAAAAATGCAAAAAAAAATGCTATGAATGTATGCATTAGGTTCAAAGAAAAGATATACATTTGCGTTGTCGTTTGGCTAAGGGGCTAAATAATGAAACGTTCAATTCATAGCACCTCGTCAAATCTCCATCTTACCTACATGGTAGATGTTTTGTATGACCTTGGAATACAACAAGGTCCACTCAAGTTAGTCATCAAAGATTTAGGAA
Source organism: Scilla litardierei (assembly GCA_030789695.1). NCBI lineage: Eukaryota > Viridiplantae > Streptophyta > Magnoliopsida > Asparagales > Asparagaceae > Scilla > Scilla litardierei. Next base: position 33,918,618 of record CM061136.1, read on the forward strand.
CCCATATTTGTTGGAATTTATATTAGTGTTCCTATATTTGCACTGATATGAAGTATGACCAACACTATCACAAGTAAAGCACTTTGCATTAACATTTTTAGCAATGGTAGGCACATGGTGAAATTTCTTATACTTAGGCTTTTCAACATTTTTAGAATTAAAACCAAGCCCACGTCTATTATTGCCATATAATTAATTTCCAAGAATAATATCCAAATTTTGTTTTCATATGGAAAATCTCTTTAATGACAATTCTATATTGGTGGCTTTGGATTTCAAGATAGAATTCTCATTCACAATCAAAGTGCATTTACTAATGAAAGCTCTCTTGTTTTCCCCTTCTTTCTTTTCAAAAACACTCATTTCTTTCTTTAAGCTCATGATTTAGTATGCTTATCTTTTTAGTAAGCAATTCATTTTCAGTTTTATGTTTAATCAGATCTTGCTTATGAATGCTAATCTCATTTATCAAAGATGGACAAGAGAGACATTCAGTATTTTCATGCAAGTGAGCTTTCTCCTTTTTCAGCAAATTAATAGTAGCATTACATGCAACAAGTTCTTCTTTCAGGCTTTCAATTTCATTAAAAAAATCACAATTTTCTTGTTGCAATTCAAAATTACTATCTCTAGTCATCTGCGGTAGATTCTAGCTCATCTATTTTATCTTGCAAGCCTTTAAAAATATCCAAAAGTTCAATTTTAGTGCAAGATTTTACTTCATTCTGTTTTTCCATTAAGCAGAGGGAGGTGTGCGCATCTTTCTCTTCACTATCATCATCCCACGTAGCTAGAGATTTCTTCTTTTCTTTTCCAACGACGAAATTCTCTCCTTGTGGGCAATTCTTCACAATATGTCCTCTGTTCCTGCATTTATAACAAAGCCTACTCTCAGTAGAATTCTTTATAATAATCTTAGAAGGACATGAATCATTTTTATTCAATAGAGCAATACTTCCATTTTGCATTCGCTTTTCATAGCTAGAGACGTGATTGCCGGAGGACTATTTGATTCCATAAGTTGTTTCCATTGTCCTCCAAATATCTTGTGCAGTAGAGCAATGCGAGATACGATAAAATATTCTTCTATCTAAATAGCATAATAAAATATTCATTGCTCTAGCATTTATAGCACACACATTTCTAGCATTCGAATTCAAAATACTTTCAGGCATAGAATATCCGTTTTCACTAGTGTACCAAGTATCAACATCAACGGATAGTAAATAAGTTTTCATCCTAGCCTTCTAGTATATATAATCACGGCCACTAAATAGAGGGGGACGATCAATAGAGGAAACTAAACTTGGGGGTTTTCTTGCTAGCTAGACTAGATCCTCTAACCTGCTCTGATAACACTTGTTGGATCTGGATCGTAGCCTAGGGGGTGAATAGGCTAATAAAATATTCGTATAACCCACGAACAATCACACGCAGTTAGAAGCACAGGTAGAGTAAATAATGAGCCACTAAATTGAGGGGACGATCAATAGGGGAAACTAAACTTGGGGGTTTTCATGCTAGCTAGACTATATCCTCTAACCTGCTCTGATAACACTTTATGGATCTAGATCGTAGCCTAGGGGGTGAATAGGCTAATAAAATATTCGTGTAACCCACGAACAATCACACACAGTTATAAGCACAGGTAGAGTAAATAATGAGCAAACACAGATGCACAGCAGATTTACCCAGGTTCGGTCGTCCCAACGACCTACGTCCAGCCCCCAAAGCAGATACTGGTATTAATAATGTTCCAAGTACAACCACAAGCTAGAGCACGACTAGAGCGCCTCTCTACGTCTCTATACTCGACAGGCTCTTCAGTACCCCACAACACATGTGTTCAACGAGATTAATCCTAGTAAAAGCTTTCTATTGGATAGTCCTAACTAGCCAAGCCCTCTTGTCTAGACCAACTAGACAGGACCCCAAAATGTAGAAATGGTAAAGTTTCCCCTACAGAGATCTATACAACTACACAAAATAATAGTAAAGAGTTTAGAGAATCTCAGTTTATGTAGCAGCAGTCGTCACTGTCAATCAGCTCAGGTCAGATCGTATCTGACTGGATGTCATCGCCCACGTCACATCCTCGCCTCTAGAAGTTGCGACCTAGATGATTTTTCCTCTTGAAAACTTGCAGCCTTGATGCTCCTTTTCCTTTATTTTTGCGCAATGTGTTAAGGACCTCTTTGAAGTGTTGCACAATATGTTGAAGCTCTCTCTAATGGAACTTGTGGCCAAGGCTTGAAGACTTCAAGTATGTTGCAGCCTTGATATGTTCTTGGGCTATGTATTTGCATAAGGAGATGTGGAGAGTAACTTGGAGATGTAGCTTGCGGCCAAGGGCTTGGAGGAGATTAAGAACTTTGGTCTAGTAGATAATGAAATATATGAAGCTATTCAGAATACAACTCATGCTAAAATAAATACCACTGATTAATACAGAGATTAAAATCCGAAAAATATAACCATGTTGTAGAGCACTGAGTTGTGATCATCCTAGCATAAAGGGTTCGTCGATCCGAGCTCTGTGGAGAAAGTTATACACTTTTTAGCGTCGTCCGTCGAGCTCCTTACAAAGTTGCGACCATGAAGCTTTCCTCTAGGGTTGTGGCCGAATTTCTTTAGTTTCCTCTCTCTCTCAAAATCCATCTCTTTGAACGTGTGTTTATATAGGAGAAGATGGGATATGATAAGATCAATTAGAATCCCATATTTGATGGAGATTGGAAGGAATCCTTTGATTTGCATGAGATTCTTCATATCTCTCTATCTTTGACCAAGTCTCCACTTTGCATGGCATTAGAATTTGAATGTTGCACCAATTGATTTGAATCAATTCAAATATGGATTTGAATTGATTTTCTCCTTATCTTCTCATCTTTGACTTAGTCCAATTGTTGTAGCCATATTCTCTATCGTTGACTTAGTCCACTTGAAGTGTGTATAGCAATTCCTCCATCACTTTTGGCTAGTCTCTCTTTGAGTATTCGTGAGAGGGCCATTCCTGAAAACACTTAGCATACACATTAAATCGTTCACACGCATTTGTTATCATCAAACACGAAGTCATCGATCATTGTATCCAACAACACGTTGTATCCACAAAAGGGATGGTCCTTCGACTTACGACTGATGACACGTGAGAGTCGTTCAGTGGCAAGGGGTATCCCCTTTGACTTACGGCTGACGACATGCGAGGATCTTTCCGTGGCGAGGGGATGGCCCTTCGACTTACGGTTGACGACACGTTAAGGTCGATCAGTGGCAAAGTGGTGGACCTTCGAATTACGGCTGACGACACTTTAGGGTCGTTCAGTGGTGAAGTTGTGGCCCTTTAACTTAAGGCTGACGACACGTTAAGGTTGTTCAGTGGTGAAGGGGTGGTACTTTGACTTACGGCTATCGACACTTGTGAGTCGTTCAGTGGAGAAGGGGTGGCCCTTTCAACTTACGGCTGATGACACATTAGGGTCATTCAGCAGCGAATGAGTGGCCATTCGACCTATGGCTGACGACACGTTAAGGTCGATCAGTGGCGAAGGGGTGGCCCTTTGACTTACAGCTGTCGACACATTAGGGTCGTTCAGTGGCAAAGGGGTGGCCCTGTTAACTTATGGCTGACGATACGTTAAGGTCGTTCAGTGGAGAATGGGTGGCCCTTTGGCTTATGGTTGACGACACGTTAGGGTCGTTCAGTGGCAAAGGGGTGGCCCTTCGACTTATGGCTGACGACACGTTAGGGTCGATCAGTGGCGAATGGGTGGCCTTCGACTTACAGCTATCGACATGTTAGGGTCGTTCAGTGGTAAAGGGGTGGCCCTTCGACTTACGGCTGAAGACACGTGAGAGTCGTTCAGTGGAGAAGGGGTGGCCCCTTCGACTTACGGCTGACAACACACGAGGGTTATTCAGTGGCGAGGTGGTGGTCCTTCGACTTATGGCTGACGACATGTGTGGGTCGCTTAGTGGCAAAGGGGTGGCCCTTCGACTTACGGCTGACGACATGAGAGGGTCATTCACGTGAGTTTGGTTCATCTAGATTTCCCCAAGGATAGGATCCTGTTTGAGGCGAGTTTGATGGGTCACTTTTCACAAAGTTCATAAATGCTCTATCGAAAAAGAAAGTTGATTCAAAGCAGAATTTATTTGATGAAAAACATGCTTTATTTAAGAAAGTAAAAAGCGTAAATGTATTTTCTAGATTCGCTTGTTGGAAGTCTTAAATTCCATGTCTCTATTCCCATTTGGTTTTGATGTGACAAACATGTTGTTACTAACTCTATCTATGCAGATACAACGGTACATGCTGAGTTTCATACTATACATTCAGATATCTTCATACATATTCAAAAGGATTATACCAGTTCATGAAGTTGAAAAGGCAAAGACACCTTAAATCCACGACTTGGATATATAATCACTTGATAAGGATCCCCTACAAAGAAGCTTCTCAGATTCAGATGCATATGCAGTCTTATCTACAGCTTTTATGTAATCAATGTAATATTTACTTTTTTAGAGTTACAAAGCCTTGTGATATTATATCTTAGTCTCCTAGGTTCCTCCTTCAGAGTTCTACATTTCCTGTTTTCAAAGATTCCTATTCCGAAAATTAGCAGACAAATTTTCCAAAATTGGTCGACCAACTTCAATTCTTACCGTTAGACGTTCAAATTTTCCAGAACGGTTTCTGACCGTTTTCTAACTTCTCTGATGGTTTCTGACCGTTGTCTAACGTCTCTAATTTCAACCTTTTCTAAATCCTATCAATAGAGGGGTACACCCTTCTTTCTTTACACACTTTCCCTTTAATGTTTCTCTCTCTGTTTGAATTGTTAAACTCTTAAGCATTATGGCCATTAGTTGTTCTTGTCTTATTTGCAAGAAGAAATCATTAGATTTCTCTCTTCATTTAAGAACAGAAGAACTTGGATTTCAACACTTTTGGAAAAGTTGTTTAAGTTCTTATTTGTAAGAAGAAATCATTAGATTTTTCTCTTCGTTTAAGAACGGAAGAACTTCAATTGTGGTGAAACATTGAAGTTTCTCTTTTTAACACCATCCTTTGAATTCATATTACATATTCATTACAAGGCTATAAGGTGTTTACTTTCTTTTATTCTATTATAAATGTGAATCTCTGCTTAGAGATTGTACAAAGTCTGGAACACTAAAGGTGTTGCCATTTTTGTAAGTTGGTGATTGCGGGATAAGTGATTATAGTAGATTGAAAATCTCTACAGGGAGTAGAGGACTGGACTAGGATCAAGAGGATCTGAACAAGGATACATCTTTGTATTTGCGTTTGATTTACTTTCAATACTTGCCATCTTTGCACATTCTAGTAACATTTTATTGCAACAAGTTTTTATAATACACTATTCAACCACCCGTCTAGTGTATTCGTGTATACAGACGATCCTGTATTTGGTATCAGAGCAAGGTTAAGATGGCAGAAGCATCCTCCTCATCCAACATGAACGATGATCCACACAACTATTCCTCAACAAAATATTCGAAAGGCAACTCTCAAGTTCGTCCTCCTCTATTTGATGGTTCCAATTATTCATATTGAAAGTCAGGATGGAGATTCAATTCCAAATAATGGCTTACGAATTATGGAACATCGTAGAGACAGGATATCAGAAGCCAACCCACTCCCTTCGCTATTGGACCGCCATCAAGAAAGCTACTGCAACCAACAACTCAAAGGCTATGAATTCTCTATTTTGTGCCAAGGAGAAAAATGTGTTTAATCAAGTATCTCAGGCCAAAACTGCAAGAGATATTTGGCACATACTCGAGGTAACTCATGAAGGAACCAGTAAGGTAAACGAAACTAATATTTCCGTTCTGGTTCACAAATTTGAGTTAATCAAGATGAAGGACAAAGAGACCATTGGAGAAATGAACACCAGGTTCACTAATATTATAAATTCTTTAAATGCTCTTGGAAAGACTAACACTTCTCTTGAACAGGTTCGCAAGATTCTCAAATATTTAACTCCAGAATGGCGTCCAAAGATTACATCAAATGAAGATGCCAACGTTCTTTCAACATTATCTGTTGAAGATCTTGTTGGTAATTTAATGGCTTTTGAAGTTCAACTAGAAGACGAGAAAGAATAATTACAACAAAAGAAGAAAGTATTTGCCTTCAAAGCTTCATCAGAAAATGGAGATTCAGATATGGATGAAGATGATGTTGCTTTCCTCACAAGGAATTTTAAGAAGTTCTTAAGAAAAGGTAAGTATAATAATTTCAAATCTAATAATACTTATTCTTCTTTATGTTTTAATTGTAATATTCAAGTACATATAAAGAAGGATTATCCTCTCCTCAAAGCAAAGTACAAAACTTCTAACAACTACAACAATGATCATTCCAAGAAGAAAAGGAAGTTTGATAGAATGAAGAAATCATTCGCAGCAACATGGGATTCTTCAGATGAAGAAGACAACAATGAAGAGAATGCTAACATGTGCTTTATGGCACAAAATGATGAAAGCAATGTAAATACTATTGACAATGAAGAATTATTAGATGCATTTAATGATCTCTTTGTTCGTTTCAAAAGACTAAATGCACAACACAAATCTTTGAAACAAAGCAATGATGATCTTATTCTTGAACATCAAGAATTAACATCAAAATTCACTTCATTTGATGCAATAAATACTGAGAATATATCTTATCAAATCTTGGATCTTAGCAAAGAGAACGATCTTCTCAAGACTAAGAATCAAGAATTGCATGCACAGATATCCATTATGGATAATAATATTTCATCACTAAAGATGAAGTACGATGAGATGTCTTCTAATGTTAATAAATTTAACAAAGGCAAGACTAATCTCAAAGATTAGCTTCAATTTCAGTATCATGCAAATCATAGGCAAGGATTAGGTTATTCTAATAAGAATATATCCAAACCTCCTAACACATCTTCATTTGTTGGAAAGACAATTTTTGTAAAACCACAAAAGAATAATCATGCATTCATCTACACGAAGATAGTAAACACTTCTACATCTTCTTCACAAAGAAATATTTCAAACATATCAATTGCATCTCCTAAGAAACCTAATACAATTAGTATATGGGTTCCTAAGGATATATGTTTAGATAATAGAAAAGCATACATTTCTGATTATATGCAATCTACTGTTCATTCTATTAATTATTTAAGAAAGTCAAATTCTACTTGGGTTTGGCTACCTAAGATCTAATCCCAAGGACCCTAAAGAAAAAGGGTACCAATATTTCATGTTTTATCTTTTCAGGTACCAAGAAAAGAAAGATGGATCTTACATAGTGGATGTTCAAAATACATGACTGGAAACATTAACCTACTTTCAACCATTCAATATAAAGATGGAGGCTCAGTTACCTTTGGTGATAACAACAAAAGAAGAACCATAGGCATTGGAAGAAGTGGAGATTCCAATCAACCTATCATTGAGGACGTACTCCTACTTGATGGTTTGAAACATAATTTAATTTCCATTAGTCAATTATGCGATAAAGATTTTAAAATTTTTTTTAAACAACATGATTGTATCATTTATAATTCAGATATGTCTTCTATTTTATTTCGTGGCAAGCGTAAGAATAATATTTATATCTTATGCATGTCAGTTGCCACTCACAATCACTGTTTGATGATTTCATCAGACGAAACACTATTATGGCACAAGCGTTTTGGACACACTAATTTCAAAAACCTTGCATAGATTTCAAAACACAAATTAGTTAAGGGAATGCCAAATATTTCATTTAAACACAAACATTTTTGTGATACTTGTCAACAAGGAAAAATTCACAAATCTTCTTTTAAATCAAAGGACATCATCTCAACAAAGAGACCTTTAGAACTCCTACACTTGGATTTATTTGGTCCTTCAAGAGTAGCCTCTTTGAATAAAAGTAGAATGCATTTGTAATTGTTGATGACTATTCACGATACACTTGGGTTTTATTCTTACATAATTAGAATGATGCTTTCGAAGAATTTTCCATTTTTTGTAAAAGTATTCGAAAGATCAAATCCTCAAACATTATTTCCATTCTTAGTGATCATGGAGGAGAATTTGAGAATGAATATTTCACTAAATTTTGTAATGAAAATGGTATTACTCACAATTTTTCTTTTCCACGTACTGCACCACAAAATGGTTGTAACGACCGGTTTTTATCATTACTTTTGTCTGTATTTCTCTCATGTATTATTTTTCTCAGTATCCGTTATTAGACATTTCTGTCCCGTACCCGTATCCGTATCCGTATCCACTTCTGCTTTTACATACTCATTGTTATCCTTGTTATTTTAAATTACTGAAATAAATCCTTTATATAACTATTTTGAAAACATCTTTTATAATTATTTTAAATTTTATTTTCGAATTTGAATTTCAAAATTTAAAACCATTTTAAATACAAACTATTTTGAATTACTTACCAAATTTAAATCCTAATTAAACCTATTAATTTCCCTTCAAAAACCTCCCATATTATAACCCATTTAAACCTATATTCATTAGCCCTTATTTCCGTTATTAATCCTATTAATAATTTTTTCAAATCCTTTCCTTATTAGTATACCCTAGGCCGAACCCACCTTAGTCACTCACGCACACTAATTAACTCAAAAGGAAAAACTTTAAAACCCCTAAACCCTCGTACATCTCACATGCTCCTAGAAACCTATTTCTCTTTTATAAAAAAATAAACCTAGGTCAATCCTACAACACGTACGGCACCCTACCCATTTCCATCTTCCCCTTAGCAACGCACGCAATGTCGGACCCCCACTTTCCCTTCCTGTGCCGGCGAACTCTCCCTCTGGCCAACCCAATGCGCTGAGCGTCACCTCCCCTCTCGCTTCCGACCACACACCAAAACCGCCTCCACCGACGGCTCCGACGAACTCGCCACGAGCACCAGCCCATGTACGGCTACGCCACCGAGCCCGCGGCCCCTATCGACTGAACAGCTCCGCCGCAAGCCCCCCACATCTCCCCTGTTCATGTCTCAAACAGGGCCTCGCCCCTCGCCCTCGCAGGCCGCGTAACACCCCCGCAACCCAGGAGGCCGCAGCCACCGACGGCGCCTTCCCGACGCCGAACGTCTCGCCCTCCGACTCTCCTCCATCTCCCATCGTCCCAGGCCACCCCCGTCTGATCTCCCCGCAGCAGCGACTTCCTCCCTCCCCTGCACCGACGTCCTCCTCAAGCCACCATCTCCCCTTGCCGGAAACGTCGCACCACCCTCACGACGCTCTCCCCTCTTCCGCAACCACCTCGCATCAGCCCGATCTCTGACAAGCCCCAAGATCTGGAAGTCGCCGACAGCCACATCCCGACGTCCCCGAGCCCCTCCGACCACGTCTCCCACAGTCGAGCCAAGCCACATCGAGCTCCCCTCACTCCGGTCCTCCGCCTTGCAGCCTTCGATGTCGACGAGCCCTGTCGCACGCCCGGCGACCCTCCAACCAGCCCAGTACCGTCTCTTTCGCCTGCACCGCACGTTCGCCATCCTCCAGCTTAAGGTCCCCCCTACGGCTTCTCCTCTCCGGGGCTGCCTCACGTCGCCGACCTGCGCAACCGACCGCTTCGGCCACAACTTCCAACAACCTCGTCGCCAGCGCCCCTCCGGTGATATTTGAAGCTGCCGTTCACGTCGCCGTCTCCAACATGAAGTCACGCAAGTGAATGCTCAAAGAACGTAAGTTTCCTTGTACAGTTTGTTAGTTATAATATCAGTTTAGAATTACTTAGCATAAAGCATCAAGTCTGGTTAATATATTAGCTTATTAATAAACAGTAAGTCGATTGTTGGTCACAATGTGTTGGGTTATATTATGAGTATGATATTTATTAGTGTATTATATATTCTGTCTATTTATATTTGCATACACATCAGTTCTTATATAATAAAAGGTAGGTATGTGGGTTAATAGATATATGAGGTATGATATTAGTCAGATTAAATATTACTTGAATTGGTTGAGAACTTATAGCTTAATATCACGGATTCAATCTTGCAGATCAAATCTGTGCCTAATCTTATCATCGCTGAACACCCCAAACTCGCAACGCTTCAGGCAAGTATACTATTTTTCCTACTAATTTTCGAGGTGCAAATATTTATCCCTTGCAGGTACATCGTTTCCTACAACTGGTTTCAAACACGCAAGTATTTACTTTTTAGTATATTAATTTTCTACAAGTTTCGAAAGCCCAAATATTTATCGCTCACCGCTTTTAACCATATTGCTCCGGTCTCGTGACCGAAATTACCAAACAATTGCAAAAGACAACTTTTAAGTGCGTTGTTCGGGCTTAATGAATCTTGTGAAATGGTTGGCTGCTTTTTACTTTCATCACTTTTTGAAATAAAGTATTTGAAACACTCACATTATTTGTATAGTTTTAAACCGCTAAATGTACGCCAGTGATGAAATGTGATACTGGGCCCTTGGGGCAAACTACGGACTTTTGTGCCTTTGGTCAATTACGAAATATTGGGCCTTCGGGCAATTCGGATATGGGCCCACGGGGCATTTACGGAATGTTTGCCATACGGCAAACATTGAACTACGAATTGGCTTATGGACACTTTGGGTGGGGTAGTCTAGTGTAATAGAGGCTGGAAAGCTGGATTACACTCTACTGGTGAACTTGACCGACACCTTGCCGGGTCGGTGAGTAGAGAGTCACGGGTAGCTCCCGTTGACTTGGGTGTGATGCTAGTCACCTCCCACTCGGACACTGGGCTTGACACTAGATTAAGTACATGTTGGCACTCTTGTTTGTTTCAGCTACTATCGTGATTGTATAAACCGTTGACTAAGTTCATTTCATGTTTTACTTTGTACATCGCAAATGCCGTGTCTTTACTTTGTGCATTACAAAAGCTATATTTGCCACTTGTTACTTTACGCACCACACTTGCCGTGCTAGTACTTTACACACTACACCTTGCTGTGTTTGCTACTTGCACACTACACTTCGCCTGCTCATTACCTTGCACATTGCACATTGTTTATGCTCACATGTGTCAATATATTACTATGTTTCCCTCTTGTTGAAATCATATTGTGCCCCTCATCTCCTAAAGCTTTGTAATGTTTTTAAATCTTGTCGAGTGTCATTTTATTACTAATGTTTTTAAATCTTGCCGAGCGACCCTCGCTGACGTATATTTCCTTGTCTGTGAAATATACGTTAGGTTTTGAGCAGAGTTCACAGTGAAGTTCACTTGGAGATTGAAGAAGGTGACCAAGGATCATCAGGAGCACGAGATCCACTGCTGAAGACGACAGCCACATCGCAGCTTGCTAGAAGTTTACTATTTGTTGTTGTATTTCATTCAGGTGTACTTTAAATCCTTTGTAACTGTTTGTAATGGCCATGCTAGGCCTTTAATTCTTTTGTGTACATGTAATCTGGAAGTCAAAGTTTTAATGCTGACACCATATTTGTGTTGTTCCGATCGTTCGCAAGCAAGAACCTGACAAGTAGTCATACACAAACGCTTATTGGGTTGGGGCTTCACCGCTCCAGCCCAAGCGGGCCCGCTCGCGTCCTCGCTCCCAAGTATAATGGGAAGCGGGGCGTGACAGGTTTTAGTGGTGGCCCACGCAGGTCATGCTTCTGCGAAATACTCGGAATAATATAGATGTCATTATTAACTAGACTGTCTGGATAAATCTTGTACGCAAATGTTTACTTTGTTTGTTTGCAGCATGTCAGGAAGACGAAACACTCGACAAGGATCCGGAACTACTGGAGGTGGAGACGACGACATCCGCCAGATGCTGGGAGTTATGAGAGATATGCTGGAGGTATAGCATCATCTAGTCCAGCAGGGACGCCAGGCTGCGCCAGCCGCACCAGTTGCACCAGCTCCGGGGGCTAAGCAGTTCAGAGAGATGCATCCGAAGAGCTTCTCTGGACGAGAGAGCCCTCTAGCGGCCGAAGAGTGGCGTCAAAGCATTGAGGATGATTTGGGCCTTGCTCGAATCAATAAAGATGAATGGGTGGAGCTTGCCAGGAAGCAGTTGACAGATAATGCCCGCAGCTGGTGGAATGCGGAGGAAGCCAGGCTGACCAAGCCGATTTCATGGGATACCTTCTGTCAGAGATTTGACGCTCAGTATTTTCCCAAGTCTACGAAGCGAGTGATGGAGAGTCGTTTCATTAATCTGGAGCAGGGCACTATGACTGTAGATGAGTACGAGGCAGAGTTCATTATGCTGAGTCGACATGCTCTTGCTATGGTGAAAGACCCTGAGGACTGTGCACATCGCTTCCTACAGGGCCTGGATCTAGATATCTAGAGTGTGCTGTCCGGGAATACTTTTTCCACTCATGAGGATGTCCTGGTAGCTGCGAAGAATCAGGAGCAGAACGCCAATCTGAAGAAGACACGTCAGGCAGGCAAGCGTCCACAGGAGCCGCCTAAGAACAATCTCCGACTGACTCAGACCACCGATTTCAAGAAACCTGCAACTCCTGTCGAGAGGGATTGTCTGTAATGCCCTACCAGCTACTGCACAAGTACTAGAGGGGGGGTGAATAGTACTTTAAAATAATAAGGAGTATAATTCCAAATTAAATTGCAAACAACTACCAAATCAATTTGCGGAAGCTTAAATTGAATGACAACAAAAAAATTAACAAAGCAAACAAATGATGTTAATGGGTTCGGATCCACCCAAGTCTTCCCGACTTGTTCCCGGTGATCCTACGTCCCAACCACCCGGATCCCCTCCGGATACTTGAGTTAGAAACCCTAACTCAAGATTTCCACTATGAATATCTTGTGAAAAACCTTCACAAGATCAAATCATACATGCAAAAGCAATAGTGAATCCCACAACCCGGGATCACAACCTTCTCTCACAACCGAGAGAATCAACAAGCAATATAAATGAGTTATATTGAAATAAGCAAACTTACCACAAAATCCTATACCTTGAGTTTTTCTTACCCAATAGGTGAAATGAAGGATTTGAGGAAGATGAAGTCACCAAGTCCTAGCACCAAGGAAATGACCAGCAATCGGTGCCTAGGAGAGATTTGGAGACTTGGATCAAGCAATAGCTTGAAGAGCTCACCAAGAACAAGCTTCTCTCTAGATGGATTCTAGATCTAGAAAAGAGAGAGAATGGGTTTCTTGTGAGGAAGAGAGCTTTTGATTTGAGTGAGAATGGTTATCTCTTTTGATCTCAATGAATCTCTGAATGGAAGCTCTAACCTAGATAGAAATGACCTAGGTTCGTATTTATAGGGTCCCATAAAAACAACTTTGGTCATTCTCCAACGGATAGAAATCTGGGAGAATTAGTCGGTCAAAGAACAATCACTGACCGACTAGTTCATCAACTTGTCGGTCAGTCAAACAGCATGGACCGACTAAAAGAGGAACTTAGAAGAAAGAGAATTTCAGACCTAGAATTCTAGTCGGTCCAAGAAGACTTTCTGACCGACTAGTTTCACAACTAGTCGGTCAGTCAGTGAACGTAGACCGACTAAGAGGCAAAATGAAATAGTCTGAACACAAGTTGACTTAGTCGGTCCAAGAACAAAAGTTGACCGACTAGATTGTCAACTAGTCGGTCACCAAACGTTCTTAGACCGACTAACGATAAACAGTAGCTTAGGAGAAATTTAGCATGAACAGTAAGTCACAACTAGTCGGTCAAAGAAGCATCACTGACCGACTAGTTCACAAACTAGTCGGTCGGCGAGTCAACGTAGACCGACTAACTGTAAACAGTAAAGTCCAAGAAATTAAGGAATCAAACTAGTCGGTCCAAGAAGAGTTGCCGACCGACTAGATCACCATCTAGTCGGTCAGTACTTGTTCTTGTACCAACTAACATGCACATACAAGTCCGAATCGAAGCGCGACGCTTCGAGGAAGTTAGAATGAACTTGTACTAAGATCCTAGAGCTACGATATGAGCGTTATGAAGTTAGAATGCTAAGATATACTCAAGGCTTAACATTCTATATATCGAAGCTAAAAGACTATAAATAAAACCTTAATAAACGGTCTTCGAGAGCTTCGATTGATTCTTCATAACTTCCAAAACGGCGCAAGAGCTTCAACGAAGCTTTAGGCATGAATACGAGCTTTGGGAAGTGTTGAGATGTCGCTTTGAATGTTCTCGTGAAATTGGCGACGATCTCCAATACCGCGCTCACAAATTGTTAGTTCATGGATTATTTATGTTTGCTCATCATCAAAACCAAATCCGGGGAGTCCAATATTCAACATTCTCCCCCTTTTGGTGATGACAAACCAACATAAATAATAATCAAAAATAATGATTCAAATGTAAAATACTTACTCCCCCTGCATTGATGACACGTTAATTCCAAAATGAATATATATGAATTGCATCAAGCAGACGAGTAAGATTAATAAAGAGAATCGATTTTCGAAATATCGGATTTTGAAAATCCTTATATATATCTTAACTCCCCCTGAATCTAACATATCAAACTAGATTCTTGGAAATTGAGTTAAATTTTCATTTGCGCTATTTATTATCATTATATCTCCCCCTTTGGCATTATCCCAAAAATGGGGGGCATACAACGACAACAACTAGGAAATTGAAAATCCAACGTCGGGAGTCGTAGACAATGACGATGGAACTAATTGACACCAAGGGAAAAATGATAAAATCAAATCAAGGTGTGCCAAATTGTCCATTATCAAAAAGCGATAATCAAAATCATCAAAAAAAATTTGGTAATAATTTTTTTTATTTATTGAATAATGAAACATACTCTCCAATATTCAATATTCTTGGTTAAATTTGTGCATGGAAAACAATTCAATATAATTATAGACTTTCAATCTATTTAACCAAGCATTTAAGCATCGAGCGACGAAATCACATTGCATGGACATTGAATGAGAATTAATGTGCACGACGAAGTAAATATCACAACATGAACATCGATGTATATATAGAAAGAAACATCATGAGTACATCCCAAAAAGAGATCGATACAACAAATGCAACATACCCATCAAAAAGAAATACATCATATAGCATTGATACAACATCATCATGAGAACATCATCATCAACATCATCAACGTCCAACAACAAAAAAAAATACAACACATCAAAATATCCAACACCGACATCCAGGATACTCAGAAATACATCAAATCAACCCTCAATCTCCATCCTAACCCAAAATACTCTCAAAAAAGATATGTCATCCAAAGAGTAGTGGAGAGTCCTCGGAACAAACGATCACGAGGAAGTGGCTGGATCTGCAGTGTCCGTGGGTCCAGTCGACGGAGTGGACTCAGGCTCTGCAGGGAGAAGAGGCGTCTCAACAGACGGGATCGTCGGGGTAGGTGTGGAAACAACTGGCTCAACAGCAGGGGTCTCAACAGCAGCAGGGGTCTCAACAGCAGCAGGTGATAGATGTGAAGGCTCGACAGCAGGGTCAGCAGCAGGCTCAGAACTCTGAAGTGCTGAAGCAGAAGTCTCTGGAGCACCGGAAGTGGTGCCATCTCCAGGAGCTGAAGTGGCAGCAGCAGCAGTGGCCTCATCGCCACGGGCTAAGGAAGTGACAAGCTCGTCAATCTCCTCATCGTCCATCTCCTCGGCCTCAGAAACTGAAGGAGGAAGATCAATCCCCATCAAACGAGCCATACGACAGACTACCTCCTCAGTACGAGCCAAACGTGAGTCGTGCTGACGAAGTAGGCGTACGACATCGTCTAATGTGGCAGGAGGAGCGGGGGCTGCAGCAGCTGAGGGAGTAGACTGGGAAGCAGATGCGGTAGACCTCTGCACGTGACGAAGCGCCGCTAGAGATTTCTTAACGGCCGTCGCGTTCAAAGGAGTACCCAAGGGACGCTCATCGTCAGGAGGGAGAGGGACTCGGAAATGACGAAACACAAGGGTCAACAGACAAGGGTATGGAATATGCGCAGATTTATTGGTCTTGCGTATACACTCGAAAGAGTCCATCTTATCAAGTATAACGCGAGCCCAATTAATCTCGCAACCCAAGAATAGAGCGTATATGAGCTTCAAAAATGGCTGGGATGGAAGTGAAGATGAGCCGTACTTGGGAAGCAAGCACGACTTCAGAATAAGATTCAATACCCAGGCATTTGGCTTGAACGACTTTGAAGGAACTCCAATGAAGGCAGGAGGGATCACATGGAAGATGTCAGAAAGAACGGACTGATCCAAGGAAGATATATAGTCGACGGAAATGTCTGAAGGCAGGAGACCAGACGACAAGCAGCCAAGAATCTCCCCCAAGATTTCTGCCGTGAGAACTATAGGAGTTCCCAAGACAGTAGTCTCGATGGAGTGACTAGCATCGTACTGGCCTCGAACACGATTGGCATAGAACAATTTCACTAGGCGAGGATATGGTTTAGGATTGGCCTTAAGATCGTATCGGAGATAATCAAGGAGACCACTATAGGAGAGGAGGTCAGCTAAGCCAAGGAAATCTGAAAACTAAACGTAGTGCTCTAATAGCATCGGGCAGTGTTCAATACGGTTGTAGGCCGCGAGACACATAGGGTCGTCGCGACACAACGATATGTCAACACCACCCGCTGGCATTGGGCCCTTTCCCTTTGGCTGGCGAGTCATAGGACGAAGTGGAGGAGTGGGTTCCCTATGGCTAGGCTCATCCTCAGGCACAAACTCAGTGTCGGAATCGGGAGGAGTAGAGGGTGAGTGGAGTATGGGCTTTTTGGTCTTAGATTTTCTGGGTTTGACAGTCGCCGTCCTCTGCTTCTTCAGAGGAGGCGAAGATGGAGAAGCTTGGGTTGATTTGGCACGACGTTTAGGCTTAGGTGGATTCCTAGGGTCGGAAGGCCCTATAGACATAGGAGAAGCCCCAGAAGAGGCGATAGGAATCCTCGTCTTTGCCATGGTCGTGGCACGACGAGTACAAGCTAATGAAACTACTAGCTACACAAACCCTAGAGATCAAAAGAAACCGGAAAACACAAACCCTAGAGATCACAAGCCCTAACACAAGAACTAGGTTAAATTTGAAACCCTAGCAACTAGAAGTTGAAATCAAGGAGAGGAAACCCTAGAATAGGAAATGAGACCTAGGAGGAGGGGGTTTTACCTAGGAGGAGGAGTCGACGGCGGCGGACGGCGGGGATGGCCGGAGAGATGGCCGGAAGTCGAAAGGTCTCGAGAGGGGAGAGGGTTTTTCGGGCAGGAGCTGAAGGGAATACCGACTAAAATGATTTTTAGTCGGACGAAATGAGATTAAGTCGGTCTGGAAATCGAAAAGACGCATTTTCCCTAACCCACTTAGTCGGTCACAGTTCAAGCACTGACCGACTAGATTATGATCTAGTCGGTCGGTCAATGAGCTTGAACCGACTAAGTCAAAACAGAGGCAAACAGGGATTTTTAGGGCTAGATTTAGTCGGTCGCAGTATATTCACTGACCGACTAGTTTTCAATCTAGTCCGTCGGTAAATGTACTGTGACCGACTAAAGAAAGAAAATGAAAAGAGTTAGATAAAAGCTTGATCTAGTCGGTCTGAGTTCACCTTCTGACCGACTAGATGAGCATCTAGTCGGTTGGCTAATGAACTGAGACCGACTAGAAGAGTCCAAAAATTGATAATTGATTTCTCTTCAAAAACCACTTGGATGAAACATCTTAACACTCTCATTAGTCATCTAAATTACCCCATAAAACGTCGAAATCTTAAATACGACATTGAAATACGAATTCGATCATAAATTCAAACATATCACATAAAATTCCCAAAAATTCAATAAATCTAGCATGAACGAAATATCACAAAATATAATAGCATGCAAGATAATTGAATGAAACATGAATCCTATATCTCGGATTCACCCATAATCCACAATTCTCGACGCAACCGCACAAAGGAGTCCTCCTTTAGGGGTTTCGTGAAAATATCGGCGATTTGCTTTTGGGTTTCAACGTACACTAAAATGATGTCCTTTTTAGCAACATGATCATCTAAGAAATGGTGTCGGACATCTATGTGTTTTGATCGAGAATGGTGCACCGGATTCTTTGAAAGACAGATAGCACTTTGGTTATCCACCATGATAGGGCTAGTATCACAATGAATACCAAAATCCTTCAAAGTGTGTCTCATCCAAAGAACCTGGGCACAAGCGGCACCGGCGGAAATATATTCCGCCTCGGTGGTTGAAAGTGATATGGAATTTTGCTTCTTGGAAAACCAAGAGACAAGAGAATTTCCTAGAAAATGGCAAGTGCCACTAGTACTTTTCCTGTCGGATTTGCATCCCGCATAATCGGCATCACTGTATGAGACTAACTCATACGTGCTAGATTTCGGATAAAGTAATCCAAAATCTAAAGTGTAACTTAGATAACGGAAAATACGTTTTACCGCTACTAAGTGAGACTCCTTAGGTTGAGACTGATAACGAGCACATATGCATACGGCAAACATAATATCGGGCCTACTTGCGGTAAGATAAAGTAAACTACCTATCATACCTCGATATAGACGAATGTCTACATCCTTACCGCCCGTATCCTTGTCAAGATGCGTAGTCGTGCTCATTGGAGTCTTTTTCCCGGAAGCACTTTCCATTCCAAATCGCTTAATCAACTCCACCGTATACTTCGTTTGGTGGATGAAGATTGCATCGTTCAATTGGCGAATTTGGAGACCTAAGAAATATTTGAGTTCGCCCATGTGGCTCATCTCAAATTGTTCCTTCATAACATTAGAAAACTCTTCGCAAAGAGTGAAGTTAGTAGCACCGAAAATGATATCATCAACATAAATTTGAACTAATAAAATATCATTATTCACATGCTTAACAAAAAGTGTAGAATCGGCTTCGCCCATTTTAAAATTCAAATCCAAAAGAAAATTCTTTAGGCGATCATACCAAGCTCGAGGAGCTTGTCTCAAACCATAAAGAGCTTTCTTTAGTTTAAAAACATGATTTGGAAATTTTTCATTTATGAAGCCCGGAGGTTGAGAAACGTAAACTTCCTCAACAACATCTCCGTTTAAAAATGCACTTTTAACATCCATTTGAAATAACTTAAAATTTTTATGGCATGCATAAGACAATAAAAGTCTAATTGATTCTAATCTAGCTACCGGAGCGAAGGATTCTTCGAAATCGATACCTTCCTCTTGGCGATAGCCTTGAGCAACTAACCGAGCTTTGTTCTAGACGACGACTTGATTTTCGTCGGTTTTGTTCTTGAAGATCCACTTTGTCCCTATGACGGTGTGGTTCTTCGATGGCAAAGGAACAAGCTCCCATACCTCATTCCTCTCGAATTGAATGAGTTCCTCCTCCATGGCAAGGATCCAAGCACTATCTTCGCACGCTTCAACTATATTCTTTGGCTCTATCGATGAGGCAAAGGCACAATTGGCGAAGTGGTGGACTTGCGATCTCGTCTTGACACTATCATTAATATTGCCAATGACTTGCTCATGGCGATGGTCGCGAACGGTATGAAGCCGCTTGGGAATACCTTGATCACTAGGCACATTCTCAACAACTTCATTAGTCGGGTTAGTCTCAATAGAATCAATTGAATCAATAGTCTTAGAATTTTCAAACGAATCACATAAAACATCCATAGAGTCATCATCATTTGAAATTCTAGAATTAGTAAAATTCTCATTAAAAGAGACATGAAGTGATTCCTCGATCGTAGAGGATCTTTTGTTGTATATCCGGTACGCTTTGCTACGTGAGGAATACCCAACAAATATCCCCTCATCCGATCTCGGATCAAACTTGTCCAAATTATCATGTGTGTTTTTAATAAAACATTTTGCGCCGAAAACACGAAAATGTTTAACTTGAGGCAATCTACCAAACAACAATTCATAGCAAGTTTGTTTGATGCCGGGCCTCAAAAGTATTCTATTAAACACATAACAAGCGGTGTGTACCGCTTCTGACCAAAATTGATAACCAAGTTGAGTATCTTCGAGCATAGTGCGAGCACACTCCACAAGCGTTCTATTCTTCCTCTCAACAACACCATTTTGAGGAGGTGCGCGAGGGAAAGAAAACGTGTGAGTAATTCCAAGATCATCACAAAAATTTGAGAAAGACTCATTCTCAAATTCACCCCCATGATCACTACGAATAGTGACAATGGTGGTTCCGATGAGATTTTGTACTTTCTTCACAAATATTGTGAAGTTTTCAAAAGCTTCATTTTTATTACATAAGAAAAATACCCATGTAAATCTTGAATAATCATCAACGATGACTAGTCCATATCTTGCATTTCCTAAGGAAGCAACTCTAGTTGGCCCAAATAAATCTAGATGTAATAGCTCTAGTGGCCGTTTCGTAGAAATGCTTTTCTTAGGTTTAAATGAAGATTTAGGAAGCTTGCCACGTTGACAAGAATCACAAAAACTTTTCTTTTCAAAAACGAGCTTCAGAAAACCTTTAATGGAATTTAATTTCGAAAGCTTATAAAGTGTTCCAAAGTTCACATGTCCAAAGCGTCGATGCCATAAGTGTTGTTCACTTGTGTTAGCAACGAGACATTGTTCATATGACTTAGGAAGATCCAAAATATAAATATCTTTATGGCGTGTGCCGGAAAATAATAATTTATTATTATCATTTGAAATATGACACAATCCTTTCGCAAAGCTAACTTTGTAACCTTTGTCACAAAGTTGGCTTATTGAAATAAGATTATGATTTAAACCATCAACTAGATAAACATCACTAATTAAGGGTTTAGAAGGGTTACCCACTTTACCAACACCGACGATGGTTCCGCTCTCATTGCCTCCAAATACGACGCGATTTCCATTTGCAATGGGAACCACTCCGGAGAGCAATTGAGCGTCACCCGTCATGTGTTTTGAACACCCGCTATCGAGTATCCAATTCCCTTTGGAGCTAAATTTAAATTTGTTGCTCCTTTTCTTTTTCTTTTCCTTGAGTACCTAAAGATAGAAACTTTCATATCATGGTACCCAAGGTCATTGGGTCCTCAAAGGTTAGACCTTTGGAAGCCAAGTCCAATTGGACTTAGACTTCCCCACATAATTTCTACTACGCACACCATCCGAAAAATAAGCATTCATATATA
Organism: Scilla litardierei; assembly: GCA_030789695.1. Lineage (NCBI taxonomy): Eukaryota > Viridiplantae > Streptophyta > Magnoliopsida > Asparagales > Asparagaceae > Scilla > Scilla litardierei. The sequence continues at coordinate 33,939,767 of CM061136.1, forward strand.
CTTGTTTTTCTTCCATGCTTGTGTCCTTTGGGCTCCAAATAGTGAAAATTTTGGGAGCCATCGTCCTATTGGGTGCATGCATGCGTTGTTGGTTTCTACGTGATGCATGTCGTGGATAGGCATAAGGAACATGATGGAATGGTACACGATGAGAATTATTCATATGATGAGGTGGGTAAACATATGCATGTGTGGGAACACGTGCGTGAGAGTGTCTCACATGGTGTGCACGTGCCCGTGAACGTGTAGCATAGAAATCATCATATGTGTGAGACGGTGGAGTAGGACGTGTGTTCCTACGTGGCATGGTATTTGTGTACGTATAAGCATGCCCCTTCTTTGGAGGTCCACCCAAAGTGGGTTTCTTTCCAAAAGAGGGTGTGGACGAGGTGGAAGCACCATTGGTAGATGAACTACCAATAGAGTGTTTGCTACCACTCGTAGAGTCACCGGAAGTTGGCCTAACAAAGGTAGTGGCCGCTTTGGATGGACATCCCATCATATACCCCAAACCAATGTGGTGATTGGCCGGAAGTAAGTCACTTAGGATTTTATCCAAATGGTCCTTACCCTTATTGAATCTATTGATTCGGCCTAATGTGTTCTCATATTTCTCTTTGAGAGAACGCATAGAAGTATCTAATGTGGATACTTGCGATGTGAGCACATAAACACGAGATTTAAGATTCTCGTTCTCAATACTCAAAGTCGAGTTTTGAGAAGTTAAATCCGCTATCCTATGTTCTTCCGGATCATCAATGCTAAAATGTTCAAGTTTAGATTTGAGATTAACAATCTCATTTCTTAGCTCTTCAACAACGGTGTCGTTGTTGGTGATGATAGTCTTAGGCGAGGTTTGAATGCTAGCTAGGTCATCTTTTACTTTAGTATATCTATTTACTAACTTAGTGTATTTAGACCATAAATGAGAGTTAGCATCCCTAAGATCATCCATAGTTACCTCATCGCCTTCGTCGTCGCTATCATCGGAAGAGGAAGATCCTTGATCATGCTCCTCTCTTGCCATGAAGCACATGTGCGCTTGCTCCACTTTCTCATCATCCGATTCTCCGCTTGAGGAATCCTCGGAGTCGGTGAATGTTGCTCCGACAAGTCCCTTTTTGTACCCCTTTTTCTACTTCTTTGACTTGTCGAACTTCGGTGCCTTCCACTTCTCCTTTTGCTTGTTTTGAGGACAATCCGCTTTGATGTGTCCTAGCTTATTGCATTTAAAGCACAAAGGAGAGGAAGAGGCGTTAGAAGAACCAAATTTAGCTTTGTTCTTATAGTTACCTTTTCGGAAGAAACGGTTGAACTTCTTAGCCATGAGAGCCATGGACTCCAAGTCCAACTCGTTTTCCGAGTCTTCATCATCGGTTGATGTGGATGTGGATGGAGCGGCCTTGAAAGCAATGGCCTTCTTCTTTGGCTCGTCTTGCTTTAGATAGGACTTCATCTTTTCTTGCAATTTGAGCTTGCTATCCTTGCGTACCTCGTATGACATTAAAGTACCCATCAATTGAACTACGGTATACTTATTCATGTCATTACCTTCCTCGATGGCGAAGGTACGTTTCTCCCAAGAAGAAGGAAGTCCTTCGATAAGCTTTGAGCACTTCTCCTTTTGAGTGTAGGACTTGCCGAGGGCCTCTAACTCGTTTATTATGTCAACGAAGCGAGCGTAATATTCTTTCATCTTCTCGCCCTGTTGCATATGAAACATTTCGTAATCTTTGTTTACGACTACGAGTTTAGAGTCTCTTACCCTACTCGTCCCTTCATGAAGAATGAGGAGGGAGTTCCAAATTTGATATGCACTCTTACATGTGCATATCTTATTGAAATCCTCGGGCTCTAATGCGCATTGCAAGGTGTTCATTGCCTTGGCATTTCTTACCTCCACGGTGACCTCCGCGGTAGTCCATTTCTCAAAGTCTTCTTCTACGGGCTCGATGTATTCTTTCATTGTAGTCCTCCATAGAGACGCACTCCGGAGGAAGGTTTCCATCCGGCATTTCCAGTACCCGTAGTTGGTACCGTTGAAGAATGGAGGCCTTGTAGAAGAATGTCCTTCCATCACCGAAGATGCTCCTTCACGGTTTCTGAAGATGTCATAGTTGGAAGGTGGACGCACGGTCTTGTTGTCGTTGGCAGACATAGCTAAGTATCTGGCTCTGATACCAAATGTAATGCCCTACTAGCCACTGCACAAGTACTAGAGGGGGGGTGAATAGTACTTTAAAATAATAAGGAGTATAATTCCAAATTAAATTGCAAACAACTACCAAATCAATTTGCGGAAGCTTAAATTGAATGACAACAACAAAATTAACAAAGCAAACAAATGATGTTAATGGGTTCGGATCCACCCAAGTCTCCCCGACTTGTTCCCGGTGATCCTACGTCCCAACCACCCGGATCCCCTCCGGATACTTGAGTTAGAAACCCTAACTCAAGATTTCCACTATGAATATCTTGTGAAAAACCTTCATAAGATCAAATCATACATGCAAAAGCAATAGTGAATCCCACAACCCGGGATCACAACCTTCTCTCACAACTGAGAGAATCAACAGGCAATATAAATGAGTTATATTGAAATAAGCAAACTTACCACAAAATCCTATACCTTGAGTTTTTCTTACCCAATAGGTGAAATGAAGGATTTGAGGAAGATGAAGTCACCAAGTCCTAGCACCAAGGAAATGACCAGCAATCGGTGCCTAGGAGAGATTTGGAGACTTGGATCAAGCAATAGCTTGAAGAGCTCACCAAGAACAAGCTTCTCTCTAGATGGATTCTAGATCTAGAAAAGAGAGAGAATGGGTTTCTTGTGAGGAAGAGAGCTTTTGATTTGAGTGAGAATGGCTATCTCTTTTGATCTCAATGAATCTCTGAATGGAAGCTCTAACCTAGATAGAAATGACCTAGGTTCGTATTTATAGGGTCCCATAAAAACAACTTAGGTCATTCTCCAACGGATAGAAATCTGGGAGAATTAGTCGGTCAAAGAACAATCACTGACCGACTAGTTCATCAACTAGTCGGTCAGTCAAACAGCATTGACCGACTAAAATAGGAACTTAGAAGAAAGAGAATTTCAGACCTAGAATTCTAGTCGGTCCAAGAAGACTTTCTGACCGACTAGTTTCACAACTAATCGGTCAGTCAGTGAACGTAGACCGACTAAGAGGCAAAATGAAATAGTCTGAACACAAGTTGACTTAGTCGGTCCAAGAACAAAAGTTGACCGACTAGATTGTCAACTAGTCGGTCACCAAACGTTCTTAGACCGACTAACGATAAACAGTAGCTTAGGAGAAATTTAGCATGAACAGTAAGTCACAACTAGTCGGTCAAAGAAGCATCACTGACCGACTAGTTCACAAACTAGTCGGTCGGTGAGTCAACGTAGACCGACTAACTGTAAACAGTAAAGTCCAAGAAATTAAGGAATCAAACTTGTCGGTCCAAGAAGAGTTGCCGACCGACTAGATCACCATCTAGTCGGTCAGTACTTGTTCTTGTACCAAGTAACATGCACATACAAGTCCGAATCGAAGCGCGACGCTTCGAGGAAGTTAGAATGAACTTGTACTAAGATCCTAGAGCTACGATATGAGCGTTATGAAGTTAGAATGGTAAGATATACTCAAGGCTTAACATTCTATATATCGAAGCTAAAAGACTATAAATAAAACCTTAATAAACGGTCTTCGAGAGCTTCGATTGATTCTTCATAACTTCCAAAACGGCGCAAGAGCTTCAACGAAGCTTTAGGCATGAATACGAACTTTGGGAAGTGTTGAGATGTCGCTTTGAATGTTCTCGTGAAATTGGCGACGATCTCCAATACTGCGCTCACAAATTGATAGTTCATGGATTATTTATGTTTGCTCATCATCAAAACCAAATCCGGGGAGTCCAATATTCAACATTGTCACGTGTTGCTGAACCAGTGTTTGGCATGCGGGGCACCTGATCATAATGCCAGGAACTGCCCTCGTCGTGCCATCATTCTGTGACCCAACCGTCTCTAGCCCCTCAGTGACAAGTTCCTCATCAGCGCCAAATTTCTCTATGGTCACTGAGGAAGTTAGGGACGACGAGCCAGTGATGAACGATGACGTTAGAACCCTGGCATATCATCGCACTTAATGATTCGTATCATGTGCTTATCCTTGCTTGTCGCTTCTTAGATATATCTTTTGCTTCTACTTTTACCATTTCATCTATTTTTCTTGGTTATATTCTAGTTGTTGTTTTGATTGCAATTGTTTCAATCATAGACCCTTTTTCATTTCAGAAGTTTCACTTCCCTTATATCTCTCTTCCTTCCTTGATACTCCGACCCTTCATCTATCCGGCTTTTCCTCGAGCATACCTAGCTTAAGAAATTCCGAGGACGGAATATTCTTTAAGGTGGGTAGGATGTAACGACCGGTTTTTATCATTACTTTTGTCTGTATTTCTCTCATGTATTATTTTTCTCAGTATCCGTTATTAGACATTTCTGTCCCGCACCCGTATCAGTATCCGTATCCACTTCTGCTTTTACATACTCACTGTTAACCTTGTTATTTTAAATTACTGAAATAAATCCTTTATATAACTATTTTGAAAACATCTTTTATAATTAGTTTAAATTTTATTTTCGAATTTGAATTTCAAAATTTAAAACCATTTTAAATACAAATTATTTTGAATTACTTACCAAATTTAAATCCTAATTAAACCTATTAATTTCCCTTCAAAAACCTCCCATATTATAACCCATTTAAACCTATATTCATTAACCCTTATTTCCGTTATTAATCCTATTAATAATTTTTTCAAATCCTTTCCTTATTAGTATACCCTAGGCTGAACCCACCTTAGTCACTCACGCACACTAATTAACTCAAAAGGAAAAACTTTAAAACCCCTAAACCCCCGTACAGCTCACATGCTCCTAGAAACCTATATCTCTTTTATAAAAAAATAAACCTAGGTCAATCCTACAACACGTACGACACCCTACCCATTTCCACCCTACCCATTTCCATCTTCCCCTTAGCAACGCACGCAACGTCGGACCCCCACTTTCCCTTCCTGTGCCGGCGAACTCCCCCTCCGGCCAACCCAAGGCGCTGAGCGTCACCTCCCCTCTTGCCTCTGACCATACACCAACACCACCTCCACCGACGGCTCCGACGAACTCGCCACAAGCACCAGCCCACGTACGGCTACGCCACCGAGCCCGCGGCCCCTGTCGACTGAACAGCTCCGTCGCAAGCCCCCGACATCTCCCATGTTCACGTCTCAAACATGGCCTCGCCCCTCGTCCTCGCAGGCCGCGTAACACCCCTGCAACCCAGGAGGCCGCAGCCACCGACGGCGCCTTCCCAACGCCGAACGTCTCGCCCTCCGACTCTCCTCCATCTCCCATCGACCCAGGCCACCCCCGTCCGATCTCCCCGCAGCAACGACTTCCTCCCTCTCCCGCACCGACGTCCTCCTCAAGCCACCATCTCCCCTTGCCGGAAATGTTGCACCACCCTCACGGTGCTCTCCCCTCTTCGGCGACCACCTCGCATCAGCCCGATCTCTGACCAGCCCCAAGATATGGAAGTCGCCGACAGCCACATCCCGACATCCCCGAGCCCCTCCGACCACGTCTCCCGCAGTCGAGCCAAGCCACATCGAGCTCCCCTCACTCCAGTCCTCCGCCTTGCAGCCTTCGACGTCGACAAGCCCTGCCGCACGCCCGGCGACCCTCCGACCAGCCCAGTCCCGTCTCTTTCGCCTGCACCACACGTTCGCCATCCTCCAGCTCAAGCTCCCCCCTACGGCTTCTCCTCTCTGGGGCTGCCTCACGTCGCCGCCCTGCGCAACCGACCGCTCCGGCCACAACTTCCAACGACCTCGCCGCCAGCGCCCCTCCGGTGATCTTTGAAGCTGCCGTTCACGCCGCCGCCTCCAACATGAAGTCACGTAAGGGAATGCTCAAAGAACTTAAGTTTCCTTGTACAGTTCGTTAGTTATAATATCAGTTTAGAATTACTTAGCATAAAGCATCAAGTCTGGTTAATATATTAGCTTATTAATAAACAGTAAGTCGATTGTTGGTCACAATGCGTTGGGTTATATTATGAGTATGATATTTATTAGTGTATTATATATTCTGTCTATTTATATTTGCATACACGTCAGTTCTTATATAATAAAAGGTAGGTATGTGGGTTAATAGATATATGAGGTATGATATTAGTCAGATTAAATATTACTTGAATTGGTTGAGAACTTATAGCTTAATATCACGGATTCAATCTTGTAGATCAATTCTGTGCCTAATCTTATGATTGTTGAACACCCCAAACTCGCAACGCTTCAGGCAAGTATACTATTTTTCCTACTAATTTTCAAGGTGCAAGTACTTATCCCTTGCAGGTACATCGTTTCCTACAACTGGTTTCAAAGACGCAAGTATTTACTTTTTAGTATATTAATTTTCTACAAGTTTTGAAAGCCAAAATATTTATCGCTTACCGTTTTTAACCATATTGCTCCGGTCTCGTGACCGAAATTACCAAACAATTGCAAAAGACAACTTTTAAGTGCGTTGTTCGGGCTTAATGAATCTTGTGAAATGGTTGGCTGCTTTTTACTTTCATCACTTTTTGAAATAAAGTATTTGAAACGATCGCATTATTTGTATACTTTTAAACCGCTAAATGTACGCCAGTGATGAAATGTGATACTGGGCCCTTGGGGCAAACTACGGACTTTTGTGCCTTTGGGCAATTACAGAATATTGGGCCTTCGGGCAATTCGGATATGGGCCCGCGGGGCATTTACAGAATGTTTGCCATACGACAAACATTGAACTACGAATTGGCTTATGGACACTTTGGGTGGGGTAGTCTAGTGTAATAGAGGCTGGAAAGCTGGATTACACTCTATTGGTGAACTTGACCGACACCTAGCCGGGTCGGTGAGTAGAGAGTCACGGGTAGCTCCCGTCAACTTGGGTGTGATGCTGGTCACCTCCCCCTCGGACACTGGGCTTGACACTAGATTAAGAACAGGTTGGCACTCTTGTCTGTTTCAGCTACTATCGTGATTTATAAACCGTTGACTAAGTTCGTATCATGTTTTACTTTGAACATCGCAAATGCCGTGTCTTTACTTTGTGCATTACAAAAGCTATGTTTGCCACTTGTTACTTTATGCACCACACTTGCCGTGCTTGTACTTTACACACTACACCTTGCTGTGTTTGCTACTTGCACACTACACTTCGCCTGCTCACTACCTTGCACATTGCACATTGTTTATGCTCACATGTGTCAATATATTACTATGTTTCCCTCTTGTTGAAATCATATTGTGCCCCTCATCTCCTAAAGCTTTGTAACGTTTTTAAATCTTGTCGAGGGTCATTTTATTACTAATGTTTTTAAATCTTGCCGAGCGACCCTCGCTGACGTATATTTCCTTGTCTGTGAAATATACGTTAGGTTTTGAGCAGAGTTCACAGTGAAGTTCACTTGGAGATTGAAGAAGGTGACCAAGGATCATCAGGAGCACGAGATCCACTGCTGAAGGCGACAGTCACATCGCAGCTTGCTAGAAGTTTACTATTTGTTGTTGTATTTCATTCAGGTGTACTTTAAATCCTTTGTAACTGTTTGTAATGGCCATGCTAGGCCTTTAATTCTTTTGTGTACATGTAATCTGGAAGTCAAAGTTTTAATGCTGACACCATATTTGTGTTGTTCCGATCGTTCGCAAGCAAGAACCTGACAAGTAGTCATACACAGACGCTTATTGGGTTGGGGCTTCACCGCTCCAGCCCAAGCGGGTCTGCTCGCGTCCTCGCTCCCAAGTATAATGGGAAGCGGGGCGTGACAATGGTGTTGTAGAAAGAAAAAATAGAACTCTTCAAGAATGTGCCAGAACGATGCTTTGTGATACTAACTTACCAAAATACTTTTGGGCAGAAGCTGTTGCAACTGCTTGTTACATCTTGAACAAAGTTCTTATAAGACCATTTTTAAACAAAACTTGTTTTGAATTATTCTTCAATCGTATTCCTCGAGTATCCTATTTTAAAGTGTTTGGATGTAAATGTTTCATTCTCAACAATAGAGATGCACTTGACAAATTTGATTCAAAATCTGATGAAGGAATTTTTGTTGGATACTCAATACGTTGTAAAGCCTATAGAGTTTTCAACAAAAGAACTTCAGCAGTTAAAGAATCATTACATGTCACTTTTGATGAGAACTACTCATATAATCCTCAAATCATTAATGATGAAGAGGATTTACTACCTATAATTAAATCTTTTGATAATACTAAACTTAATGATGATGATGCTATTAACCCTTCTGTTGTGTCTGTTTCCAAAGGCATATGCACAAGTTCCTAATCATCCTTCAGATAAGATTATTGGAAATATTTCAGATGGTGTAAGAACTCGTGCACAAATAGAGCAAATGGCACATTGTGCATTCCTCTCAACCATTGAACCAAAGGACATCAAAGATGCATGTAAAGACAGTTCATGGATTATTGGTAAGCAGGAAGAACTCAATCAATTTCAACGGAATGATGTTCGGGAATTAGTTTCCATACCATCAGATCATTCAATTATTGGTACCAAGTGGGTATTTAAAAATAAATTGGATGACTCTGGTCAGGTAATTAGAAACAAGGCATGATTGGTTGCACAAGGTTATAATCAAGAAGAAGATTATGCAGAAAGAATTTGAGATGAGTCACATGAGTGAACTCAACTATTTCCTTGGTCTTCAAATCTAACAAATGAAGGAATGAATCTTCATTCACCAAAACAAGTATTCTAAAGAGCTCATCAAGAGTTTTGGTTTAGAAAGTTCTGCAGAAAAACGTACTCTAATGAGTACATCTACTTTCCTCGACAAAGATTTACATGGTAAGAGCGTTGATCAACGTCTTTACAGAGGTATGATTGGCTCTTTACTTTATCTAACTGCTAGTATACCAGACATTATGTTTTCAGTAAGTTTATGTGCACGTTTTCAGGCAAATCCTAAGTTTTCACATCTAACTGCCGTAAAAAGAATTATTAGATATGTTAAGCATACTTCTGATTTTTGTTTATTTTACCATAAGACAAGCACATATGATTTATTATCATATAGTGATGCAGATTTTGCTGGTTGCAAATCAGACCGCAAAACTACCAGTGGTACATGCCACTTTTTAGGACATACTTTAGTCTCTTGGTTTAGCAAAAAGCAAACCTCTGTTTCATTATCTACAACCGAGGCAGAATATATTGCCTCCGGTTTAGCATGTGCTCAGATTTTATGGATGAAACAAACAATTTCAGACTATGGTATTGATTGCTCAACATGCCCTATTTTGTGTGAAAATACTAGTGCTATTAATCTATCTAAAAATCCTGTGCATCATTCACATACAAAACATATTGATGTACGTCATCATTTTCTAGATGATCATGTTCAGAAAGGAGACATTGTTCTAAAATTTATATCTACTGAACATCAAACTGCTGAAATTCTGACTAAACCTTTGAAAAAAGAGTCTTTTATTAAGCTTCGAAGAAATTTGGGCATTATTAGTGAATCTGAATTATGACACATTTTATAATATTTTTCAGAATTTTCTCAAATTTTTCCAAAATTATTTGCTGTTTTTTTATTGGTCAACCAATTCACAAAAATTGGTAGGCTATTTTTGATTTTTAATTATTATTATTATTTTTAATTTTTTGTAACTGCTTCGTCTTCCTGCTTATTTACAGTTAGCAGTTGCTTCCATCCTTTCGGTTCCAACAAAACCCTTTCGTTTTTCAATGGGTGTTTTCGGTTTTTTTAAAATCTGTAAATCATTTTTTTCACATTTTCTTCTGTCAATCAGTTTTCACAACTTCCTGTAACTTCTCACAACTTCCCATAACTTCTCACAACTTTCAATGCCTAATTTAATTTCTTATTTAATCTTCTCTCTTAATGAAGGGAACCTAACTCATTTCCCATAACTTTCCCGTCTTCTCTTAACCAAGCCGCTGCCGTCACCCTTCTTCTTCAAATCGACGGATCATCTCCTCCGCTCGATTTTCCGCCCAAGTCATCTCCTTTCTTCGTCGATCCAACTCCTATCATCCCGATCTTCACACCCATGGATCCCACATATCTCCAATTTGTTTTGACCGCCTTCCCCGCTTGTTTTCGCTCACCGAAGGCTAACAAAACTTCCCTTCACCTGGAGCATCTTCCGTTCACACCAGAGCACCATATCGACTTCTCAGATCACAGATTCTACAAGATCTTCGATTCCCTACATGACGCCGGCCTCGTCGCCTTCTAGTCCGCCTCCAACTACACGCCGTATTTACCAACCATCGTTCGTGAATTCTACGCGAACTTGGACTCGTCTCAGCATGATGGAGTGTTGTCGATCACCACGGTGGTCCAAGGTCGTATGTTTCGCCTTACAGGTTCGATGCTTTCGACCATACTCAATCTTCCCTCAACCCATGTCCATCCTTTGCCTGAATTGCTCATTAACCCTGAGATCAAAAATCTCTTATCCCCCAACTTTCGCTTAAAACAGTCGGCTTCCAAACTCCTCCCTCCTGCAAGATTGATGGTCAAAATCATCCTTTTTAATCTTGCTCCCAAGATCGGTTCTTTGAATTATTTGAGCAATAAGGTTGCTAGATGCTTGTATGCACTGATGGGTCATCTTCCTATTGATAGGGGATCTGTACTTCTTGAATCTTTGGCCAAACCTGTGAAAATGCATATCTTTGTACCCTCTTTGATCACAAGGATCTTGATGGCTTTTCAGATACCCATCGTTGATTCTCTTCAAGTTTTCAATCCTATTTATTTTGACTCAAATACTATTCGCAATATGCAACTTATCATATCCGACGCTTCATCTGAGGATGATGATGATTCTCCCAATGAACCCACTCCCAAAATTCCTAAAACCAACATTCATGGTTCTTCGTCCACTCCTGGTTCGTCTTCTGGTGTCCGCGGCCGCTTTAGGTCTTATAAGCGTGTCACTCACAAAGGCCCTCCTACCGTGGCCTCCGATGATGGTGATTTGACTGCCTTGTGCTCTATGTCAATCTATCTCGAAGGACTTTGCAGAAATAAGCCAGGAGATACATGATGGTTTCCAGGGTATTCAGTCTCAACTTAGTGCTAACGACGTTACTATGCAAGAGCACAATCGGATGATGGATGCTCTTCAGCTTGCCGTGGCAAAGCTCCTGACTCACTTTGAGTCTCTTCATTTCGGCGTCCGACGAGCACCTTTCTCCGATGACTCATCACCTTCTCAGCCTGGCACCTCCTCTCCGCAATAGATCGTCTTCATCTTTGTTATCTCTGATTGCTTTGGACTTCACTTAGATCTTTTGTTTTCATATTTTTTAAGACTGATGTTGATGGTTTGTTTTGTATGATGTTGGTGGTACTTTGGTTCTACAGTTGGTTTGTACTTCAGTTGGTTTTTGTTAGTATCTGTAGGTTGTGACGTTATACATTGTGACATCTGTAGGTTGTGTTATTGTTCTATATGATACGTTTTATATACTATTGTTCTGACATCTGTAAGTTGGTTGACATCTACTTATCTGTCTAGGCATATCTTTATTTTCCAAGTCATTCCAATTCATTATTATTCTGTCACTTTCCCCAAATTCGCCTATTTTTTCGGCTCCCTTTCTTTTTGAGGATTCCAAAGGGGGGGAGAATAAAACACTATAGTTTCCTTCACATATACATATGTTTATAAATTTGTCATGTATTCAAGGGGAGTATACTCAAATTTATAATAAACTTTCATATTTGTCATCATCAAAAAGGGGGAGAATATTGGACTTCTTAAATTCCATGTCTCTATTCCCATTTGCTTTTGATGTGATAAACATGTTGTTACTAACTCTATCTATGCAGATACAACGGTACATGTTGAGTTCCATACTATGAATTCAGATATCTTCATACATATTCAAAAGGATTATACCAGTTCATGAAGTTGGAAAGGCAAAGGCACCTTAAATCCACGACTTGGATATATAATCACTTGATAAGGATCCCCTGCAAAGAAGCTTCTTAGATTCAGATGCAGATGCAGTCTTATCTACGACTTTTATGTAACCAATGTAATATTTAATTTTTTAAAGTTACAAAGCCTAGTGATATTATATCTTAGTCTCCTAGGTTCCTCCTTCAGAGTTCTACATTTCCCGTTGTCAAAGATTCCTATTCAGAAAATTAGCAGACCAATTTTCCAAAATTGGTCGACCAATTTCAATTCTTATCGTTAGACGTTCAAATTTTCCAGAACGGTTTCTGACCGTTTTCTAACTTCTCTGACTGTTTCTGACCATTGTCTAACGTCTCTGCTTTCAACCGTTTCTAAATCCTATAAATAGAGGGGTACACCCTCTCTTTCTTTACACACTTTCCCTTTAACGTTTCTCTCTCTGTTTGAATTGTTAAACTCTCAAGCATCTGGCCATTAGTTGTTCTTGTCTTATTTGCAAGAAGAAATCATTAGATTTCTCTACTCATTTAAGAACGGAAGAACTTGGATTTCAACACTTTTGAAAAAGTTGTTCGAGTTCTTATTTGTAAGAAGAAATCATTAGATTTCTCTCTTCGTTTAATAACGGAAAAACTTCAATTGTGTTTCACCATTACATATCTTGAAACAATGAAGTTTCTCTTTTTAACACCGTCCTTTGAATTCATATTACATATTCATTACAAGGCTATAAGGTGTTTAATTTCTTTTATTCTATTATAAATGTGAATCTCTGCTTAGAGATTGTACAAAGTCTGGAACACTAGAGGTGTTGCCATTTTTGAAAGTTGGTGTTTACGGGGTACGTGATTATAGTGGATTGAAAATCTCTACATGGAGTAGAGGACTGGACTAGGATTAAGAGGATCTGAACCAGGATACATCTTTGTGTTTGCGTTTGATTTACTTTCAATACTTGCCATCTTTGCAAATTCTAGTAACATTTTATTTGTAACAAGTTTTTATAATACACTATTCAACCCCCCTTCTAGTGTATTTGTGTATACATATGATCCTATAGCTTTTGTCCCACGCTTTTTATTTGACCTCGAACTTTAGAAGTTCGTTAGTCCACCACCTTAGTGACAGGTGACCCTGTCATCTTGCCTTTCTGCTTCGAGGGCCCTTCTTTGTTGGATTGATTGGTGATCGGGTTCTTGGGATGTCCACGTTTGACCTGTGTGTCGATCTCCTTCTTAAGTGTCCAGCAATCATTGGTATCGTTTCCATAGTCGTTGTGGTACTCACAGAACTTAAGGCCGTCTCTCTTCTCATATTTTCCCTTCTTGGTAGATTCTTGGACCAATTCTTCCCGCAGGGCATAAGCAAGGACCTCCGTCTTGGGTGCGCTTGGCCTCGCGTAAGTTGGGAGATCTTTACTTCGAGGACTTCTCTCTCTTGGCCTCTTGTCACGAGATTCTTGGCGATAGGTCCCCTGAGTCGATTTTTCTCGTCCGGTGTCTCCATGGCGGGCGGGGGTGTCTTTCCCAGTAGTTTCATCTGGTTCCTCAGCTTCCTCGGAGGATGAACCGATCCGTTATATTGAACATCTATGAGAGGTTGTTGGGTGGGAACTGATGGAGTGCCCTTTGTAGGTGTTTGTTTCGCACCGCTTGAGTGAGAGCCACGATGACAGTTACATCCGATGCCTCCTCTACCTCGAGCCTTTCGTCGTTGAATCATTGGACGAAACCACGGATTGACTCCTTCTCATTCTGCTTGAATGTAAAGAGATGAGAGGACTTCTTCTTGGGACGTCGTCCTGCGACGAATTGTTTGTAGAAAATATCAGCCAATTCATCAAACGATCTGATGCAGTCATCGGGTAATCCTTTGTAACAGCCTTCTGCACTCTTAAAAGGGTAGCGTCAAAGGCTCATCAAAGGAATGACTCATCAGCTCCGTGAAGCAGCATCACGTTTAAGTACTTGTAGATGTGCGACCACAGGTCTCCTTTGTCATCGTATGCTGGCAAGGCGGTGAGCATGAACTTCGGAAGAGAGGGTGCGAAAGTGATGTTCTCCTTCAGTGGGGTCTGCCGAAGCGCAGATTGGATTAGCGATGATCTCCCTTCTCTGCCTTGCATGAAATTAGCTCCCAAAGATCGGTTTGGGATCACATCTCTCCTCACATATCCACCTGCAAGATTGAGAGGGTTATAACATGGAGGAGCCCCGTATATTACCTGATCCAGGATGCTTCGGGTCGATTCCTTATAATTAGAGGGACTGGGTTCTCCTTAGAGAACGAAGGCACGATTGTCAATCCCCCTTTCACCGTATTGGTGCGACCTGGGGGGTGTATTGTGCAGAGTGATCTCTTGCTGATCTTCTCACGGATCTCCTTGAACCCTGAGCAATGTTGCGCCTTTAGTCGGTGTCAGGGTCGGGCTTGGAGGCGGTAGTGGCTCATTGGTGTGCGGTGGATCTACCATGCTTTGGCGTATCAGGGTTGCTAAAACGCCGAGACACTTGTCGACCCGCTTCACGAGTTGGTCGAATTGCTTCTGAGTCACATTAGGTTCTTTGATGGCGTTTGCAGGTCGCTTTGGTTGGGATATAGAGCCCGAGGCATCCTCCACCAAGATGATTTTTACTTTTTGTTTCTCCTTCTGACATTGGATCGGTCCGATATTACTGGGTCCAGCCGACATAGCTTTTTGATCGCCTCGGGATGTCGAGCTGGTTAATGATTTCACACAGATGGTGCCAAACTGTTAAGGACAAAAATGACCAAAACAATTTTCTAGCTGACGTGGACCATTCGTACTTAGTTGAAGCCTCGTCAGCGAGTTAAGTGGGACCCTAGGTTGGTAGAACCAGGGTCGGTTAATCGATGTTGATTGGCATGTGGTGCTCGATCGACCCTCGAGCGGCTTGTACATCGATAGAGCGAGGCTGGAAAGCTCTGGAGAGACCCTCACATGAGATTGATACTCGACGATCTACACCACACAGAAAAGTCAGGGGGGTCAGATCTGGGTCCCAACCCAAATCCCCTCTGATGCTTAAGTTAGTACAGGGACTTATGGAAGAGAGGAAGCTTCGAGCAGCTGAGATCGAGCCACAGTGGTTCGTTTCAGATCTATCGTCGCAAGCTCTTTTAGTCGAAGAAATGTATAGTTGAATGAGTAGAGTATATGTATTATATCTTGTACCTTGGGAATTGAAACCCTTTTGGTATTTATAGACCTCATGGGTCCTTTAAGTGACGTTGGGGAGATAACGGTCTCCCATTATGATGTCGTGATTTTCCCTCTTTAATAAAAGCAAACATTGCCCATATTCTCGCTATTTATTAGGCCGCCTTCAATCCCACGTTCGAGTGATGGGAGTGCAACAGGCGACTGGTTGGTGGGCTTTGATCGAGTCGATATCGAGCTTCTCTTGTGGGCCCTAACCTTCGTCGGTCGATTCGTCTTGAGTTTCGACCCAATGATTCAACAGGCTTGGAACTTACATTGAAGATCAGTTGCCCAAGTCATAGGACTCTGGAGAAGTGCAAACTCTCAAAAACAAGGAATCCATGTTTATAAAGATGCATCAAGTTCACCAAGATTAGTGAGTGGTGTATCACATTATGATTCTTGTCTTAGATTGTTGAAGTTATTAGATGAAGCTTGCACACACACTCTAAGTAATGTTTTAAAATTCACGAATGTTTTATAAAAGGTTTAAAATGACTTTGAATCAATTTCATGAAGTAGCCGACTAATTTTCAAGTATAATCGACTAATTTGAATGGGAGATAAGTTCTCCACTTTGGACCCCCAGAGTAGTCGACCGCTGCTCTAAGGGTAGTCGACCGTCATTGTTAAAGTAGTCAACTACCTTCATTATGGCAGCCGACTACCTCTGTGTAAAAACACAATTCTGAGTTTTTCCGAAGACTGTCTATTTTACCGTTCAAATAGTGTTTTTATCAATGACTTCAAACTGTTTTTCAAGGACTATTTAAAGAGGTTTTGCTGGAAATTTTTTGCACCAAGTATTGCTTAATTTTTTATATTTTAAAGATCTAAACTATCATCTTCAAGCTTTCATCTTCTATGCCCCAAATTTTCTAAAGCTTTTAAGCACTTGGGATTTTGTGATTTCAAATCACACTAAGTTGTATGAGATTCTCTGAGATTCTAATTTGATCTCTCTCTGATCTCTTCAAGTTTTAATTTTTAATTTTCTTGTGATCAAAAGATTTTTACCGATATCCACTTGAACTTACAAGAACTTCATCCATTAGCTATATGATCTTGTAAGAGAAATTTCACACTCAAGAAAGGTTTGTACCACTACAAGTATAGTGGTGGAGTGATAAGTTTGTATTGTTTTTGGGTTGTTGTAGAATTTGAAGGAAAAGTTGTGTTAAGTTTGAAAATTCCTAGTTTGAAGAACTAGGTGGTAAGTGTAATTGTTATACTGGAAGACCTAGTTTGTGCCGCTAGACAAGTGCATTGGAAGCCCTATTGGTGAGGTATTTTCTCTCTTGATTGAAGAGAGTTGGTTAGTGGAAATCTCAACAATAGGTTGTGAACTGGAGTAGCCCAAGGGAGGGTGAACCAGGATAAATTTCTTGGTGTTTGCCTTGTGCATGTCTCTTATCTTTGTTGATTGGATAATTGTGCTCTTAATCCGCTATGCTAATTACTATATATTTGTTGCAATCATTATTTATGTTGATTAGGTTCTTCAGTAGGTAACTCTATCGAGTAACCTAAGCTAAACTTGATGGATTAATTTTAATTTGTGCATAATTATTCAAAACACTAATCACCTCCTCTCCAGTGTTTAGTTTGATATCTATAGTATCCAATACATGGTATCAGAGCTTGGCTTGAAGATAGCATCAACAAAGATGGCACACGGACAAAGTTTTATTTCCCACCTATATTTTATGGAACTAAGTTTTCTATTTGAAGAAGGAAAATGGAGATTCATTTGATGGCCGAAGACATTGTCTATGGAACATTCATTCAAGACTTATACATTATGCCAAGGAACAAAAGGAAACATATTCGATGAGCATCAATGTAATGTGTATTTTTTGTTTTTATTTAACTAATGAAATTTTTAGTGAAATTTTAGGACTTAGCACAACTTAAGAAATTTGGAGATTGTTGGAAAACAAATATGGAGATAAACCCATGAGGAGAGGACCAACCAATGGATGTGAAGAAGAGAGCTTCACAAATGAAATTTGCTTGATGGCTCATCAAGAAGAGAATAATGATGTAAGTGGTTTCGAATCAGATAATGATGATTTCAATTTAGATGATGAATATGAGAAGTTATATCATGAATTTGAGAAGATGAAATAAGAAAAATAAGAAGTTGAACAAAAGTTTTAAGTTATTGAATGATGATTATAATAAGCTTAATATTAAGCACAATATTTTGTTGCATGATTATTATGAATTGTAGAATGTTAGTAGTAGTGATAATTATTCATCTCATGATGTTGCTAGCTTAAAGCTCAAATATGATGTATTATTGTGTGATTATAATTCATTGAAGAATGAGCATGCTATGTATGTTTAATGTATTATTGACAAATTACATATGGTTGCTAATATAATGACTTATGCACGTGTAAACTTAAGCACGAGGAACTCGTTTGTAAGCTTGATTTGTTTAAGAAAAATCCAAATTCTAAAGTCATTCCTTCACAAAAGCATGAACACACGACACAACACAATGTTAAGAATGCTAGACCCCCACATGCTCATGTGAACCATGCTAGAAAGCATAATGAATTTATGTACATCAAATATGTTCGGAACGATAAATCCCATACTCACTATGCGCATGATGTATATCATACTCATATGGATCACAATATATACCATGCACAACATAAAACCCATATACACCACACTAGGAAGCATGTTAGAGACCACAATGATGTGATTTGGGTGCCCAAGCATTTGAGCTTGGATGATAAATATGATTTCATTCATAATGCAATTAGAAACAATTTAGATGGATTTTCATATATGCATAGGAAATCAAATTCTAATCGAAGTTGAGTTCCTAATGGCTAGTTTTGATTAAACCCTTGTGTTAATGCCAACATTGACTGAGACAGTTGGTAAGCTGACGTAGACTCGAGATGCTGAGTCGGAGCCTCGTCAACAGTTGGAGTGACACCCTTGGTTGGAAGAACCAGGGTCGATTGATTGTGGTTGGAGATAATGTGTCGTTCGATCGACCTTCAAGCGGTAGTTGCGTCGATCTTTCAAGGCTAGAAAGCTCGACATCGACCTTTGACGTTGGATGATGACCATCAATCTGCACCACATGGACTCGTTAGGGGGGTCAGATCTGGGTTTCGATCCAAATCCCCACCGATGCTTAAGTTAGTATGGAACTTAAGGGAAAGAGGGAGCTTGGTGCAGCTGAGATCGACCCACGGAGGTTCGTCTTAAGACTGGCAGTGCAAGCGCGAATGTATAAGAAGTATAAGTTAAGAAAGTAGAGTCTATGTCTTAGCTCTCATCCCTTGGAAATGGGATCCTTTCCTTTATTTATTGACGTTCACGATCCCTTTGGAGACGTTTGGGTGATAACGGCCACCTATAATGGGGCCACGATTTCCCCCATTAATAGGAATAAATGTTGCGCACATCCCCGAGATTCATGAGCCCACCTTTAATCCCACGTTCAAGTGAGGCGGACCCAACGGTCGACTAGCCATTTGGGCTTTGACTGAGTCAACATCGGGCTTCTTTGGTAGGCCTTGTGGGCCTTAGTCATCTGTCGACCGAGTTGTCTCAAATGCCGGCCCAATAATTCAACAATGGCCCCTGTCGCACGAACTTGAAGGGTCCATCCACTGAATTCAAGCGACGTTATATAGCATTAATGGGGCTCAGCAGTTGAGAAAATAGCACTTGAGTTCTGGGCACCAAAATGTCCGCCTCGTCGATTCAGATGATTTGTCGGTTCGAATTTCAAGACATTCCGAGTTCTTGGATTTTTGACGTGTGTCTTATCATGCGGCTGTTGAGTCGCCCATATAGGACGGTTCCTCCAATAGAGTGCGAAGGTACCGTCTTCATTCTCTCGATTCAGATTTTCTTCCTCTCGAAAGCAATGGCTTCATCCTCCATGCCCGCCTCTGGAATGAACTTGGTCACAACCATGCATAAGAATTGGGAAGGTGTTATAGAGCCAGGCTTGCTGGCAAATGTGAGGTCCAGCGTTAAGCCAGGTCAGATCACCGAGCTTTAAAGGAGCTATGTCCGTCTCGATTATCTGATCAAGCTGCCTGGGAGGGACGAGAGGGCTCATCATCCTGGCGATCGGGAAGTAGGGGTTTTCATCATGGCCTTCGAACGAGGCCTTTGGTTTCCCATGCACCCCTTCATGAGGTACTTCTGTATCCCCTGAACATCTCCCTCTGCCAGTTGATGTCGAACGCCATCGGCATGTTGATGGGCTTCATAGTTCTATGCGTGACGAAGGGGATTGAACCAGCTCTGAGTCTGTTCAATCACTTCTTCTCGATCCATCCCCTTTAGACCCCAGGGTGGTATACGATAATGGCCCGTCGAGGCAAGAAGCTGCTGGAAGATCTTTCCTCCTCCAATCCCAAGTGGAAAGATGAGTTTGTGTTTGTGGTTTTCCAGGGGATGCAAGCTTCTGCATCGGTTGGAGAGCCACTGATTTGTGACCTACTGAGGATAAGCTGCTGACTATCGAGGAGAAGAAAGCCACTGATACTCTGACGAGCTTGCCAGACGGTATGAGGTCAATCAAGTGGCTGTAGTCGTAGCATGTGGATGAAAGGTTGGTTTGAGCGTGCTCGCCAACTGTTCGACCTTCGTTGTTCGACCTAACTTGTTTGTTGCTCTCGCATGTATAACCGGGGTGGATTATCAGGTTGATCCCACATTGAGGGAAGCAGTCGATGCTTCCATCAAAGAGGCGGAGGCAAGTATGTTGTCTCCTTGGGTGCCGACTGTGGGGAAATTGACAGTCCAGCCATCCGGGGATCGACCCATGGTTGTAGAGGGGGTTGCTTAGGTGGCACACCCTCAACAAAAGAAGAAGAAGAAAGGGTTTGATGTAAGTATCGCCTTACCCTTGCAATACTAACAACACACACTAGAGGTGGGGTGAATAGTGTAATGGCAATAAAATTGTCCAATTAAAATTTAACTTGCAAATACGGAATTATAAATGCAAGAGGAATTAAAAGGCACAATCAATCCAAACGCAAACATACAGTTTTACCCTGGTTCCCCAAACTTGGGTACATCCAACCACACCAATATTCACTATATTCATACACAGAGAAGTGAATACAAATCTCACAATGAGATACCCCACAAAGAGGATTTATGCCCTACACAATGACCCAACCAATCCTACCCGAGGATCAAGACTCCCACACAGAGAATCACTAACTCCCACTCAGAGAATTAGGGTTAGCCCTACACAAGGACACTAAACTCTCACAAAGAGAGTTTCCTAGTCCCACAAAGAGACACACTCCCACAAAGGATGTATCCTAATCCCACAAGAGAAATAGGAAAAATACAATTACACCAAGTAAAGTAAATACTCTTACCTATGCCTTGAGATGCTTACACATGAATGAATACAAGGCATGGAAGAGGATCTCCAAGTGTTGAGATATGCTTGAGAGCACTTGGATGATTTTCCTTGAGCTGGACTTCAATGCATGAAGATAGATGATTGCTCAATTGAGGGAAAAGAGGGAGCTTGAGAGTTGCTTAAAGATCTCGTGAGATTTTCTATAGAGTCAAGAGTTATCAAGTGTTGTCAAGAGTTCTCAAGTGATGGCAGCAAACTCAAATATATAGGAACCCCATATCAAGCCCCAAAACCCAAGGAAACAGCCAAAGAAGGATTTCTTCAACGGCTAGAAACTGGGCGAAAACGACAGGAACAGTCGACTGATGATCAAAAGACAATCGACTGATCAACGGCTAGAAAATATCCAACGGCTAGAAAATATCCAACGGCTATAATCTGAGCCAGGACAGTCGACTGATGAAGACATTACAGTTGACTGAGAACAGGACAGGCACCTGTAAATCCTTCAGCAGGCGATTGCTGTAGGGGATGGATCGAAACAAAGAGCTGCACTCTTTCTCCAGTTAAACACACAGGCGACTGATGTTAATAATGCAGTCGACTGTCTATTAGTCAGGTGACTGTAAAACCTTAATCAGTCATCTGCTGTATAAGATGGAGAAACAACAGAGAGATGCAGAGAATGCACTTATGCTATACAGGCGACTGATGACCAATCTCCAGGCGACTGTAAAAATACAGGCGACTATAAATTGATCGACATACGACTATGCCTAAAGCTCAAACTTGAGTCAATTGAAATGTTGACTTGAGCTGTGCATTAGAAGGATCTACAGGCGACTGGAAATCACCCAGCCGACTGTGTTTCCTTCAGCAGGCGACTGACGGAAAGCCAGAGACTCCAAATGAGTCTTTGGACAGAGTGAACCTATTGGGTTGGATTCTATGATAATCCTAAGGCTCACTTAGATGGTTATATGCATATGCATGAATGCGTAAACCATCTAACAAGGCATTACATTAACCCTAGACTCAAAAGAGAGAGAAAGCAATAAAGTAAATTACATGGATTACAATGCTTTCCTTAGAGTCTAAGACTTCAATCTTGATGCCTTGATATCTCTCCATCATCTCCAAGCTTTGGCACTCCTTGAGTCCAAGCTTTGGCTCTTCTCCACTTGATGTCCATCATTGCACCAAGTGATTAGTCTCCAAGAAGGATATTCTTGAAATAAAACTGAGAGACTAAAACATGAGAATCATTAGCAACAACATAATGTTGTGATCATCATCAAAATAAGATTGGTATGAAACACCAATACTCAATAATTTCCCCCTTTTTGATGATGACACACATTATGTAAAATACAAAGTATTAAACCACAATGCTAATGAGCTCCCCCTACTTATATGCACCAAATAAACAATGAGCTACACAAAGGTAAATACTCATAATACCAACTGAAATCAAGGTGACATATAATAGGCATGGATTACATAAACCAATTGTAAAATACAATATCACGCAAATATGCAAGGTTTATCTAATCCCATATATATCTCCCCATATGCATATGAATATATCTCCCCATATATATTTGCATAATGCATATATCTCTCCCCCTTGACATTGTCAAAAACGTGGACATCAAAAATATCCCCCTTTGTCATCTTAACCAAGATGTGACAATATGCAAGAAAAGAACGATATGTATGATACCAAATTTAAAAATTTAATGGGGATCAATTCACTATCCCATGCTCCCTCTAGATCATAGAAATGGTCAACTTTTGATTTCTAGGATCTAAAACCAATTATATTTAATGGAGCCATGGGCCGAAACATGTATCAAAGCAATGATATGGAAAAAATCAAGGTTCAATGATACACAAAGAATATTGCCAAAACAAAAATAACATGAAGAAGTTGGCAATAGACAAGAGGTTTGATTTGAGATCAAAAAGAACCAAATGTGAATGTCACGCCCCGCTTCCCTAAAATGGAGGCGAGACGTGAGGAGGTCCACACGAGAGTGGAGCTGTGAAGCCCCAAACCCGATAAGCATCAATAAAACATAAGCAGGTCCCTGTAACTACAACGGAGCAACAATAATAATAAAAGGAGAGACAGAAATAAAATTCTCATATCTCATAAATTGTCCAACATGAAATAAGTTCAACATCCAGAAAAGCCACCAGGCTAAAGAAAGAGTCTAAGGCCCAGAACAAGGCCAACAAAACCAACAGCATAACAAAGTATAGGTGCCACGCACCGACAACAAAACAGCAGTCTAAATAAAAAGGGAAACACAACGAAAACACTAGGACTGGTCCCCAGTGTCCACGTACTCCCCGTCAAACACAAGCTCGGGCTCGGCGTCAGCAAACACCTCGTCCTCAACAAGGTACTCAGGCTCGGGATCTAACATGTGTCACCCAAAAGAGTAAAGGGGCACATGTCAGCAAGTCTAAAAGACTTGGGCAAGGAAACTGGAAGTAAGGCAACTAGCAACCTAGCAGTTATAGTATGCATGACATGGCAGTTATAACATGAGTGCACAAGCACGACATGGTGAACAATAAGTACAGGAGAACAATTATCGGTACAAGACAAGAGTAGCCAAGCTACTAACAATCTCAATCAATTCACTATTCACGTTTCACGTTGTTTGTAGATGTTTACGCCCTTCAGCTGAATGGTACAACATTCACGCCGATCGGCACTAAACACTACCCCACCCCAGAGGTTACGCCTTACAACTGCAGTTGCTGATCAGGCAGACTCCCAGTTGAATGGCCGCTTAACCCTTACCCCATCCCACACATAAACAAGCCAGGGTCCCTGTACATGAGCCCAGCAAGTGAGCCAGGGTTGCCCCGCACGGGAGCTTGTTTTCCTAGTTCACAATTCAATATCGAGCGTTGGGGTTAGCAACTCATTATGCTCGCTTCTGGTCACGAGCCAGGAAACACAAGTATTGTAGCGATGCTACGCAATCACGGGATCACTTAAAGAATGCAATGACATGATAATTAATTTGCGTACCGTTAATGGAATTTAAACATGACATGGTAATTGTGCAACATGATATATGTCGGATCTAGCTTCGTTGTCAAGCTAGTTCCTAAATTTGCGCCTAGGCGAGTATCATTTCGTCGCCTAGCCTCTTTTACGCCTACAACAAGCAAAATGGCCTAAAACATGGCCTAAACCCTAAGTGGCAAGTTTCACTTGCCTAGCACCGGGGATGACGATCACGAAGGTTCGTCTCGCGGATGCTAATCTACGGGGAAATCGCTGTTATGGGGAAACAATCATCAAAACAACATTCATTCATTAGGGTTTCATAAAAAAATACAAATAGGTTATGAAAACATCAAGAGATCGATTTCTTACCGAGAGGAGGCGGAAGAAACACTCCGGAGAACCTAGGAACCAGATCTGGAAACCAATGGAGAAGTTTGGGAAACTAGGGTTTTTGGGGGATTTTGGGGATTTGATGAGATTTTGGGGAAGATGAGAGGTAGAATGAGTTGATGGAGGGTTTAGATGATGGAGTTAGGGCTTGGAATGAAGGAATAAGGGTTTAAGGAAGATGGGGGCTCAATGGGGGAGAAACTAGGGTTTTGGGTCGAGTGGAGGAAGAAGAAAACGTTTGGGAGGGGTATAAATAGGTTGGGCTGGCGGCTGCCCAGAAATTAGGGTTTTAAAACAGACTAGTCGGTCAAAGAGCAACCACTGACCGACTAGTTTGGCAACTAGTCGGTCGGTCGACCAACGCAGACCGACTAAGTGTAAACAGTAACTTCTGAACGAAAATAGGATTTGGATTTAGTCGGTCGATGAACAAATACTGACTGACTAGTTTGACAACTAGTCGGTCGAGAGATGAACTTAGACCGACTAAGAGTGAACAGTATTGATACCAAAAATAAGATGATGTGTTAGTCGGTTAAAGAAGCATTGCCGACCGACTAGTTTGCAACCTAGTCGGTCAACCAACGTTCTTAGACCGACTAACGATAAACAGTAACTCCTGAATAATTTAGAAAGCCAACTAGTCGGTCCAAGCAGGATTGCCGACCGACTGGATCGTCATCTAGTCGGTCGGTGCCCCTTCTTACACCGGCTAACGTGCACCAAAAAGTTCTGATACGGAGCGCGGAGCTCCGAGATTGATTCCTATGACTCCTAGGCTTGATCTAATAGTAAGATACGACCGTTATGAAGCCCGTCACGAATGACATACTTCGAAATCGATGATCCTAAGGAAGAAACGAGAAAACACGACGAAACGATCGAAAATGAAAGCTACGGAGACGAAAACCACACAAAAGGAGAAAATCCACCAAAACATATATTATATTATAATAGATCCAGATACATGAAAACCAGTCGTTACAGTGAATAATGATCTCAAATAACCTCCGAAATGAGAGTTAAGATATGTCTTAAAATACTTTAAACATATAACATATTAACTCCCCCATTGACAAACACATGGATCAAAAATGCATGCATGTCAATAAACCCCAAGGTCCTCATTTTCATGAAAAAAATAAGTTTGAAAAATATTTTCAAAATCATGAAACACACACAAACAATGGGTATGCTACAAATAAACATTCAAGCACAATACCCATGCAATATGCAAATGTGTGAGGAACCTAAACATTAGGCAACTAAACCCAAGAGGAGTTTGATTTCCTAATGTAATCACATGAGGTGATCACATCCCTAATTAGAGAGTTGATGTAGCTATCACTCTCTTGCACACTAACCTTAGTGGGAATCCATAATCTCAAGGATTTCCTAGGCAAGGGTTTTGCCTTTGCAAGAGGGATGGATGTGGCATGCTTAGGTGTAGAAACTAGTTTCTTGGCATGCAAAGAATGAGGATTTTGCTTCTTAGCAAAAAATGAAGATTTGTCATTCTTCCTCATTACCTCGTGATCTACATGCTTCTTGTTGATGTTATTGTTGTACAAGAAAGCATGGTGATTCTTCTTAGGTGCTTTAGCAATATTTCTTGTATTAGCATCAAAAGAAGAATTAGAGGTGGGTTTGGGAACCACATTTTGAATATAACTCAAACCTCCCCTATGATTTGCCGGATGTTGTTTTTCCAACACATCGTGGAGTGAATCCCTAGAATACACAAAGCTTATGAGCTTACGGGATTCATCTTCACATTTCAACGTAAGTTGTTGAATGTGAGCATCTAAGCTAAGATTTTGAGCAACAAGTTTTTCATTTGTAAGGCTCAATTCCTTCACTTGAGAGAGAAGTGTGTCTCTCTCACTAGTGTCATAAGCATGCCTTTCATCATGAATTACACTAGTAATATTTAGTTCATGCAATCTACTCTTAGCAATCTTATATTTTGCTTTTAATCTATTATAAGAGTTAATGCACTTACTAGCCTTTTCGGAGACCAAGTCGAAATTGTTCTTGAGCTCCTCATATGAGATCTTTTCTTCCTCGATCTCAACCTCATCATCATATTTGCTAGAGCTTGATGATGACTTCTCCTCCATAGCCATGAGGAAAGAATTCTCATAGGAGTTGTAGGCGTCGAGCCAAGCATCCAACTCTTCTTCATTTAAACCGGAGGGGATTGGAGTAGGACCATCAATGTCTACAAAGCATGCGTGAGCATCCTCCTTTGCATCCTCTTCTTCGTTACTCGAAGTGTCCTCACTCGAATCATCAAAGGTACCGACAAGTCCCTTCTTGTGAATTTTGGATTTGGACTTTCCTTTCCAATGCTTCTTCCATTTACCCTTGTAAGTTTCTTTGTTAGGTTTGGAAGGGCATTCGGTGGACAAGTGGCCTTTTCCACTGCAAGTGTAACAAGTAGGATATTTGTTAGAATTGGAGGCAAACTTTGACAAAGACTTACCTTGCTTGCATTTGAGGAATGCTTTGAATTGCTCGGCAAGCTCCTCAATTTCTTCTCCACTTGCATCTTCTTGCTCATCTTCTTCACTAGGAGCTTCTCGATGGAATTTCCTCCTCCACTTGATTGGCTCCTCCTTGGCATGGAATGCAACCCCCTTTTACTTCTCCGGCTTCTCGGGCTTTGATGGTTGAATCTCCTTCTTGTGTTGAAGCTTCACTTCATACGCCATGAGATTACCAATGCACTCCTCAACGGTGTATTTGGACGTGTCATATGACTCCAAAATTCCGTTGGCCTTTGACTCCCAACGATGTGTGAGAGAGTCAAGGATCTTCTCTACATGATCCTCTTGGGAAATCATCTTCCCGAGTCCCTCCAAAGCGTTCACGATATTAGTGAACCTTGTGAACATCTCTGAAATGCTTTCTCCTTCCTACATCATAAACATTTCATATTTAGATCTAAACACAGTTTTTTTAGATTTCTTTACCTTCGTTGTCCCTTCATGAAAAATCTCCAAGGTGTGCCAAATATCGTTCGCCCTTTTGCACATGGAGATACGGTTGAACTCATTTGCAGAGAGAGCGCAATGTAATGTGTTCATAGCTCTCGCATTGAACTTGATCGAGTCCTTCTCCGCCTTTGTCCTTGGAGTCGCGGGTGTCATGGGCTTCTCAAATGGCACCTCCGGGATGTCCCATAGGTCTTGACCCTCCATGTAGATCATCATCCTGATCTTCCAACTTGGGTAGTTGGTTCCGTTGAAGAGCGGGGGTCGAACGATTGAGTGACCTTCTTTATGAAACACGGATGAGGCGTTGAATGTCATTGTTGTAGTCTGCTTTAACCTTGCTCTGATACCAATTGTAAGGATCGCCTTACCCTTGCAATACTAACAACACACACTAGAGGGGGGTAAATAGTGTAATGGCAATAAAATTGTCCAATTAAAATTTAACTTGCAAATACGGAATTATAAATGCAAGAGGAATTAAAAGGCACAATCAATCCAAACGCAAACACACAGTTTTACCCTGGTTCCCCAAACTTGGGTACATCTAGCCACACCAATATTCACTATATTCCCACACAGAGAAGTGAATACAAATCTCATAAGGAGATATCCCACAAAGAGGATGTATGCCCTACACAAGGACCCAACCAATCCTACACGAGGATCAAGACTCCCACACAGAGAATCACTAACTCCCACTCAGAGAATTAGGGTTAGCCCTACACAAAGACACTAAACTCTCACAAAGACAGTTTCCTAGTCCCACAAAGAGACACACTCCCACAAAGAGAGTATCCTAATCCCACAAAGAGAAATAGGAAAAATACAATTACACCAAGTAAAGTAAATACTCTTACCTATGCCTTGAGATGCTTACTCATGAATGAATGCAAGGCATGTAAGAGGATCTCCAAGTGTTGAGATATGCTTGAGAGCACTTGGATGATTTTCTTTGAGCTGGACTTCAATGCATGAAGATAGATGAATGCTCAATTGAGGGAAATGAGGGAGCTTGAGAGTTGCTTAAAGATCTCTTGAGATTTTCTATAGAGTCAAGAGTTATCAAGTGTTGTCAAGAGTTCTCAAGTGATGACAGCAAACTCAAATATATAGGAACCCCATATCAAGCCCCAAAACCCAAGGAAACAGCCAAAGAAGGATTTCTTCAACGGCTAGAAACTGGGCGAAAACGACAAGAATAGTCGACTGATGATCAAAAGACAGTCGACTGATCAACGGCTAGAAAATATCCAACGGCTATAATCTGAGCCAGGACAGTCGACTGATGAAGACAGTACAGTGGCTAAGAACAGGACAGGTGCATGTAAATCCTTCAGCAGGCGACTACTGCAGGGGATGGATAGAAACAAAGAGTTGTACTCTTTCTCCAGTTAAACGCACATGCGACTGATGTCAATAATACAGTCGACTGTCTATTATTCAGGCGACTGTAAAACCTTAATCAATCGTCTGATGTATAAGATGGAGAAAAAACAGAGAGATGCAGAGAATGCACTTACGCTATACAGGCGACTGATGACCAATCTCCAGGCGACTGTAAAAATACAGTCGACTGTAAACTGATCGACAGACGACTGTGCGTAAAGCTCAAGTTTGAGTCAATTGAAATGTTGACTTGAGCTGTGCATGTCAGGCGACTGTAGAAGGATCTACAGGCGACTGGAAATCACCCAGCCGACTGTGTTTCCTTCAGCAGGCGACTGACAAAAAGCCAGAGACTCCAAATGAGTCTTTGGACAGAGTGAACCTATTAGGTTGGATTCTATGATAATCCTAAGGCTCACTTAGATGGTTATATGCATATGCATGAATGAGTAAACCATCTAACAAGGCATTACATTAACCCTAGACTCAAAAGAGAGAGAAAGCAATAAAGTAAATTACATGGATTACAATGCTTTCCTTAGAGTCTAAGACTTCAATCTTGATGCCTTGATATCTCTCCATCATCTCCAAGCTTTGGCACTCCTTGAGTCCAAGCTTTGGCTCTTCTCCACTTGATGTCCATCATTGCACCAAGTGATTAGTCTCCAAGAAGGATATTCTTGAAATAAAACTGAGAGACTAAAACATGAGAGTCATTAGCAACAACATAATGTTGTGATCATCATCAAAATAAGATTGGTATGAAACACCAATACTCAACATTTGCCTCCGAATTTGAAGTAGTGGCGCTAGAGGAGACCAAGAGGAGGCGGAGAACCGTTCTCAGCGATTCGGAGCCGTCTGGGTCTAATGTAGCAGCAAAGCAGGTCTCTCAGTTTGGGAGTGATACTCCTCACGAGGAAGACTTGGAGAGGACTCAGGTTCCACTTGAGCTTCTTGTGCACCAAGACTCCTGACCTTGGGGAGTCTTTTCCCTCCAGTAGGGCTGTCTGAAGACATCCCCGACGAGTATAGACCGATTTTGCTGGAGGGCCGAACTCCTCATGCCCCATTCGACTGTTCCGAGGAGGAGCTCGTCCAGACAAAATTTCTGTAGAGGCATGGAGATTCTGCTCTTCTTGACTATGGGACCACCTCCTGCATTGATGAGAATGCGACCCTTCCACGGGACAGGACCGTCGTGGAGAGGGTCGATTATGAGCGGCTTGCGTCAATAGCCGTTCATGCCAGCATCTAGGTAATTGTTGCTCTAGCTTCCCTTGTAGGTGATACCAGCATGCATGCTTACCATCGTGTGGTCTTTGCAGGTCCTCGTGGCGACCGTGACATTGCGTCATCGTGCTCCGGTCGTTGCCATTCATAGTGTCACCCTGTAGGCTGTTAGATCGAGAGTGGAGGGAGCCCAGGCAGAGTTGGCTAGAATCAACCTTCTCTCCGAGACGAGATTTGACCGCATTCAGACACTCGAGCATGAGTTAAGCAAGTCTCGAGGAGGGAGGCTGAAGAAGCTGCCCTGAGAAAGTGAGCAGAGGACGCTCTTCTGGAGGAGAGAGTCGAAGCCGAGGTCATTATGGAGAGGGCGATTCGAGATTTCACGGATTCATTTCTCGACTTCGATAAGCTATACAAGGAAGGCTACGAGCGATGCCAGTTGGAGATGATGAACCGATTCCCTGACCTCTCCGTAGAGATCGACAAGGTCCTGATGACTTTTTCGGTTCTTGGTGATGATGAATCGACCCAAGACAAGGAGGAAGTTACTCCCCCGACGATGCTGCCAACGTGGCTGATGATGATGCAGGAGAGGATGCCACGAAGGACACAGAGTCCGTGGCCGCGCTAGATGGAGACCAAGGGCCTAGTCAGCTGTTGTATGGTCTAGGCATTTTTATGCATGTTTCAAAAAAAATTTGAATGTATAGAGGGTGATGTAAATGTGAACAAACAAACAATTTTTTGTAATAGGAGCACCAGATTGTGTCTCTTTCTTTGTTACCGTGCATATCGTGTGGTGTTTGTAACGCTGGATGGCCCCTCGATGGGTTAGGTGCTGCTCCAGGATGATTGAGAATAGACCATAGAACTATGTCTTGAAGTTGATCACCACGTTCCCTGACGAGGGTGTGACTTCCTTGAATCGTGACTGATGGCACGAGAGTTGTTTAGTAGCGAAGGGGTGGCCCCTTCGACTTATGGCTGACGCTCGATTAGGAGAGTCGTTCAGTAGCGAAGGGGAGGCCTCTTCGACTTACGGCCGACGCTCGATTAAAAGAGGCATTTAGTAGCGAAGAGGAGGCCCCTTCAACTTATGATTGGTGCTCGATTAGGAGAGAAGTAGAGAAGGGGATGTCCCTTCGACTTATGGCTTACGCTCGATTAGGAGAGTCGTTCAGTAGCGAAGAGGAGGCCCCTTCGACTTACAGCTGACGCTCGATTAGGAGAGTCGTTCAGTAGCAAAGGGGAGGCCCCTTTGACTTATGGTTGATGCTCGTTTTAGGAGAGTCGTTCAGTGGCGAAGGGGTAGCCCTTTCGACTTACAGTTGACGCTTGTTTATGAGAGAGTCGTTCAGTAGCGAAGGGGTAGCCCTTCGACTTATGGCTGACGATGTTTTAGGAGAGTCGTTCAGTAGCCAATGGGAGGCTTCGTTGACTTATGGCCGACTCTCAATTAGGAGAGTCGTTCGATAGCAAAGGGGATGCCCCTTCGACTTACACATGACACTCGTTTTAGGAGAGTCATTCAGTGGTGAAGGGGTATCACTTTCGACTTATTGCTGACGCTCGTTTAGGGGATAGTCGTTCAGTAGTGAAGGGGTATCCCTTCGCCTTACGGTTGACGAAGTTTTAGGAGAGTCGTTCAGTAGCGAAGGGGAGGCCTCTTTGACTTACGGCCAACGACAGTTTGATAGAGTCGTTCAGTAGTGAAGGAGTGGCCCCTTCGACTTACGGCTGACTACCGTTTGAGAGAGAGTCGTTCAGAAGCGAAGGGGAGGCCCCTTCGACTTACGGTTGAAGATCATTTAGGAGGGTCGTTTAGTAGCAAAGGGGAGGCCCCTTCGACTTACGGCTGACGACCGATTAGGAGGGTCATTCAGTAGCGAAGAGGAGGCACCTTTGACTTACGACTGACTCTCGATTAGGAGAGTTATCCAGTAGCGAAGGGGAGGCCCCTTCGACTTACGGCTGATGCTCATTTTATGAGAGTTATTCAGTGGCGAAGGGGTAACCCTTTCGACTTACGGTTGACCCTCGTTTAGTATAGAGTCATTCAGTAGCGAAGGGGAGGTTCCTTCGACTTACGGCCGACAACCGCTTGAGAGAGTCGTTCAGTAGCGAAGGGATGGCCCCCTCGACTTATGGCTGTAACGACCACTTTTCGTTGTACGTTTTTCGTGCACGTGCTTTTGGCCGTGCACGTGTTTGTTTTAGACTTTATTTGTTTATGAACACTTTCGTGTGATATGCCGTTGTGAACGTCTCAGAGAGTATTAAGTAGTGGCACTAAACTGGAACGACGTTTCTCGAGTCGTTTTCCCACAATTTAATCTTACTCGACTAGACGTGGTGATTTTCACTTTTGACGGGAGACGTTTCTAATTTTAGTTTCGTCGTCCGACGTCAAAATTGAGATCCGTCTTCTTAGTTAGCTCACTTTCGTCAACACGATCACCCCGATATTTAATTTATAATTTTTGGAGTTTATTTGACCACTTTTATATTTTTAAAAATTTTTGTAATATTTTTAATAATTAATTTTTAAATTATTTTCGGCCAAATAAAATTTATTTGAGTTTAAAACGTTTTAAAGAATTTTTGAGCCAATTTCCAGCTCATTTGGGCCAAGTCAAACCCTTGGGTGAGTTGGAGAAGTTGAATTTCAAATTTTAAATTATTTTAAACTCCTAATCTCATTAGGATTAGCCCTAGACCTAGTCAACCCCTCTACACTATATAAACAACCTCTAGAAAGACCAATTTTCGCAAGAAAATAACCCTAGCCGCTCCCAAAACCCAAAATTGACGTTGCGACGAAGATCTCCCGCACTGACCGAGGAAACAGCCCTTTTTCCCCGCACCGACCGCTAGCCGCCCCCGCATCCCCGCTCTGCACCGACCCGCTGCTGCCGCCCACTTCGTTCGACCACACCGACCGAGAGAAGCTCTCGGTCAGACTGAGAGCAATGCCCGCTTCCGTTCTGCACAGCCACCCGCACCAAACCCCGCTTCGTCCCCCGCTCAGCGCCGTGCCCGACCGAAGGGATTCCCCGCATCGCCCGCCCATCGCAACGTTGCAACGGTTGCAACGTTGCAGCGCTACGCTCCCCCGCATCCGAGGCGCCCGACCGATGGCCTCCCCCGCTCCGACCGAGAGCACCAAGGCCCGCACCGCACCCGCAGCTGCACAAGCCCGTTCCCCCGCACCGACCGAGCCAAGCCCCCGCATTTGGCTGAGTACGACCGAGAGCAAACGTCTCAACACCGCACCCGTCGCACCACTTGCCACCGTGGGACCCCCAAGTTCTCCATAGGTATTGTGGGTCCCCCAAAGGTCCCTAGGACTACTGTGGGCCCCACCTAGGTGCTTTCTCTCCGACGATTCGCTGTGTACGACGTCGTCGCATGTCGTAGCCCGTCGTCGCACGTGCTAGCTTTGGAATCTGGAATCGTCGCCCCGGTTGATTGCTCTGAAATTTCCAGCGAGGAATCTAATTGGAATCTGGACTTGGAGCGCGATCTTTATTCCAACCCCCGGCGTCGCTACCCGACGCCGGTGTAGCTTTCGCGTCGTGTTGAGGTAACGCTTTGCACCCCTAGGACCCCTAACCTATTGCATGCTAATCAAGACTAAAATCAGTATTTTTAAAGTATTTTTAAATGTTTTAAATTCACTAATGAAGATTAATAATATGGACTTTAGGCCGGTGGACTTGTGCACGTGGGATAATTGTGATTTTTGGACTCAATGGACGATGTGCTCAGACGTCGTACTTGCAGGCAAGTGAAACTTGCCAACTCTTGTGTAGGGCCATGTTTTTAGGCAACTTCCTTGTTTTTAGCGTAAAAGAGACTAGTCAGTGAAATGATAGCTGGCTAGACGCCTACTTGATCTAGTTTGACAACGAAACTAGATCCGTCACCTAAATTGATCTAGCTTGACAACGAAGCTAGATCCAACTCTTTAAACTTGTTAACCATGCATACTAAACTGTCACGTTTACTTTCCTTATCTGTACGCACTTTTAACTGCCATGCATCGCATCTTACATGTCATCCAAATTGATTGTTGCATCGTAGCACACGCTACATACTTGTACTTGCTTGTCCTGGCTAGGTGCACCCCTATGCCATCATGAAAAACACTTCCTGGCTCGTGATCCAGAAGCGAGCTTTACCGTTCGGGGGTAAGGCCCTGGCTCGATACACGTGGGAGGGGTAAGAGTTAAGCGGCCAATCAGCTGGGAGTCTGCCTGATCAGCAACTGCAGCTGTAAGGCGTAAACTCTGGGTTTGGGGCGGAGTTAAGCGGCCACTCAGTGTGAAAGAAAGTCATTTCAGCTGTAAGGTGTAAACTCTGCACATGACATGAAAACGTGACTAGAGAAATCCTTGTAAATGTTTATAGTCTTGCCACACTTGCCATGCCATGCTAGTTTACTTGTTGTTTTCCTTACCTGCTGCACTCATACTTTAACTGCCATGTCATTGCATCATGCTAGAACTGCTAGGTTGCTTTACTTTCAGTTTCCTTGCACAAGTCTCTTGTAGACTTGCTGACATGTGCCCCTTGCTCTTTTGGGTGTCACATGTTAGACCCTGAGCCAGAGACTGTTGCTGTGTACGTGATGTGTTGCTGACGCTAAGACTTAGTCCATGATTGCACAGGAGGATTTTGGTGGACACCGGTGACCATTCTTTGAGTCTTTGTTGAGCTTTAATTTGTTTTAGGCCTTTTGTTAGTTATTGGTGTGTAGCACCGTCGTTTGTACTTTGTACTTTTGTTGGCCATGTTTGGGCCTTTAGTCTCTTTTTCTTTTAGCCTGGTGGCTTTTCTGCGATGTTGGAATTTATATTTATGGATATTCTGAGATTATTCTTTTGTCTCATTTCATTATTATTATCTTGTTTCGCTCGCGTTGCAAGGACCTGCAGTTTTAAATTTGATTGACGCTTATCGGACTTGCAGCTTCGTAGCTTCAAGTCTGAGCGGACCTTCTCACGCTTCGCCTCCATATTTTTGGGAAGCGGGGCGTGACAATGGCTGACGACCATTTGAGAGAGTCGTTCAGTAGCGAAGGGGAGGTTCCTTCGACTTATGGCTGACGCTCGATTAGGAGAGTCGTTCAGTAGCGAAGGGCAGTCCCCTTCGACTTACGGCTGACGCTCGATTATGAGATTCGTTCAGTAGAGAAGGGGAGTCCCCTTCGACTTACGGCTAACTCGTGATTAGGAGAGTCTTTCAGTAGCAAAGGGGAGGCCCCTTCTACTTACGGCTGATGCTCGTTTTAGGAGCCAATTGCATCAACGTAAATTTAGTCTTCCCAAAACCTCTTGAGGATCGGATCCTTTTCGAAGGGAGTTTTGATGGGATAGTTTCTGTAGACTTTACGAAGGCTTATGGAAGCGAAACTTTATTCTGTAAAAGAGACATGCTTTATTGACGGAGGTAACAGAAAAACGAAAAAGGCGTATAGGTGTTTTTCGATCGATGTTGGAGCTGTTGCCATTCATTGCCCCTTTATTCGCCTCAAGTTTCAAATGGCTCATTAGTCGATCGCCTTGGTGACAGGCGATCCCATCATCTTGCCTTTTTGCTTTGAGGATCCCTCCTTGCTTGGTGGATCATTAGCCGGGTTCTTGGGGTGTCCTCTCTTGACCAGGGCATCGATCTCTTTTTTGAGAGTCCAACAGTCGTTGGTATCGTACCTATAGTCGTTGTGATATTTGCAGAATTAAGATTGTCCCTCTTCTCATATTTTCCCTTCTTTGTTGTCTCTTTGATCCGCTCTTCTCTTAGGGTGTAGACGAGGACTTCCACCTTAGGAGTAATCGACTTAGCGTAGGTAGGGCGTCCCTTGCTTCGAGGGATCCTCTCATTGAGCCTCTTATCTCGAGGCTCTTGGCATGGGGTTCCCGAGGTTGGTTTCTCTCGCCTCGTGTCTCCACAGTAGGAAGGGGTGCTCTTCGCATTAGCTCCGGCTGGTTCTGCTGCCTCCTCGGAGGAAGTGAACTGATCCATTATATTGAGCATCTCTGCGACGGTGTTAGGGGAACTGGTGAAGGGCCCTCCTTAGGTGCTTATTCCGAACCGCCTGGGTAAGCACCGCTATGATGGTCACGTCTGGTGTCTCTGCTACATTGAGCCTCTCATTGTTGAATCTTTGGATGAAGGCTCGGATCGACTCATTCTCATTCTGTTTAAGCGAGTGTCCACTTCTTTAAGAGGTCTTGGATTCAATTCACTTTACATACAACTTTTTAGTTAATTTTATTACTTTTGTTAATAAAGTGGTAACTTTAATTATACTTCCTTGCTGTCATCAATGCGGTTTAAACGACGAGCTACTGGAAATTATGCAACACTTAATAAATTGTCGGTGGCTTTTAATAAAAGCTGGATATCGAAAAAGGAGCAATAGTGTATAAGTCAAATCTTAACACAACGGGTTAACCCAAACCCGACCCGAAAATTTTCCGGGTTACCCGAACCAGACCAGGATTCAATCCGGGTCGGGTTAGGGTTTACCCCTATCCGGGTCGGGTAAGAGTTGACCCGACCCGAACCCAAACCCGAACCCGAACCCACCCGACCCGGTTGCCACTCCTAGTGGTACAGTCACATTTGGAGACAATAAAAAGGGAAAGATTGTTGGCATCAGAAATGTCGGTGAAAAATATAAAATTTTAATAGAAGATGTTAATTAAGTTCATGGTCTTAAATATGATTTGCTTAGTATTAGTCAATTATGCGATAGAGGCTATAAAGTTGTTTTCACTATTGATTCATGCTTAGTATATGATGATGCCATGCAACATCTGTTAATTGGAGGTATATGTAGAGAAGATATATACGCCATATGTTTATGTGACCACGATTCAAAAATATGTCTTGTTGCATTATCTAATGATCATCTTTTTTGGCATAG
Source organism: Scilla litardierei (assembly GCA_030789695.1). NCBI lineage: Eukaryota > Viridiplantae > Streptophyta > Magnoliopsida > Asparagales > Asparagaceae > Scilla > Scilla litardierei. The sequence continues at coordinate 33,976,388 of CM061136.1, forward strand.
AAGATTTGGTCATGTAAATATTAAGAACATGAATTAGATATGTATGAAGGATTTGGTATAAGGTTTACTAAAAATTCATTTTCAATTAGAAAAGAATTGTGAATTTTGTCAAAATGGCAAGTTGCATAAAAGCACCAAAGAGTATAAGAGCACTTAACTATAGGAGACTATTATAACTCCTTCATATGGATTTAATTGGTACTTCAAGAGTTTCCTCTCTTAGTTGTAGCATATATGCATTTGTTATCGTTGATGATTATAAACATTTTACGTGGGTTTTGTATTTAGAAAACATAAATGAAGCATTTAATGATTTCAAAATTCTTTTCAAACATGTTCAAAGATCATTTTCTTTAAAAATATTGTCTATTAGATCGGATCACGGCGGTCAATTTGAAAACGAACATTTTACAAAAATTTTGCGAAAAACATGGAGTTGCACATACATTTGCTTTTCCTAGAGATTCTCAACAAAATGAGGTAGTTGAAAGGAAAAAATAGAACACTCCAAGAGTGTGCATGCATAATGTTGTGTGAGAGCAATCTTTCAAAGTATTTTTGGACGGAAGCGCGACTCCGACGCCCCCAACAATTCCTCGATCTCCTCGAGGTTGGTCTCATCCTCCTCTTCGACCATCTTAGACATCCCTACTAGGGCGGCCCTCTCATCTGCTTCGGATTTGTTGGCCAGCGCCACGGCCCTCGCGGTGTCCAACCTCTCAACCTTGGCTGAAAGCTCAGAAATCCGAGTTTCCATCGACCTCGCCTGAACCTCGGCCTCTTCAGCCAGCAGACTCAACTGCCACCTGCTTTCGAGCGAGGCTCTCCTCCGCATCGACGAGTGCTACGGACTGGCACCGCAGTGACAAACCGACCGAGGACAACTGCATCAGGAGAAAAAACCAAGGGTCAAGGGCATCCACCAAAGAATATACACCAGGTTGCATATAGCCTCACCGGCTGAACTCAGAGCACTACAAAGATAGCCAGCATGTCACCCTTCACCGCATCCAACATGGACCAGTCTTGGTGCATACAGGAGTTCTCAGCCAGCCGAGCAGCAACTCTGCTGTCAGTGAAGACAGACTCATTCTATCCTATCAGAAAGCAAGGGTAGAGATGTTCACTCTTCAGCCGCAGAAGGTCGGCCTCGATTGACCTGAAAATGCCCAAGGACTGCTCATAATCTACGGGAAGCGAAACCAGATAGACTGGAGAGAATCCACCCCAATGCCACGTGTCCTCACAATGCTGAGAGTGGGAGGGGGGGCGAGGGGGCATCAAAGGCCGGGATGACCCCAGCAAGAACCCAGCCCAGGGGCAAGGACACATGCTTTCTTCTTCTCTGCTCTCCCTTGGTCTAGAGACGAGTGCTCCCTTGCCCTCCTTTTACCACCATTAGGCGAACCTCTCCCGACCTGAGATGACCCGCCTTGCTGCTTCGGGCGAACATCCAAAACGTGATCGCCTCTCCTTGGGCTGGGCTCGGGAAGAGAAATCGACAGGACGTGCGGAGATGAATATCGGACGGCCCCATCTGACAAGACAGATATGACGAGATGACCCATGGTTAAGGGAAAATTGGGACCCAAGAAAAGGGAACTTACCAGCAGGCCACACGGTCCTCATCAGGACATTATCTATGAAGAGGACCTTGATGTGCCACTCACTAGCAGTGACCACGAACAATTTGTCGATCGCCACGAGCTCTGCATCGGTAAGGCTCCTCCCCTCCAGAGTTAATAAGCGAGGACTACACCTGCAAACTGGGAAATCTGCAACCCTGGGGAGGGTCACAAAGACATAGTCCTCTTTCCAATGCTTCACAGAGGACGGCAGACCCGACACCAAATTCCCACCCTTTCGAGCAGTAATTTAATCCAGGCGCCCGACCTGTGATGACACAGACTGTAAAAGTGGCAGAAGAAGGGCAGGGTCGGCTTAAATCCATGGAGAGAGCACACCACAAGGAACTGTTGTGCCCTAGGAAGCCACTGCACATGTACTAGAGGGGGGGTGAATAGTACCTTTAAATAATAGGGAGAGTTATTCCTAATTATCGTGCAATTAACAAACAACAATGCGGAATAACAACGATCAACAAGAATAAATGCAAACGCAAACAAATGGTTTAATGGGTTCGGATCCACCCAAGTCTCCCCGACTTGTTCCCGGTGATCCTACGTCCCAACCACCCGGATCCCCTCCGGATACTTGAGTTAGAAACCCGAACTCAAGATTTCCAATATGCCCACTTGCAAAAACCTCGCAAGTGCAAACTAACTACAAATGATGTCTATGAATCCCACAACCCGGGATCACGCAAACTCTCACAACCGAGAGTATACAATTCAAATAGCGAATGTAAATGAAATGCAATGCTTACCAACAAAATACCTATGCCTTGAGTATTCTTACCAAATTAGGGAAATGTGGATTTTGATGGAGGAAGATGGCACCAAACCCTAGCTTCAAGAAGATGACCAGCAATGGAAGCCTAGGGTGGAGATGGTGACCTAGAATCAAGCTTCTAGCTTGAATGGCTCACAATGGAGAGAATCTCTCTTGAGGATTTAGGGCTCAAGAACTTGAGGGAGAGATTCTTGTGAGAAGAGAGAGCTTAGAAATAGAGTTGATTGCTCTTCTCTTTTGATCTGAAAATATCTCTAATATATTGCTTAACCCCTTCAAGAAATGAATCAGGATTTGACGTGCGTTTATATTGTAATGCCCTACAAGATACTGCACAAGTACTAGAGGGGGGTGAATAGTACTTTAAAAATAACAAGGAGTATAATTCCAAATTATAGTGCAAACAACTACCAAAACAATTTGCGGAAGCTTAAATTGAATGACAACAACAAAATTAACAATGCAAACAAATGATGTTAATGGGTTCAGATCCACCCAAGTCTCCCCGACTTGTTCCCGGTGATCCTACGTCCCAACCACCCGGATCCCCTCCGGATACTTAGGTTAGAAACCCTAACCCAAGATTTCCACTATGAATATCTTGTGAAATACCTTCACAAGATCAAATCATACAACAATGGCAATAGTGAATCCCACAACCCGGGATCACAACCTTCTCTCACAACCGAGAGAATCAACCAGCAATATACAAGAGTTTATATTGAAATAAGCAAACTTACCACAAAATCCTATACCTTGAGTTTTTCTTACCCAAATGGTTGAAAGGAAGGATTTGAGGAAGATGAAGTCACCAATACCTAGCACCAAGGAAATGACCAGCAATAGGTGCCTAGGGATGATTTGGAGACTTGGATCAAGCAATAGCTTGAAGAGCTCACCAAGAACAAGCTTCTCTCAAGATGGATTCTAGATCTAGAATAGTGAGAGAATGGGTTTCTTGTGAGGAAGAGAGCTTTAGATTTGAGTGAGAATGGCTATCTCTTTTGATCTCAATGAATCTCTGAATGGAAACTCTAACCTAGATAGAAATGACCTAGGTTCGTATTTATAGGGTCCCATAAAAACAAGTTAGGTCATTCTCCAACGGATAGAAATCTGGGAGAATTAGTCGGTCAAAGAACAATCACTGACCGACTAGTTCATCAACTAGTCGGTCAGTCAAACAGCATGGACCGACTAAGAGAGGAACAGAGAAGAGATAGAATTTCAGACCTAGAAATCTAGTCGGTCCAAGAAGACTTTCTGACCGACTAGTTTCACAACTAGTCGGTCAGTCAATGAACGTAGACCGACTAAGAGGCAAAATGAAATAGTTTGAATACAAATTGACTTAGTTGGTCCAAGAACAAAAGTTGACCGACTAGATTGTCAACTAGTCGGTCACCAAACGTTCTTAGACCGACTAACGATAAACAGTAGCTTAGGAGAAATTTAGCATGAACAGTAAGTCACAACTAGTCGGTCAAAGAAGCATCACTGACCAACTAGTTCACAAACTAGTCGGTCGGTGAGTCAACGTAGACCGACTAACTGTAAACAATAAAGTCCAAGAAATTAAGGAATCAAACTAGTCGGTCCAAGAAGAGTTGCTGACCGACTAGATCACCATCTAGTCGGTCAGTACTTGTTCTTGTACCAACTAACATGCACAAACAAGTCCGAATCGAAGCGCGACGCTTCGAGGAAGTTAGAATGAACTTGTACTAAGATCCTAGAGCTACGATATGAGCGTTATGAAGTTAGAATCGTAAGATATACTCAAGGCTTAACATTCTATATATCGAAGCTAAAAGACTATAAATAAAACCTTAATAAACGGTCTTCGAGAGCTTCGATTGATTCTTCATCACTTCCAAAACGGCGCAAGAGCTTCAACGAAGCTTTAGACATGAATACGAGCTTTGGGAAGTGTTGAGATGTCGCTTTGAATGTTCTCGTGAATTTGGCGACGATCTCCAATACTGCGCTCACAAATTGTTAGTTCATGGATTATTTATGTTTGCTCATCATCAAAACCAAATCCGGGGAGTCCAATATTCAACATTCTCCCCCTTTTTGGTGATGACAAACCAACATAAATAATAATAAAAAATAATGATTCAAATGTAAAATACTTACTCCCCCTGCATTGATGACACGTTAATTCCAAAATGAATATATATGAATTGCATCAATCAGACGAGTAAGATAAATAAAGAGAATCGATTTTCGAAATATCGGATTTTGAAAATCCTTATATATATCTTAACTCCCCCCTGAATCTAACATATCAAACTAGATTCTTGGAAATTGTGTTAGATTTTCATTTGCGCTATTTATTATCATTATCTCTCCCCCTTTGGCATTATCCCAAAAATGGGGGGCATACAACGACAACAACTAGGAAATGGAAAATCCAACATCGGGAGTCGTAGACAATGACGATGGAACTAATTGACACCAAGGGAAAAATGATGAAATCAAATCAAGGTGTGCCAAATTGTCCATTATCAAAAAGCGATAATCAAAATCATCAAAAATAGTATTTGGTATATTGAATAATGAAACATACTCTCCAATATTCAATTTTTTTTTATTTATTGAATAATGAAACATACTCTCCAATATTCAATATTCTTGGTTAAATTTGTGCATGGAAAACAATTCAATACAATTATAGAATTTCAATCTATTTAACCAAGCATTTAAGCATCGAGCGACGAATTTTCATAGCATGGACATTGAATGAGAATTAATGTGCACGACGAAGTAAATATCACAACATGAACATCGATGTATATATAGATAGAAACATCAAGAGTACATCCCAAAAAGAGATCGATACAACAAATGCAACATACCCATCAAAAAGAAATACATCATATATCATTGATACAACATCATCATGAGAACATCATCATCAACATCATCAACGTACATCAAAAAAATACAACACATCAAAATATCCAACACCGACATCCAGAAAACTCAAAAATACATCAAATCAACACCCAAACTCCATCCCATCCTAACCCAAAAACACTCTCAAAAAGGTAAATCATCCAATGAGCAGTGGAGAGTCCTCGGAACAGACGATCACGAGGAAGTGGCTGGATCTGTAGTGTCCGTGGGTCCAGTCGACGGAGTGGACTCAGGCTCTGCAGGGAGGAGAGGAGTGTCAACAGACGGGATCGTCGGGGCAGGTGTGGAAACGACTGGCTCAGCAGCAGGGGTCGCAACAACAGGGGTCTCAACAGCAGCAGGTGAGACAGGAGCAGGTGAAAGATGTGCAGGCTCGACAGCAGGGTCAGCAGCAGGCTCAGAAGTCTGAAGTGCTGAAGCAGAAGTCTCTGGAGCACCGGAAGTGGTGCCAACTCCAGGAGTAGAAGTGGTAGCACCAGCAGCAGCAGCAGTAGTGGCATCATCGCCACGTGCCAAGGAAGTGACAAGCTCGTCAATATCCTCATCGTCCATCTCCTCGGCCTCAGAAACTGAAGGAGGAAGATCAATGCCCATCATACGAGCCATACGACAGACGACTTCCTCAGTACGAGCTAAACGTGAGTCGTGCTGACGAAGAAGGCGTATGACATCATCTAATGTAGCAGGAGGAGTGGAGGCTACAGCAGCTGAGGGAGTAGCCTGAGAAGCAGATGCGGTCGACCTCTGCACGTGACGAAGCGCCGCTAGAGATTTCTTAACGGACGTCGCGTTCAGAGGAGTACCCAAGGGACGCTCATCGTCAGGAGGGAGAGGGACTCGGAAATGACGAAAGACAAGGGTCAGCAGACACGGATATGGAATATGCGCAGATTTATTGGTCTTGCGTATACACTCGAAAGAGTCCATCTTATCGAGTATAACGCGAGCCCAATTAATCTCGCAACCCAAGAAAAGAGCGTAAATGAGCTTCAAAAATGGCTGGGATGGAAGTGAAGATGAGCCGTACCTGGGAAGCAAGCACGACTTCAGAATGAGATTCAGAACCCAAGCATTTGGCTTGAACGACTTCGAAGGAACTCCAATAAAGGCAGGAGGGATCACATGGAAGATGTCAAAAATAACGGACTGATCCAAAGAGGCGATATCATCGACGGAAATGTCAGAAGGAAGGAGACCACACGACGAACAACCAAGAATCTCCCCCAAGATTTCTGCCGTGAGAACTATAGGAGTTCCCAAGACAGTAGTCTCGATGGAGTGACTGGAATCTTACTGGCCTCGCACACGATTGGCATAGAACAATTTTACCAGACGAGGATATGGTTTAGGATTGGCCTTCAGATCATAGCGAAGATAATCAAGGAGTCCACTATAGGAGAGGAGGTCAGCTAAGCCAAGGAAATCCGAAAACTAAACATAGTGCTCCAATAGCATCGGGCAGTGTTCAATACGGTTGTAGGCCGCGAGACACATAGGGTCGTCGCGACACAACGATATGTCAACACCACCCGCTGGCATTGGGCCCTTTCCCTTCGGCTGGCGAGTCCTAGGACGAAGTGGAGGAGTGGGTTCCCTATGGCTAGGCTCATCCTCAGGGATAAACTCAGTATCAGAATCAGGAGGAGTAGAGGGTGAGTGGAGTATGGGCTTTTTGGTCTTAGATTTTCGGGGTTTGACCGTCGCCGTCCTCTGCTTCTTCAGAGGAGGCGAAGACGGGGAAGCTTGGGTAGATTTGGAACGACGCTTGGGCTTAGGCGGATTCCTAGGGTCGGAAGGCCCTACAGTCATGGGGGAAGCCCCAGAAGAGGTGATAGGGATCCGCGTCTTTGCCATGGTCGTGGCACGACGAGTACAAGCAAATGATGACGGAAGATCAAATACCCTAGCACAAACCCTAGAAGCTAACACACAAGCCCTAAGAGAGTAAATAAAAATCCGAAATACACAAGCCCTAGAACACCTAGAAGATGAAATCGAACCCTAGGGAAGGAAATCGACACCTAGGAGGGGAAGATATACCTAGGAGGAGGGGGCGACGGCGGCGGACGGCGGGGATGGCCGGAGATCTAGCCGGAGATCGACGGAAGACGAAGGGGCTCGAGAGGGGTTGAGGAGTTATCGGGCTAGAGATATGAAAGAGACCGACTAAAAGAAATTTTAGTCGAATGAAATAGATTTAAGTCGGTCGGGAAAGCTAAAAGACACATTTGCCCTAACAAACTTAGTCGGTCATAGTTCAAGCACTGACCGACTAGATTACGATCTAGTCGGTCGGTCAATGAGCTTTTACCGACTAAGTCGAAACAGAGGCAAACAAGGATTTTTAGGGCTAGATTTAGTCGGTCGCAGTATATTCACTGACCGACTAGTTTTCAATCTAGTCGGTCGGTAAGTGTACTGTGACCGACTAAAGAAAGAAAATGATAAGAGTAAGATAAAAGCTTGATCTAGTCGATCTGAGTTCACTTGCTGACCGACTAGATGAGCATCTAGTCGGTTGACAAATACACTGAAACCGACTAGAAGAGTCCAAAAATTGATAATTGATTTCTCTTCACAAACCACTTGGATGAAACATCTTAACACTCTCATTAGTCATCTAAATTACCCCATAAAACGTCGAAATCTTAAATACGACTTTCAAATAAGAATTCGATCATAAATTCAAACAAATCACATAAAATTCCCAAAAATTCAATAAATCTAGCATGAACGAAATATCGCGAAATCGAATAGCATGCAAGATAATTGAATGAAATATGAATCCTATATCTCGGATTCACCCATAATCCCCAATTCTCGACGCAACCGCACAAAGGAGTCCTCCTTTAGGGGTTTCGTGAAAATATCGGCGATTTGCTTTTGGGTTTCAACGTACACTAAAATGATGTCCTTTTTAGCAACATGATCATCTAAAAAGTGGTGTCGGACATCTATGTGTTTTGATCGGGAATGGTGCACCGGATTCTTCGAAAGACAAATAGCACTTTGGTTATCCACCATGATAGGGCTAGTATCACAATGAATACCAAAATCCTTCAGTGTGTGTCTCATCCAAAGAACCTGGGCACAAGTGACACCGGCGGCAATATATTCCGCCTCGGTGGTTGAAAGTGATACGGAATTTTGCTTCTTGGAAAACCAAGAGACAAGAGAATTTCCTAGAAAATGGCAAGTGCCACTAGTACTTTTCCTGTCGGATTTGCATCCCGCATAATCGGCATCACTATATGAGACTAACTCATATGTGCTAGATTTCGGATAAAGTAATCCAAAATCTAAAGTGTAACTTAGATAGCGAAAAATATGTTTAACCGCTACTAAGTGAGACTCCTTAGGTTGAGACTGATAATGAGCACATATGCATACGGCAAACATAATATCGGGCCTACTTGCGGTAAGATAAAGTAAACTACCTATCATACCTCGATATAGACGAATGTCTACATCCTTACCGCCCGTATCCTTGTCAAGATGCGTAGTCGTGCTCATTGGAGTCTTTTTCCCGGAAGCACTCTCCATTCCAAATCGCTTAAGCAACTCCACCGTATACTTCGTTTGGTGGATGAAGATTGCATCGTTCAATTGGCGAATTTGGAGACCTAAGAAATATTTGAGTTCGCCCATGTGGCTCATCTCAAATTGTTCCTTCATAACATTAGAAAACTCTTCGCAAAGAGTGAAGTTAGTAGCACTGAAAATGATATCATCAACATAAATTTGAACTAATAAAATATCATTATTCGCATGCTTAACAAAAAGTGTAGAATCATCTTCGCCCATTTTAAAATTCAAATCCAAAAGAAAATTCTTTAGGCGATCATACCAAGCTCGAGGAGCTTGTCTCAAACCATAAAGAGCTTTCTTTAGTTTAAAAACATGATTTGGAAAATTTTCATTTATGAAGCCCGGAGGTTGAGAAACGTAAACTTCCTCAACAACATCTCCGTTTAAAAATGCACTTTTAACATCCATTTGAAATAACTTAAAATTTTTATGGCATGCATAAGACAATAAAAGTCTAATTGATTCTAATCTAGCTACCGGAGCGAAGGATTCTTCGAAATCGATACCTTCCTCTTGGCGATAGCCTTGAGCAACTAATCGAGCTTTGTTCCGGACGACGACTTGATTTTCGTCGGTTTTGTTCTTGAAGATCCACTTTGTCCCTATGACGGTGTGGTTCTTCGATGGCAAAGGAACAAGCTCCCATACCTCATTCCTCTCGAATTGAATGAGTTCCTCCTCCATGGCAAGGATCCAAGCACTATCTTCGCACGCTTCAACTATATTCTTTGGCTCTATTGATGAGGCAAAGGCACAATTGGCGAAGTGGTGGACTTGAGATCTCGTCTTGACACTATCATTAATATTGCCAATTACTTGCTCATGGGGATGGTCACGAACGGTATGAAGCCGCTTGGGAATACCTTGATCACTAGACACATTCTCAACAACTTCATTAGTCGGGTTAGTCTCAATAGAATCAATTGAATCAATAGACTTAGAATTTTCAAACGAATCACATAAAACATCCATAGAGTCATCATCATTTGAAATTCTAGGAGTAGTAAAATTCTCATTAAAAGAGACATGAAGTGATTCCTCGATCGTAGAGGATCTTTTATTGTATATCCGGTAGGCTTTGCTACGTGAGGAATACCCAACAAATATCCCCTCATCCGATCTCGGATCAAACTTGTCCAAGTTATCATATGTGTTTTTAATAAAACATTTTGCGCCGAAAACACGAAAATGTTTAACTTGAGGCAATCTACCAAACAACAATTCATAGCAAGTTTGTTTGGTGCCGGGCCTCAAAAGTATTCTATTAAACACATAACAAGCGGTGTGTACCGCTTCCGCCCAAAATTGATAACCAAGTTGACTATCTTCGAGCATAGTGCGAGCACACTCCACAAGCGTTCTATTCTTCCTCTCAACAACACCATTTTGAGGAGGTGCGCGAGGGAAAGAAAACGTGTGAGTAATTCCAAGATCATCACAAAAATTTGATAAAGACTCATTCTCAAATTCACCCCCATGATCACTACGAATAGTGACAATGGTGGTTCCGATGAGATTTTGTACTTTCTTCACAAATATTATGAAGTTTTCAAAAGCTTCATTTTTATTACATAAGAAAAATACCCATGTAAATCTTGAATAATCATCAATGATGACTAGTCCATATCTTGCATTTCCTAAGGAAGCAACTCTAGTTGGCCCAAATAAATCTAGATGTAATAGCTCTAGTGGCCGTTTCGTAGAAATGCTTTTCTTAGGTTTAAATGAAGATTTAGGAAGCTTGCCACGTTGACAAGAATCACAAAAACTTTTCTTTACAAAAACGAGCTTCGGAAAACCTTTAATGGAATTTAATTTCGAAAGCTTATAAAGTGTTCCAAAGTTCACATGTCCAAAACGTCGATGACATAAGTGTTGTTCACTTGTGTTAGCAACGAGACATTGTTCATATGACTTAGGAAGATCCAAAATATAAATATCTTTATGGCGTGTGCCGGAAAATAATAATTTATTATTATCACTTGAAATATGACACAATCCTTTCGCAAAGCTAACTTTGTAACCTTTGTCACAAAGTTGGCTTATTGAAATAAGATTATGATTTAAACCATCAACTAGATAAACATCACTAATTAAGGGTTTAGAAGGGTTACCCACTTTACCAACACCGACGATGGTTCTGCTCTCGTTGCCTCCAAATACGACGCGATTTCCATTTGCAATGGGAACCACTCCGGAGAGCAATTGAGCGTCACCCGTCACGTGTTTTGAACACCTGCTATCGAGTATCCAATTCCCTTTGGAGCTAAATTTAAATTTGTTGCTCCTTTTCTTTTTCTTTTCCTTGAGTACCTAAAGATAGAAACTTTCATATGATGGTACCCAAGGTCATTGGGTCCTCAAAGGTTAGACCTTTGGAAGCCAAGTCCAATTGGACTTAGACTTCCCCACATAATTTCTACTACGCACAACATCCGAAAAATAAGCATTCATATATACTTATTTTTCTTCCATGCTTGTGTCCTTTGGGCTCCAAATAGTGAAAATTTTGGGAGCCATCATCCTATTGGGTGCATGCATGCGTTGTTGGTTTCTACGTGATGCATGTCGTGGATAGGCATAAGGAACATGATGGAATGGTGCACGACGAGAATTATTCATATGATGAGGTGGGTAAACATATGCATGTGTGGGAACACGTGCGTGAGGGTGTCTCACATGGTGTGCATGTGCCCGTGAACGTGTAGCATAGAAATCATCATATGTGTGAGACGGTGGAGTAGGACGTGTGTTCCTACGTGGCATGGTATTTGTGTACATATAAGCATGCCCCTTCTTTGGAGGTCCACCCAAAGTGGGTTTCTTTCCAAAAGAGGGTGTGGACGAGGTGGAAGCACCATTGGTAGATGAACTACCAATAGAGTGTTTGCTACCACTCGTAGAGTCACCGGAAGTTGGCCTAACAAAAGTAGTGGCCGCTTTGGATGGACATCCCATCGTATACCCCAAACCAATGTGGTGATTGGCCGGAAGTAAGTCACTTAGGATTTTATCCAAATGGTCCTTACCCTTATTGAATCTATTGATTCGGCCTAATGTGTTCTCATATTTCTCTTTGAGAGAACGCATAGAAGTATCTAATGTGGATACTTGCGATGTGAGCACATAAACACGAGATTTAAGATTCTCGTTCTCAATACTCAAAGTCTAGTTTTGAGAAGTTAAATCCGCTATCCTATGTTCTTCCGGATCATCGATGCTAACATGTTCAAGTTTAGATTTGAGATTAACAATCTCATTTCTTAACTCTTCAACAACGGTGTCATTGCTGGTGATGATAGTCTTAGGCGAGGTTTGAATGCTAGCTAGGTCATCTTTTACTTTAGTATATCTATTTACTAACTTAGTGTATTTAGACCATAAATGAGAGTTAGCATCCCTAAGATCATCCATAGAGTTGATTGCTCTTCTCTTTTGATCTGAAAATATCTCTAATATATTGCTTAACCCCTTCAAGAAATGATTCAGGATTTGACGTGCATTTATATTTCATATATTCACACACGTTTTCTTTTGTGTTTCTCCGTGTTTTTCCGCCGTCTCTTACTCGTTTTCGTATATTTTCCCGTTTTCTTTCACTTTTCTTTGTTTATCCATGATTGCAGGGGATCGACCACGTAGGGGACGTTTAACGATGATATCCCAAGTCCCCGGAGCAACGGGAGAAGTCATGCGTGATCCAGGGGGTCAAACGCCAAAGAATTCATCTTTCAGCCCCTCACCCGGTCGATTGGCCATCTCCAACCGATCGGGTGATGCACGCGTGCACCACCCGGTCTCTGCCGCAGCTCACAAAGAAGTCACCCGATCGGTTCACAGACCGGTTCTGCGGGCGGCTGTTCTCTGTTTTTTCGAGCAGAATTCCAACCGATCGGGTGACTCTCACCCGATCGGTTCATCTGTAGCTGAAGAAGATGAGCTGAAGACACGGACGTCGAACCGATTGATTCACCCGACTGCTCCAAGATCCAACCGGTCACTCGAGAACTCACCCGACCGGTTCATGTGATCGGGTGAAAACTCGCTGTTTTCTGTTATTTATCTGTAACGGATCAACCGATCGGTTGACTTGTCAACCGATCGGTTGATGCTTAGGTCTATAAATAGAACTCCTAGGGTTCCAGAAACGGGAGTTGCTGTTTTTCTACTGTTTTATTTCCTTGTGACGGCTGTAATTGTTACTCTTTTGTAAGTTTTCAGATCTTTCTAAAATTTTAGTATTGTCTTTATTACTCTATTACTTCTGCATTGCAATTGTCCGATTATGATTTCAACGGTTAAATTTCATTTAGATCGCTTTTTCATGAATTTTTGTGAGTAGTTCCCAAATCTGGGATTTTGGTGGAAACCCCTTCGGGGGCTCTTCCCGATGCATCCATAGGGTTAGGAAATCGATAGGGAGTAGGAATCTAACGGTTACGCGGGGTGTTTCATTGTCATTGGCGGGAAAAAGACCGCCTTTGACTGTTGGGCCAAGGGGGAATAAACTTGGCGGTTGACTCCCTAGCCATAGCTCACGCCCTTAGCGTAGACGCCGAATCCTAGCACGCGGGAGCGGCAGGATGAGACGTTGGGAGATATCGTTGCGGGCTTAGTGCTCCCGGGATCGATCAGTGTTAATGGACACGGGAGTGCCCACTGATCGAATCCGGGAAGTCCGGTGTATCATCCTGGGCACCGACCGGAATATCGGGCACATGGAACCCGGTACCACTTTCAGAGGCAACGTCTCACCATTAGACCCTAATCCCGATCGCTATCCATACCCGTAGGCCGTATCGGCGAGAGTCTCTCGTCGGGTTGGAAACCAAAGTCCCGGGTTTACTTTCCTTTTGTTCGTACCCTTTTATTTTCTTTCGTGACAACCATCTACCGATTCGGGCTAGCTCGCCCCTCGGGGTGATTTAGGTCCTACCTGACCCAAGCATAACCTCGCCTCCCTGAGTTCGATATTCCCGCACCCTACACTAACCGTGAAACTTGCGGTAAACGACATCGCGCCGCCGCGACGCAAGCGGGGCGCCGGTCAAGTTTATGGCGCCATTGCCGGGGAGGCAACGTGCTTGTTATTTTAGGATCTCTTGAACCCTCGTGTCTAGCTCACATCCCTACCTCGCGATAATTTTCGCACTCTCTACACTTTTAGATTTCACTTGGATACACTGTGGATAGTAATTGTATAGAGCTGACTGACTGGATCGCCGTGCTTCCATCGCAACTTGCGGTTCCCGTTTATGCAACCTGTGCTTTTGACGTGTTTGCCACTTATGCAGTTCTCTCTCTCTCCTTTCGTATAAGGTCCGGGCCCCACGACAAAGATGTTGCATGCAGTTTCAGGAGACATCTGGGATCACTCTCACCATATCCGCTGTTTGGCGCAGAGCTTAGCAGAATCACTGAACACTTCGAATATACTATCCCTCCTGTCTGCCGCCTTGGAAGGCCAGAGATATCGAGATGCGCAGGAGCACCTTGCCATGGCAACTCCCTTTCCCCACGGAGAAGTGGCGTATATCGACAACCATGGTCTCGAATGTAGTGAAGAAGAGTTAACCGCAGAGTTGTGTCAGGAGAGCCACAAGACCAGGTTTGGAGGCAACGCCGAACAGGAATCAATCTATTCCTTGCAGACTTCTATTGAGCGTCCCCGGTCTTTGGACAATGGAGAAGCTGGAAACGGTTGCGGAGAATCGTCGATGACTGAAACCTGTTTTCACCTACAAGCCTTCTTCCCGGATAATTATAATGAGCTCAGAAGAGACCCGATGCATCCCTCGATCATTCCCACTATACCCTACGAAATTTTGCCGTGCGGAGCCACGGCCGAGGATGAGATTCCGGATGCTGGCTTCAGTGAAATCCACGAAGAACTCCTTTCCCTTGAGGATGCTCAGCTTGAAAAGTATGCGTCAGGGCCCCAAGAAGTTGAGATGAAGGAATTACCACCGGGGCTTAAATATGAATATTTGGGAGCAGGCTCGACCCTTCCGGTTATAGTCAATTCTTCACTACCCGAAGACCAAATGACCAAACTTCTTGAAGTCCTAAAAAGGTTTAAAGGAGTTTTCGGATATGCAATTAAGGATTTAAAAGGGGTTAGATTAGGCCTCTGCTCGCACAGAATTCTGCTTGAAGATGAGCAAGCCTCCTCGATTGAGCCACAGCGGAGGTTAAATCCCATAATGATGGAAGTTGTGAAGAAGGAGATTGTTAGGCTTCTACATGCCAGTATTATATACCCTATCTCCGATAGTCGCTGGGTTAGCCCGGTGCACGTTGTACCCAAGAAAGGGGGGATGACGGTGGTTCACAATGAAAAGAACGAGCTTGTACCAACGAGGACCGTCACGGGGTACAGAATGTGCATTGACTATAGAAGGCTGAACAAGGCTACGAGGAAGGATCATTACCCCCTCCCCTTTATTAACCAGATGCTCGAGAGGCTGGCGAAGCATAATTATTTCTGTTTCATGGACGGGTATTCAGGATTTCTTCAAATCCCTATTCATAACGATGACCAGGAGAAGACGACTTTCACTTGCCCGTTCGGGACGTATGCCTATAGAAGAATGCCGTTCGGACTTTGTAACGCCCCTGCTACATTCCAAAGACTCATGTCCGCTATCTTCTCCGACTACTCCCAAGATATCATGGAGGTTTTCATGGACGACTTCTCAGTCTACGGAACTAAATTTGACTCGTGCCTCAGTAATCTCACTAAGGTCCTGGAGAGATGTCCGGAAAAGGGACTAGTCCTAAACTGGGAGAAGTGTCACTTCATGGTCCAAGAGGGAGTTGTGCTGGGACACGTCATCTCTTCGAGGGGAATCGAAGTTGATAAGGCTAAAGTCGAAGTGATTGAAAAACTTCCACCACCGCACAATCTTCGAGGAGTCCGTGGTTTCTTAGGACACGCGGGATTTTATCGCCGCTTCATAAAAGACTTCTTGAAGATTTCCAGACCTCTGACCCAGCTCCTCGTGAAGGACGCACCTTTCGTCTTCAGCGAGGAGTGTATGGAGGCCTTCCGCACTTTGAAGCAAGCATTGATTTCCGCACCCATAATACAGCCGCCAAACTGGAAAATCCCCTTTGAGCTGATGTGTGACGCTAGTGATTATGCGGTTGGTGCCGTCCTATGGCAGAGGAAAGATAAAAATCTTCATGTCATATATTATACGAGCAAAACCCTTGATGCCGCCCAAAGAAATTATACTACCACGGAAAAGGAATTGCTCGCGGTGATCTACGCCATGGATAAGTTCCGACAATATCTCGTTGGCGCCAAGGTGATCGTACACACGGATCACGCGGCTCTTAAATACCTATTGAACAAGAAAGAAGCCAAGCCACGACTCATTAGATGGATTCTCCTTCTCCAGGAGTTTGACCTGGAAATCAGAGACAAGAAGGGGGCGGAGAATGTTGTTGTCGATCACCTATCCAGGATGCCCACTCTCGATTTAAATGCTACACCGATCGATGATTCACTCCCTGACGAGCAACTCTTCTCTGTCTCTTCCTCCTAGACCCCCTGGTACGCCGACATCGCAAATTATCTGGCTTGCGCCATCGTTCCCCACAATGTGAGCTTTCAGCAGAAGAAGAAATTTTTCCATGAGGTCTGCAAATTCTATTGGGATGACCCCCACCTATACAAAACCTGCAATGATGGGGTGATACGAAGATGCATCCCTGAAACTGAGGCGACTTCCATCATTTCCCACTGCCACGGGCAGCAATGTGGAGGGCACGCGAGCACCTACAAGACCACCGCGAAAATTCTCCAGAGCGGATTTTACTGGCCTACACTCTTCAAGGACACACATGTTTATGTCCAAGCCTGCGATAGGTGCCAAAGAGCTGGGAATATCTCCAAAAGAAATGAGATGCCTCAACACTACATCCTTGAGATAGAAATCTTCGATGTATGGGGAGTGGACTTCATGGGACCGTTCCCGTCTTCCTCGGGGAACCAGTATATCTTGGTGGCAGTAGACTACGTGTCGAAATGGGTTGAAGCGGTGGCTAGTCCAACCAACGACTCCAGAGTGGTGGCCAAGTTCTTTAAAAGCAACATCTTCCCGCGGTTCGGTGTGCCTCGTGTCCTGATCAGTGACGGAGGAAGCCACTTTATAGAGAAGAAATTTGAGGCCCTCTTAAAAAATACGGGGTACAACACCGGGTGGGGCGTGCCTACCACCCGCAGACCAGCGGTCAAGCGGAAGTCTCTAACCGGGAGATTAAAAGCATACTAGAAAAGACGGTGGCCAATTCCATGAAGGACTGGTCATCAAAGCTCCCTGACGCGCTTTGGGCTTACAGGACGGCATTTAAAACTCCTATAGGCACTACTCCCTACCGGCTCGTCTATGGGAAAGCTTGTCATCTTCCTGTGGAATTGGAATATAAGGCATATTGGGCGGTTAAGAATCTGAACTTCGACACCAAGAAGGTAGGAGTGCACCGGCAGCTACAACTCAACGAACTCGACGAAATCCGGCTCAATGCCTATGAGAACGCCAAGATCTACAAGGAGAAGCTGAAGCGGTGGCACGATAAGCGAATCTTAAGGAGGGAATTCAAAGAAGGGGACTTAGTTCTCCTGTTCAACTCACGGCTGAAGCTCTTTCCTGGGAAACTCAAGTCAAGATGGTCAGGACCGTTCCGCGTCACCAAGGTTTTCCCGCATGGGGCTATCGAGATAATGGGAAGGGATGAGCCATTTAAAGTAAACGGGCAGCGTCGGAAACACTATGCAGTAGGAGAACCAGAATTCTCTCCGGTCGGATCCCCCATGCGCGACAACTCTTCCTCTAACCCTCCGGATCCTAATTGACCACCGCTGCGGGCGTCGAGCCAACGACGTTAAACAAGTGCGCTTCATGGGAGGCAACCCATGTTCTAAACTTATGCTTCGTTTTGTAGTATTTTTTCCACTTCATTTTTTCTCTATTTTTATAAATAAATCCAGCCGAATCAACTTCTATGAAGGAACTCAGGCATTTCTTGGGTTTTGCAGAAAAACAAGGCCTCAACCGACCGGGTGGGTTCCCACACGATCGGTTGGGATGTGTCAGATACAAACCAAGAACTGTCCCCGAATGAACCGATCGGTTGGAAAATGAGGAGACCGGGTGACAGACCGGGTGAGCTGGGGAGAACTCTCGGGAAATTTTCGGGGAAAACCACCCGATCGGTTGAGTTCGAACGCGATCGGTTGAAGTAACCGGGTGAGCAGCCCTAAATTCTCGGGAAAAACTTGGTAAGCAGCCAACCGATCGGTTGACATTTCAACCGATCGGTTCGCCTGTCACTGTTGACTGACTCAACTTTCGAAATTTGGCTACCCGATCGGGTGGGTTCCCACCCGATCGGTTCACTTTCGCCCCTATAAATAACCTCGATACACGGCGACCGCCACCCGACCTCAGAAAACCCCCTTCACGCGATTTCACACCCTCCAGCTGTGGAATCGACTTCCTCGACCCCACATACTGTCCCTAAACCCTCATCCCCACTCGCTCCCATACTTCCCCACCTCCGCCACCTCGCCATAGTCGACATTCCATTATCAAAACCCCCAAACCCTAACCCTAGCCCGAAAATTTTTGTCACGACCCGCTTCCCTAAAATGGAGGCGAGACGTGAAAAGGTCCGCACGAGAGTGGAGCTGTGAAGCCCCAAACCCGATAAGCGTCAATAAAATATAAGCAGGTCCCTGTAACCACAACGGAACAACAACAATAACGCAAGGAGAGACTGAAATAAAATCTCACATCTCATAATTTGTCCAACAAGAAAATAAGTCCAACATCCAGAAAAGCCACCAGGCTAAAAGAAAAGAGTCTAAGGCCCAGAACAAGGCCAACAAAAGAAACGACATAACAAAGTATGGGTGCTACGCACCGATAACAAAACAACTGTTCTAACAAAAGTAAAACACAACGGAGACACTAGGACTGGTCCCCAGTGTCCACGTACTCCCCGTCAAACACAAGCTCGGGCTCGGCGTCAGCAAACACCTCGTCCTCAACAAGGTACTCAGGCTCAGGATCTAACATGTGTCACCCAAAAGAGTAAAGGGGCACATGTCAGCAAGTCTAAAAGACTTGAGCAAGGAAACTGAAAGTAAGGCAACTAGCAACCTAGCAGTTTAGTATGCATGACATGGCAGTTATAACATGAGTGCGCAATTATAACATGACAAGACCATTTTGTACAAGGGAACAATCATCGGGACAAGACAAGACAAGACAAGACAAGAGTAGCCACGCTACTATCAATCTCAATCAATTCACTATTCACGTTGTTTTGTAGATGTTTACGCCTTACAGCTGAATGGTTTCACATTCGCTGATTGGCCGCTTAACATCTACCCCAAACCCAAGAGTTTACGCCTTACCACTGCAGTTGCTGATCGGGCAGACTCCCAGTTGATTGGTCGCTTAACTCTTACCCCCAATACCCACACGTAATGGAGCCAGGGTCCCCGCACAATGAGCTCAGCTAGTGAGCCTGGGGTTGCTCCGCACATGAGCTCGCATTCCTAAACATTTGGCGTAGGGGTGCACCTAGCCGGAAACACGCAATTCGGGCATTGGCTATCAACCAACACATGGCCCGCTTCTGGAACACGAGCCAGGAACACAAGCATTTGTAGCAAAGCTACGCAATCACAGAAACACTTAAAGAATGCAATGACATGACAATTAATTTGCGTACCGTTAATGGAAAGTAAACATGGCATGGAAATTGTGCAACATGTTATATGTGTTGGAACTAGCTTCGTTGTCAAGCTAGTTCCCCAATTTGCGCCTAGGCGAGTATCATTTCGTCGCCTAGCCTCTTTTACGCCTACTATAAGAAAATGGCCTAAAACATGGCCTAAACCCTAAGTGGCAAGTTTCACTTGCCTAGCACCAGGGATGACGACCACTTCGTCACACGGATGCCAATCTACGGGGAAATCGCTGTTTTGGAGGAACAATCATTAAACAACATGAAATTTTATTAGGGTTTCATAAAAATACCAATAGGCTATAAAAACATAGAGGAATCGATTTCTTACCGAGAGGAAACGGAAGAAACACTCCGGGGAACCCTAGGATCAGATCTGGAAAAGATTGGAGAAGTTTGGGGAAACTAGGGTTTCGGGGGATTTGGGGATTTTGATGGATTTGGTGAGATTTTGGGGAAGATGAGAGGTAGATGGAGTGAATGGATGGTTTGGATGATGGATTTAGGGCTTGGAATGGAGAAATGAAGCTTGGAGGAAGATGGGGGCTCAAGGGGGAAGATTTTAGGGTTTTGGGTCGTGTTGGAGGAGATGAAATCGTTTGGGTTGGGTTTAAATAGGATGGGCTGGCGGCTGCCCAGAAATTAGGGTTTTAACACAGGTTAGTCGGTCAAAGAGCAACCACTGACCGACTAGTTTGGCAACTAGTCGGTCGGTCGACCAACGCAGACCGACTAAGTGCAAACAGTAACTTCTGAACAAAAATAGGATTTAGAATTAGTCGGTCCATGAACAAATACTGACCGACTAGTTTAGCATCTAGTCGGTCGATGAACGTTCTTAGACCGACTAAGAGTAAACAGTAACTCAACTAAAATTAAGATGATGTGTTAGTCGGTTAAAGAAGCATTGCCGACCGACTAGTTTGCAACCTAATCGGTCAACCAACGTTCTTAGACCGACTAACGACAAACAGTAACTCCTGAACAATTTTAGAAAGCCAACTAGTCGGTCCAAGAAGGATTGCCGACCGACTGGATCGTCATCTAGTCGGTCGGTGGCCCTTCTTACACCAGCTAATGAGCACCAAAAGTTCCGATACGGAGCGCGGGGCCCCGGGATCGATTCCTAAGACTCCTAGGCTTGATCTAACAGTAAGATACGACCGTTATGAAGTCCGTCACGAATGACATACTTCGAAATCGACAATCCTAAGGAAGAAACGAGAAAATACGACGAATCGGTCGAAAATGAGAACTACGGAGACGAAAACCACACATGAGGAGAAAATCCACCAAAACATATATTATATTATAATAAATCCAGATACATGAAAAGCAGTCGTTACAATTTTCAAAATTCTGTTCTTGTCAGATCAACGAGCGGCGGCTTCCCGGATTGTTTTCTCCTACTACACGAGACCCCCGGGCGCTCAATCTTGCTACATCGATGGGTAACATTCTTCCACTCTGCACATCTTCAACTTTATCTGTAATATCCTAAATTGGTGTGGTATCTCCTTCACTTGCCCTATATTCATCTTAAGTTCGCCACCCACATAGCCGCCATGTCTAAGAAGGGGAAAGAGATTGCATCATCTTCGCACCGTGATCCGCTCCACGGCCCCTTTTCCCCCTCTTTCCTTGGCATAAACCCTTCTACGGAAGAGCAGTCTGACCGTTTGCGAGCACTGCTTCATCGTCCGATGAGACCCACACTCTTCGCCGATCGCCCCACACTCGAAGCTCTAGGGCTTTCGAACGGCGTAGCGAGAATTTTCAACTGTATCGGGTGCCATACCCTCTCTCACATCCATGCTCTCACACACAGAAATCTCACGCTTGAATTCCTCAGTTCCCTCGAGTTGTTTGATGGAGGTTTCTCCTTCCGCGCTTTCAATTATGACTTTTCTCTGGGTTTCATCGAGGTGAACAATATGCTTAATCTCCGTCACCCCGATCCTAATACTGAACATTCCACCCACGATCGAACTGACATCTACTCTCAATTTCGGGCTGATGGTGTTTGGCAACGATTTACCCGGTACACCACCTTTCCACCCGAGGCTCCTGCCTCCTACATTATTCACCCGTGTTACCGCCTCGCCCATTGCATCCTCGCCAACACTGTTTTCGCCCGCGTGGATGTGTCCACCGTATCTAGGGATGAGCTCTTCTTTCTCTATGCCATGTCCGATGACATGATCCTTGGGCACGTCCCTATGCCCATAAACGCCGCTCATTGGATCATCCACGAAATTTTTGTTGTTAGCCGCGCCACTTCCGGTTCCATCTGTTGTGGTGGGATGATCACTCTTATTGTCAGTTGTGTTCTGAGGGTACCTCCCGACCTCCCTATTTTGCCTGGGCGTAGCCGTATTGATCGCGATTACTTAATCGACATCAATATGCTCACCCCCTTCGGTGAAGACCGTGCTGTCTACCTCTACAGCCCCGCCTGCGAACCTTTCGTGATCCTGCCACCTTTGGCCCCTTTGCGGGTACCCTATACCCCGTCTCGCCTTCCTTGGGAATTTTACCCCGATCCTTGGTATTCTCCATTAGTGCATCTGCCACCCTTGGATCCTCCCGATTGGCACCCAACTGTCGGCCCACCTAGTACGATCTTCTTCCACCACAGCCCCCCGGTGCACATCGATCCTCCCGTGCTCCAGCCTGTCGCCCCTCCTTCACCCATAGGCACACCCTCCTCTTCCTCTGATGATTCTTTCATTCACTATTCCCCTCCCTCCTCCCTCCTCCCCCTCCCCCTACCATTCCAGTACCAGCGATTCCGATTGACCCCCCCTTGCACATCTCTGCATTTTATTGATCACATCATTTCGCTAGCACTTTCTGGTCTAGCTTGGGGGACGTCTACTTTGGCGTGCTGTCGTGTTTTGTTTGTTTTTCTCATTTTTTGTGTGTGTGCGTGCTTGTTTTTCATTTTTTGAGTGTCGTGTCGTGTGGTTTTATTTTTATTTTCGTATTGTTTGATTTTGATTTTGATCTTTCTTTCTTTTTCAATCTTATCTATGTGTTTTCCTCGTTTTCATTTCTTTTTGTGTCAGTGCGTATTTCCCCCCCATTTTCATTGCCCTCCCGTACTCACTCATATTACATTGAGGGCAATGCAAACTTTAGCTTGGGGGAGTCGCACTGTGTGCGTCGTTTGAGTCCTTCCTTTTTTCGTTTTTTGTGTCGTTTTCATCGTGTTTTTATTTTTTTTCTTCTTTTCTTCTCTTTTAGCTCTTTCTCCTAGAGATGAATCCTATGATGAATCGCCACAAAGTCACACACACCTAGCATTGCATCGATAATCACACTCACTAACCCTAGGATTTCGAGTCCTCTTGCATTTCACGCATCGCGGGTCCACTTAGCTTTTTGTGAGTCGTGTGTCGTGACTAGCATTGGTGTGCTTCTGCTTTGTGATTTTACTTTATATACCTGTCCAGGAATGACCCCTAGATTATCATGCTCCGATTTGAATATGCGGTATTTGTTTCCACTATATGCATGCTATATTTGTATCGTATACTTCAATTCGCATGCGTCGGGATTCCACAACTAAGGACTAGGATAACCCATTTAGCCTATGCTCTATTTAGCGAAAATATTTCCTTTGCCCAAGTGTTTAGATTCCGACTTCTTTTTTGTTTTACTTGGTGCAAATCCCCTCGTCGTGTACCGTTCTCCCACTTGGGAGAGTACACATGTGTATAGCCAAAAATCCAAAAATCCAAAAAAAAAGGAGAAAAGAAAAGAAAAACCCAAAAAGAAAAGAAAAGAAAAATTGTGTATAGCCCAAAAATCCAAAAAAATACAAATGCCCAAAACCCAAAAAAATTTCCATGTGAATATTTTTTCATACTTGCCAAGAATAAAGGGAAGGCGAGAATTTGCACCGAGTGTTCTTCTCCACATCATCTCAACCCCCGTCGTTATCGAAAACACTTGGCTTAGGAACTTTTTAGCTAGTATCTAGGCTATAGTGGCGTGATTTCCTTAACCCTAGTTGTGGAGTCCCCGATGCATGATACGCTTCTATTCTAACTCTTCTCATGCATGCTTGAACTTATATTCGCCGCTTAATTCAATTCGGATCGATATTTTGGGTCATATCTTGGATTTGTGTATATCGAGCCTCATAGCACATCGTAGAAAGCATCACCATTTGCTAGCACATGACCACGCTCACTCGCGCTTCACTACGTGGACCCACGACACTTATTTGGACTCGCTTTCCTAGGTTTAGTGGTGTGATTTGGCGTTTGCTTGCTTGGTGTGTCGTTTTCGATTTTGGTGGCTCTGATGGACGATCTAGGGTTTAGAGTTTTCTTTTTCTTTTTTCCTCTCTATTTTTCCCTTCCGAGCTCCTACTCTCACTCGTCTTCCTCGAGGACGAGGAAGAGTTCAGCTTGGGGGATTTTGACGTGCGTTTATATTTCATATATTCACGCACGTTTTCTTTTGTGTTTCTCCGTGTTTTTCCGCCGTCTCTTACTCGTTTTCGTATATTTTCCCGTTTTCTTTCACTTTTCTTTGTTTATCCATGATTGCAGGGGATCGACCACGTAGGGGATGTTTAACGATGATATCCCAAGTCCCCGGAGCAACGGGAGAAGTCACGCGTGATCCAGGGGGTCAAACGCCAAAGAATTCATCTTTCAGGCCCTCACCCGGTCGGTTGGCCATCTCCAACCGATCGGGTGATGCACGCGTGCACCACCCGGTCTCTGCCGCAGCTCACAAAGAAGTCACCCGACCGGTTCACAGACCGGTTCTGCGGGCGGCTGTTCTCTGTTTTTTCGAGCAGAATTCCAACCGATCGGGTGACTCTCACCCAATCGGTTCATCTGTAGCTGAAGAAGAAGAGCTGAAGACACGGACGTCGAACCGATCGATTCACCCGACTGCTCCAAGATCCAACCGGTCACTCAAGAACTCACCCGACCGGTTCATATGATCGGGTGAAAACTCGATGTTTTCTGTTATTTATCTGTAACGGATCAACCGATCGGTTGACTTGTCAACCGATCGGTTGATGCTTAGGTCTATAAATAGAACCCCTAGGGTTCCAGAAACGGGAGTTGCTGTTTTTCTACTGTTTTATTTCCTTGTGACGGCTGTAATTGTTACTCTTTTGTAAGTTTTCAGATCTTTCTAAAATTTTAGTATTGTCTTTATTACTCTATTACTTCCGCATTGCAATTGTCCGATTATGATTTCAACGGTTAAATTTCATTTAGATCGCTTTTTCATGAATTTTTGTGAGTAGTTCCCAAATCTGGGATTTTGGTGGAAACCCCTTCGGGGGCTCTTCCCGATGCATCCATAGGGTTAGAAAATCGATAGGGAGTAGGAATCTAACGGTTACGCTGGGTGTTTCATTGTCATTGGCGGGAAAAAGACCGCCTTTGACCGTTGGGCCAAGGGGGAATAAACTTGGCTGTTGACTCACTAGCCATAGCTCACGCCCTTAGCGTAGACGCCGAATCCTAGCACGCGGGAGCGGCAGGATGAGACGTTGGGAGATATCGTTGCGGGCTTAGTGCTCCCGGGATCGGTCAGTGTTAATGGACACTGGAGTGCCCACTGATTGAATCCGGGAAGTCCGGTGTATCATCCTGAGCACCGACCGGAATATCGGGCCCATAGGACGCCGGTACCACTTTCAGAGGCAACGTCTCACCATTAGACCCTAATCCCGATCGCTATCCATACCCGTAGGCCGTATCGGCGAGAGTCTCTCGTCGGGTTGGAAACCAAAGTCCCGGGTTTACTTTCCTTTTGTTCGTACCCTTTTATTTTCTTTCGTGATAACCATCTACCGATTCGGGCTAGCTCGTCCCTCGGGGTGATTTAGGTCCTACCTAACCCAAGCACAACCTCGCCTCCCTGAGTTCGATATTCCCGCACCCTACACTAACCATGAAACTTGCGGTAAACGACACCGCGCCGCCGCGACCCAAGCGGGGCGCCGGTCAGGATTCTATTTAAAGGGGCAAGGAAAAACAAGTTCAAAAAGATCCCAACGGCTCTATTCTGAACCAGCCTAGTCGATCAAAGAAGGATCACTGACCGACTAGTTCATTAACTAGTCGGTCGGTGATACAACGTAGACGGACTAACGGTTGAACAGCCAAAAGGTTGAAGTACAGGAGATGACAACTAGTCGGTCTAAGAAGACGTGCCGACCGACTAGTTTCACAACTAGTCGGTCGGTGAATGATCTTTGACCGACTAACAGTCGAAATAGAGTAGGTTGACTTCAAGATGAATTAGTCGGTTTAAGAACAAATGCTGACCGACTAGTTTCTCAACTAGTCGGTTGACAAACGTTCTTTGACCGACTAACTCAAAACAGTAACTCAGGCTGTACAGAGGCAAGCTAAACTAGTCGGTCCAAGAAGGATTCCTAACCGACTAGATTGTCATCTAGTCGGTCGGTGACACTTCTTTGACCGACTAATTGTAGTCATAGAAAGAGCTGAAAAAAGAGAGGCAAACTAGTCGGTTCATGTAGAGTTGCCGACCGACTAGATCGTCATCTAGTCAGTTGGTGACTCTTCTTGAACAAACTAACATGCACTCGAAGCCGAGGGAAGAAGCGATAGGCTTCGGGAAAGTTTCTATTGGCTTCTAAGATTATCCTAGCTCTAAGATATGAGCGAAATGAAGATTATAAAGTAAGTCCTACTCAAGGCTTAACATTCTAATCTATGAAGCTAGAAGACTATAAAATAAACCGTACGAGCCGTCTTCAAAGCTTCAATCTTTATTCCTCTTGACTTCAACATTGCTCCTTGAGCTTCAACGAAACTCCAGGCACACGATCACGTGTATTGAGAAGTCTTGAGATGTCGCATTGAGTGTTCTCGTGAATTTGGCGACGATCTCCATAACTGCGCTCACAAATTGTTAGTACATAATTTATTTATGTTTGCTCATCATCCAAAACCAAATCCGGGGAGTCCAATACTCAACATTCTCCCCCTTTTTGGTGATGACAAACCAACATAAATAATAATCAAAAATAATGAACTAAATGGAATATACTTACTCCCCCTGCATTGATGACACATTAGTTCCATATGAAATAATAAGCACATACATCAAGCAGACGAGGAAAGTAAAAATTCAAATCCAATATTTGAATTTGAAATCCATTTTTATATCTTAACTCCCCCTGAATCTAACATATCAAATTAGATTAGATTCATGGTAAATTATCATTTAGCACATGCCATTATTATGCCATTATTATATCTCTCCCCCTTTGGCATAATCCAAAAAGAGCGGGAGGAAGCCAATGACAATAAATCATGGCCAAATAATTCATTAAGCATGGGAGTCTAAGAATACGACCACGTTTCATATGACACCAAAATAAAATTCGAATAAAATCAAAGCGTGTCAATGAGACCATAGTCGAAAATTGAAAACTTAAATCATCAAAATATCAAATGTAGATTCACTTATTGAAGAAATGAATTTACTCTCCAATATCAACATTTATAGCTATTTTAGTGCATGGAAAACAATTCTATGTTTTCATACAACTAAAGCTATTGAATCAAAATAAATCGTCGAGCGACGAAATCAATATCAGAGACATACATAAAATGTGCACAAAGGAATGAACCATCAGAAGAGTGGTGCACATCATAGAATATCAAATGTCACAATATCGATCGAGAATGAACAAAAAGTAAAAGCACATCAAAACTAAGTGAAGTGTGCGATGAGAAGTGACAAGGTGATAAAAGTAATACGAAAATCATCATAATAACTTTTAAAACATGTCATGCCAAAAATAGATATGAATTTCAAAGCATTTATGGCATTCACAATTCTATCATGCTAGGAGAAACAAAATGATATCAATGTAAAGAAATAGATTCTAACCAAGCATGCATTCAACCCTCATGGATACCAAATGTAATATCATACTTACAACATTAAGCTCCCCCTACATTGGTGCATTACCTAAGCACCATCAACTCCGTTTGAATGAAAGTCTTCGCAAATCGAGGAGTTGGTAGGGTTGGTATCCCATGGTGGATTGAACCTAGAAAACTTCATTTTGGTATCCAAAAACCCTTTTGGATCCACTACTGGAAAATTGGACATTAGCTACGGATTATCAGCCACGGACAGAATCCGTGGCAAATGTTTAATCATTTGTCACGGATTAGTTCGAGGCTAATAATCTGGGCTTATTAGTAACATTCGTCACGGAACATCTACCACGGACAAATCCGTGGCAGATAAGTATTATCTACCACGGAAATTCCGTGACAGTAAACCATTTGCCACTGGTAGATTAACGGACGCATCAAACACGGAAATATCCATGGCAGATTTCTATCTGTCACAGATCTGTCCGTGATATATGCACATCCGTCACAGATATTTCCGTGAAGGATAGGGCTGAAATTTTCCTCAAATTTGGGCGGTCGATGGCGGGCTTTACTCGATCGATCGCAATCTATTCTCTCTCTCTGTCTCGATCTCTGCTCTCTCTCTATTGCCGTTATCGGCGAACAACCCCTCTCTCTGAGACACCTTGCTATCGGCGATCGGCCGCCTCTCTCTCCGAGACCCCAAGGTATGTCTCTCTTCCCCCCATCTCTCTCTCGTCTCCGAGACCCCAAGTTTACTAAAAATTAAACCCCTTTCTAATCTCAACGCTAATCAAATGGAGATCTTCTCTGATTCGGTCAACAGCGGCGGATGCTGCTCTCTCGTCTCCGAGACCCCAAGTTTACTAAAAATTAAACCCCTTTCTAATCTCAACGCTAATCGAAGGGAGACCTTCTCCGATTCGGTCAACAGCGGCGGCTGCTCTCTCGTCTCCGAGACCCCAAGTTTACTAAAAATTAAACCCCTTTCTAATCTCAACGCTAATCGAATGGAGACCTTCTCCGATTCGGTCAACAGCGGCAGCTGCCCCGCGTTCCCGTCCCCGTCGCCGCCGCCGCCGTCGCTGCCGCCTGACAATGAGGCGCTTTACCGACTCACCTCCAACATATCCCCCCCTCTTCAACTCTCAGTTCACAAACTTCTCCGACTTCACCCTCGTCGCCAAATTAATCCAACGAGCTCGCCTTCAACCGCTGCGTTCTCTCGACCCGCCGCCCTTTCTTCTTCGACATCTTCGCCGAGATGGACGATGAATCGAGTTCCAGATTGGAGCTTGGCGAGGTTTTGGGCGGGTACGAGGTTGGCTATGAAGCTCTGGTGCTTCTTTTGGGGTATTAATGGACGGTGGGAAGGTGGGGCACCTGCCGAGAGTGGTCTGAGAGTGCGCCGACGAGCAGTGCGGCCGTGTTGGGTGCTGGCCGGCGGTAGATTTCATGCTACAGGTGCTCTTTGCGTCCTTCCCATTTGAGATCTCGGGGCTCGTCAGCCTCTTTCAGGTTTAGTCAATTTTGATTTCTTTGGTTGTATGTGCTTCGTTTGAAAAATTCTGTAATGGGATGACTTCAAAATCGAAGCTTGATACGGTTTCTTTTACTTAATTTTGTATATTTTAGTGAGAAAATTATCTAGTTCCAGTTGATTTGAATGCGTTTTTAATCGAAGATTGATATATCTAAAGTTAAGATGGGAGAGTCGAGTCGCTCTCATGTTGTATCCAACAAATTTAGCAACATACAAACAAATCATTATTGAGATGTTATATGCTTTATGCCTTCCTTTAGTGGCTCATGTACAGATGATAGCATGATGATGGATTTTCAAACACCAGAGATAGAAGTCCTGGGCTTGACAACAGTATTTGGTAATTGCAATACTGAATATTCTACCCGGAATGCGTTACTTCTGGTATGTGCCTGTTTCATGGCGTATGTTGGAACTACTAATTTTCTTGTTGATTACTTATCTTGTTAAATACTATTTTGAGGCAATTGGACATATCCATCATTACTTATTATTTAACAATCTACAAAAGGATAGTGTGAGCTCCCAGGTTGTCGTGGGATTCCAGTTGCAGAGGGTAACCATGAGCCACTAAAGGTAGGCACTTTATGCTTTCGTGTATTGTTCCCTTTCTATTGTATTGATTTTGGTTATAAATTGTTCTCGTTCAGCATTCTTTTTAATACAAGCATACCATTAATCCTTTTGTGGTGGGTATGCTTCTAATGCTAAGACTATACATAGTTTCTCTTCCAACTGGAAGGCAAAAATTATTAGTTGCTTCCTCTCCAAATCAGTGAAATCACCCCGCAGGGGATTGTGTTCGCCTCGCACGAGAGGCAGGGCGAGCAGCAACGGAGAAGGGTTGGATCCCTTCACCGCTGCCATGGTATCATTTTTTACTTTATTTCTACGGTTAGGATTATGATTTTTGAGGTGTCTCGAGTTTGGACCTGTTTTGTTCATTTTTGAAGGATGATACCACACAAGACGAAGAGGGGAACTTTGTTATATGATTGGTTAAATTGGAAAAATATTGTTAAAATCCCTTGGTGGAGGGATTATGAATTTGGGCAGCCTACAGAAATTGGAAATATTGTAAAAATCCCAATTCCATTCTTTTCAAATTTTTGCCATGACTGCTATGTTTTGTGTAATTTCATCTATAGAGATACTTAAATAATTGGGGGTTCTTGCAGGAACCTAAGCATCAACAACCTAACTTCATATGGTTCTGATTTTGATACCATGGTAAGTGTTTGCCTATTAATAATTTGCTTATGCTTCTTTGTTTAATCGCTTCTCCGATTGGGTTTCAAATCATCAAGATAGATCCGGATCAAATGCCCCGCATCCATCGACATGCTACAATCATTTCTATCATCAACTCATAACCTGTTACTACTTCATAGTGTTTCTTCGTGATACCGATTCAGCATCTCACATCTATGGTAGTACATTTCGAATTTCATTCTATAAATTATTTATGGCGTAATTCAACAGGAAACTTGATCTTCAATCTTTATCCAACGTCCCAACATTCTCGATTTGCCTGGGGAAACTATAATATTTCTAACCTTAGTCATTGAATTTTTCTTTTTCTTACTGCTTTCTAAACTTGTTCGTTTTGTGCAGTAGATTGATGCTTAGTTATATGATTAACAACGTGCTGAATGATTAATCTTATAACATATTCCCTAACAACATAAAACAACTTTCTGCTGAATTTTCAAAGAAAGTTAACTGTCTTTTTTTGTGTGCTAATGGTGATTCATGCTTGAATGTGTTGGAAGCACATGATTTGTATTGGGTAATCTTTATTGCAGTTTCATGGCCCAAGGGCTGATATTGATACTCTTTGTGTTGGACCATCTTATGTTTAATCGAGAGGTCTCTTCTTTCTTATGTTTCATCTTTGAATTATTTTTCATGTGTTTAATATGCAATTCTTGGATTCTTTAAATGGTGTAGTTGCACTGAATTTAGTCATGCTTGCTGCAGGAGGAATTCTTCTTTATTTTGCATGATATCCTGGATGAAATGGAAGAAACATGAGCATGTGATCTGCAGGCATACTCAAGTTGGTTTTGAACCCGACACAATGATTTTGAATTTTTTAGAACCTGAGCAACTAGAAATGGCGGCATCGAGGAGGCGCGGGAGGTGGCGGCAGGAGAAGGTGGCGGAGCGGCAGCGGCAGTGGCAATGGTGATGTTGGAGGAGGAGGAGGAGATATGTGAAGTGAAGTGAAGAAAGAAAATGGTAGAATTAGAATTTTACTTAAGATAGAATATGTATTAAGATAATAGAGAACTTGTAAATAAAATGTAATATTTTCAGAAAATGTGTTATGTGATTAGCATAACCAACCTTTTTAATGTTCCTTTAGTGCCTTCTATAACAACTCTGATCACTTAATGCAGGCAGAGAAACTGAAGAAGACATTAGAAGATGAAGTTGAATCTTTTCGGAGCAAGGCTCACGAACTTGAGAGCAACTACAAATTAAAGTTCGAGGAATCTTATATGGCTATTGAAAGTAAAAAACATGCCCTCTCTTCTGCGGATAGGGAGCACAAGCGGTGGCATACTGCTTAGGACAACTACGAGAGACAGGTTTATTCTACTGTTTGCCTTTATCACAGACTATCAATACCCTTGCTGTATCAATGTGTAAACCGATGGATGATGTCTCTCTTCTGATAGATGATGTTTCTATCATAATAAACAACAATAGCAGCGTACAACCTAGGTTTTATTAATTTATATCATTAAGATAGCCATTATTACAAGATATACAATATAGATTCATGTATATTATGCTTACATACTAATAACAAATACAACAGTACATTCGGGATGTTGGTTTGCTGTCGGAATATGCAACAAAAAGGGAGTACAAGCCATAATGATGTGCTAGCATAGCTTTTCCTGGGCATGACTAGGGTTTTACATAATGAATTGGAAAAGAGGGAAAATCTATGATTTGTAAAAATAGAATGGATGCCCACACTTCAATGTGGAAACTGTCAAAAATCCAGACATGATGGCGTGCCTATACATGCATGTTTCTTCCAGGCATACTCATGTTAGACGCATACTATGATTAGGCTGTTATCCATGTGTGAAATTACATGATTTAGGAAAATAGTCTGAACAGTTTGATTTGTTGTTCACAACATACTTCACGTTGAACACAATTTTCATCATCAATTGAACTGTCTATGCATTTCTAAGTAATTGACAAGGATGCGGACACTTATTGGCTGTGTTTGGCTCTGTGGGTTGGTGTGCGGTTAGCCATTAACTACTCCTTGTTAGAGTATAAAAATATATCCTTCAACCTCATAACAACTCTAGAGTTTTAATGCAGATGTGATTTAATATGGTATGGTTCCAATTCCACTGGACACACCCAAAAAGTGGATTAAAAAATTCCACTGTATAAAAAAGTCCATCTTTCAGCATATAAAAAAGGATTCTCAACTTGACAGGGCGTATTAGAGTATAAAAATGTGTCCCTCAACCCCGTCATAATTCTGGAGTTTTGATGCATTGGTAGGGATTCAGTACTTCTAACCCTAGCCAAACGGACAAAAATTATGGAGGATAATGATAGATGCAATCATGCCATTTTGAAAAATATTTATGCATTTTCTTGCACTAACTCCAAATGAAGGTTAGGGTTGGATCAACTTCTGATGTGGTATGCTTCAAAGTTCAAACACAACTCCCTCTATGCATCTCTGAAAAAATCTAACGTACCAACCTCAACCTCAAGGGGCAACTAAGCATTTGTGTTTGCCTATGCCAGATGCCAATTTTACATCGGGACAAGTGTCCCACATATAATAATTTGCCAATTCTCTTTTTTGACTGTTTATCTCATTTGGAAAAAATGTCCTCTTTATATGATTGGAAATAGCTGTAATTTGTTATTTATGAGGCATGTTCTGCAATCTGCCATACTGGAGAGGAAGTTCTTGTTATACAATTTAATAGTAGTAAGATGTATTTTCTAGGAGGAGGCTATATGCTTGCTGAATATAGCGTGCATGAACATGGTTAATAGCTTTTGAGTTTAAATTGCCATAGCAATGAACTAAAAATCTTAAGCTATTCATGATTTTGAAACAAAAAGATGGTTATGCTTTTATGTACATTATATGTTTCAATTGAAAATAATACTGATACAATTGAAAATAATACTGATACAAGAATGAGCAGATGTTGCTTTTTCATTAATGAGAGAACTTGCGAAATCTTTATTGAAGTTGATCACCTTAGCGATATATTAGAATTATAGATTCTAATATGAGAAATAATCTAATGTATCTGTTTGGATACAATCATCAACTTATTCGAATTATTTAGTTTTCTTTTCATCGTTATTTCTGGGTAAAAACTGTCTATCTATTATTTGTTATATAAGGCACATTTAGATAGCCGTAAAATGCATTAGAAATAGATGGATATGAAGTTATTATAGTTAAGTTATTTAAATTAAGAAAGAGAAGGATAAGTAGTGAGTGACACCGATAAATTTTGTAAGTGGCAGCTGAAAAGTTCCTCTTATCCTCGTTGTCACTATTGGCATTTCCTTTTGGCCAAAATTTTTGTGATGTGCATATTATTTTCAGTTGTATCGATTTGTTGGAACATTACCAGTTTATTCTCAGATCCGTAAACAAAAACACAATTTTTTTTGTTCAATTACTTTTGCAGACATGAAGACCAATAAAACAAATAGAAGTGGACAATGGACTATCATCAACAACTAGTGGATTTGTATGTGGCTAATGTCCAATTTTCCAGTAGTGGTTGTGTGGTTGTGTGAGTTGGTAGTGAGTTTTGTATATGGAGATTGGGGTGTGTATGTTGTATATTTGCTGTAATGAGGATATGTTTGTGAATGTTTTGATATTGACACATGTTGGAAAGTTTTCTAATATAATTATTGTTAGTAATATGTTGATTAATGTTTAGGAGGTTGTTTTGAATCAAGAGAATGTTGCTAGTGGTTGAAATGAGAATAATATTTTGATAAGGAGTACTATTTTGATTTTTTTAATTTTTTAAAAAAAACAAATTTACCATTATCCACCGACAATCCGTGGCTAATATCCATTAGCCACCGCCAATCCGTAAAACTGACCGTGGTTACTGCGTATTAGCCACGGATTTTCCGTGGCTAATGTTATATAGAGCTGTGGATTTTCCGTAACGAACAACTTTTTGCCACGGAATATCCGTGGCAAAGGTTGGAATAATAGCCACGGAATATCCGTGGCTAATGAACTTTACCACGGAGAACTTTCCCGTAGCAAATATTCTTTTGCCATGGATTTGTCATGGCAATAGGTGGAACAATTGCCACGAAAATTCCGTGGCTATAGTTCCGTGGCTAACTTTTCCGCCACGGAATTTCTTTCTTTTGCCACGGATTTTTCACATTTGCAATGCCACTTTCTCTCATGGAACAATAGCCACGGAATTTATAAAAATCCGTGGCTATTGGGTATTAGCCACGGATTTTGGGGTATTAGCCACGGAATTGTCCGTGGCTAATGTCCAATTTTCCAGTAGTGATCCAATGGGTTAGACAACAAATTTGAAATACGAAATTAAAATAATTGTAACCCATGAGTTAATGTAATCAAAATCAATTTTATAATCAAATGCCTTGGTACCCATAACATGATCATAAACTCATGGTACCAAGCATTGAAGAGTTAAAGGAACTAACCCTTCGGAAACCAAGTCCAAGAGGAACTTGACTTTCCAACATAATCATCATTCAAAATAACATCATTAATATAGGATTGCACATAAACATTCATATCATGATTGCTAGTGTTCTTGGGACCCCAAATAGTGTAAATTTTGGGAATCCTCTTCCTAGTGGTTGCATGCACAAAAGGTTGATTTCTATGTGGTGCATGTGGCCTAGGAGCATGAGATCTAGCAATAGCATTATGATGAGCATGAGATCCATGATGTGGTGTAGCATACATACGTGGATAAGCATGAGGTGTGTATGCATGAGGATGATTATGAGAGATGGCATTCACATGTGGATTAGATGTGTGAACAAAAGCATTAGGATGTGCATGAGCATGATTACGTGCATGTGGGTGTCTCATATGAGTGTTTGCACGTGCTCGTGGGTGCGGAGCATAAAAGTAATCATTAATATGAACCGGTGAAGTAGGATGTGAGTTCCTACGTGGCATAGCATGTGAGTACAAAAATGCATGACCCCTCTTTGGAGGTCTACCCAAAGTGGGTTTCTTTCCAATCGGGGGTGTGTACAAAGTGGAAGCACTATTGGTAGGAGAACTACCAATGGGTTGTTTTCTCCCACTCGTCGAGGCATCGGATGTCGGCCTAACAAAGGTGGTAGGCGATTTGGATGAGTCTCCCATCTTATACCCCAAACCAATGTGGTGTTTGGCTGGAAGTAAGTCATTTAGGATATTATCCAAATGGCCCTTACCTTTATTGAAATCATTGATACGGCCTAACGTGCACTCATACTTCTCTTTGAGAGAATGCAAAGAAGCATCCAAAGTGGATACTTGCAATGTGAGTGCATAAACACGTGATTCGAGATTCTTATTCTCAATACTCAAGGTTGAGTTTTGAGACGTCAAATCCGCTATCACATGTTCATCCGAATCCTCAACAAGAACATGCTCAAGTTGAGATTTGAGGGACTTCACCTCATTTCTCAACAAGCCATTATGAGTAAGCAAACTTGCTTTCTCATTGGCGAGTGTCTCAACAATGGTGTCATTGTTGGTGATGGTCGACTTAGGAGAGGTTTGGATGCTAACAAGTTCATCTTTGGTCTTATTATATCTATCTACTAATTTAGTAAATTTAGACCAAATTTCTTGGTTTGCTAACCTCATTTCATCAATAGTAGGTTCTCCGCTTTCATCATCGCTACCATCCTCGCTTTCATCCTCGCTATCATCGAATGAGGACTTTCTATCTTTTGCCTCATTAGCCATGAAGCAAAGTTTTGCTTTCTCCACATGTCCAACATCTGACTCTCCACTTGATGAATCCTCCTCGGAGTCAGTGAATGTGCCAACAAGTCCTTTCTTGTACTTTCTCGACTTGTCGTACTTCGATGCTTTCCCCTTCTCCTTGTGTTTGTAGAGAGGACAATCCGGTTTGATGTGTCCTGGCTTGTTGCATTTATAACACACGGGAGTAGAAGCATTAGTCGAACTAACTTTAGATTTATTCAAAGATATACCTTCTCGGAGGAATCGATCGAACTTCCTTGCCAAACGGGCAATGGATTCCATGTCCAATTCGTCTTCCGATTCTTCATCATCGGTAGATGGAGCGGCCTTGAAGGCAATCGCCTTTTTCTTTGGCTCATCTTGCTTCAAGTACGCTTTCATCTTTTCCTTCATTCGGATCTTACTATCCTTGCGTACCTCGTAAGACAACAAGGTACCCATTAGTTGTATGACGGTATATTTATTCATGTCGTTACCTTCCTCGATGGCGAAGGTACGCTTTTCCCAATATGATGGACGACCATCGATAATCTTCGCGACTTTCTCCTTTTGGGTATAGACCTTCCCAAGAGCTTCCAAGTCGTTTGATATATCCACGAAGCGAGCGTAATATTCCTTCATGGTTTCGCCCTGCTCCATATGAAACAACTCAAATTCTTTATTAGCAACGACGAGTTTAGAATCTTTTACCGTACTCGATCCTTCGTGCAATATGAGGAGTTGGTTCCATATTTGATATGCACTCTTACATGTGCATATCTTGTTGAAGTCCTCGGGCTCCAACGCACAATTCAAGGCATTCATTGCCTTGGCATTGGCTACTTCCGCGGTGACCTCCGCGGGAGTCCACTTCGCGAAATCTTCTTCGGAAGGCTCGACATACTCCGTCATGGTGGCTCTCCATAGTGAAGCGCTCCGGAGGAAAATTTGCATCCGGCATTTCCAGTACCCATAGTTGGTACTGTTGAAGTGTGGAGGCCTGACTGAGGATAGTCCTTCCATAACTGAAGAAGCTCCATCGCGGTTCTTGAAGACGTTGTAGTAGTTGTTCGTCATAGCTCTCAACTTTGGCTATGTGTAGCTTTGAACTTGGTTCTGGTACCAATTGTTGTGCCCTAGGAAGCCACTGCACATGTACTAGGGGGGGTGAATAGTACTTTTAAATAATAGGGAGAGTTATTCCTAATTATCATGCAATTAACAAACAACAATGCGGAATAACAACGATCAACAAGAATAAATGCAAACGCAAACAAATGGTTTAATGGGTTCGGATCCACCCAAGTCTCCTCGACTTGTTCCCGGTGATCTTACGTCCCAACTGTAGGATCTAAATAAGGCCTAGAGGGGGGGTGAATAGGCCTTTGACCAAATTATCGCAAGATAAAAATTAAGCCTAGTTTACAGCATGCAGTTTAGGAATCAGACAATCAAAGCATTCACAGAAGACACAGAATTTAACGTGGTTCGGTCCCCATGACCTACGTCCACCCCAATGAGCAATCACTTATACTGTTTCTTTAAGAAGTTACAATCTCCCTTAGATTGGTGCACCAACACCAACCTGTCAGACCAACTCAAGCTCACCAAAGCCAAAAAGAAACATACAAGTATCACTCCCCAACCCAACTTGCCCCAACAAGTTTGGTTCCCAGAGTCCCAAATAGCGGAAGAAATTATATTACAGAAATGCTGATCAAAACATTAATAACTTCACAAATAAATAAGATCAAGAGTTTAGAAAGCTCATTTGTGAAGATCTCTCTGGTTATCGTCTTTCAGCACGTCAGTAGCTTCGCAACGCTTCTTACGGAATGTTGATCGGATGTCTGTAGAAGAAGTAGTCGCTGTCCCCGTGGAAGTAGTCGGTAGAAGTTCCTCACTCAAAATGATCTCATTTGCTGCACAGGAGGAACTAGCTGCTCAACTTGCTGTCACTGCGTCGGGGATGAAGTCACGGTCGCAACGCTTCTTGCGGAACTCAATTTGGATCTCTAGAACTCCACTTATTGATGAAATAGTGAAGAGTGTGCATGGCTTTATATAGAATTGAGTTAACGGGTTTGAGTTACTGTTCCAACGAACCCGATCCGCTCAAAATCACGTTTTAAATTCGCTTA
Organism: Scilla litardierei; assembly: GCA_030789695.1. Taxonomy (NCBI): domain Eukaryota; kingdom Viridiplantae; phylum Streptophyta; class Magnoliopsida; order Asparagales; family Asparagaceae; genus Scilla; species Scilla litardierei. The sequence continues at coordinate 34,014,653 of CM061136.1, forward strand.
ACGGGTTCGGATCTAAAATCCGATGTCGGCAGCGTTTCTGGCCGTTGGATCAAGCGGGATTCAACGTCGGCACGCCACGTGTCCGTCAATATTCGTGCGTCGGCGCCCGCCTCCGCTGACCCGGACCCGCACTGTCGGTAGCCGTCGGATCTCCGCGTGGACGGCTAAGATGGCGCCACGTCGACACGGAGTCGACGCATTCAGCCCGCCTTTTGCGACTGGGTCCGATCGGTTGGTGACCGTTGGATGAAGATCTGGCGGTTGTAAGCGAGCCACGTCGCCAAGCTGCGTGATGCCGTTGGATGCGGAACGAACGGCCTGGATGATGCCACGTCAGCGTGGATTTAAATCTGCGATGAAGCGTATATATGCACAGTACCGTATGCCGTATTTTCTGAGTATTTTCACTGTATTCTTGCGTATTTGAGCATCAAATAAATCCCAAAAATTCTGAAATAATTCTCAAAAATCCCAGAGCTTCATTTTGACATGTGAGAATTGTTTCACCTCATTTCACCACTTGTAGAAAAAGTTTCTTCTTTGTATACTCAGTATTTTCTCGTATTTCCCCGTATTTGGACTTCAAACAATCTCCATAAATCCTGAGAAAAATCCCATGCTATTTATAGCCTATGATTAACTCTAGGGTAGAGTTTCATAGCTATACTCTCTCGTTTGATCAGCTTGTGTAATTCCAAATGAAGTTTCAGCTCCGTATTTCAACGTACTTGAGTACGTGCATATGTAACTTGAGCAATCATGACTATAGGGACCTGTGACACACTCAACAAACAGATTAGAACAGTTCAGTAGGGTTTGTTATCATCAAACATAGGGTAGGATGCTGTTTCCAACAATCTCCCCCTTTTGATGAGAACAAACCGGACATTAAGATTACATCAAAAATGTGTGAAGTGTGTGAGTGTGTGAAGCATGAATATGAGCATGGATGGCAAAATGATATGCTCCCCCTATTGACATGCTCCCCCTATTGACATGCTCCCCCTATCTCTGATCAATCTTAATATTTCTCTCCCCCTTTGTTTTCATCAAAAAATGTATGAAATAACATATGAGGAATGGAAAATTGAACATTATAAACCAAAACAAAAGGCAATACATCGTTTGACCACAATGAATAAATAAGCAATAATCACTAAGTCATAACTACCATAATTCATCTCCGTGCTCAAGTGTGATGATCAAATGTTTAGTACATATGGAGAGGTAATAAGGAAGACATCCTGTCATAACCATCTTTTCCACTGAATATATGAACATCAAAGATTGAGTTTCCCCTTCTCATGTAATATGAGTTCAAGTTACCAATTCCAAACATGACCGAGAAGGATTTTTAAATGTGAAATGGCAGTGCTTGACGGACTTAACACCAACGCTAAAAAATGACATTTATAGCATAAGTTGGATGTCCAAGGGTAGTATCAAGGACATGGATCGTATCCATTTTTCATACGAAGCTCTGTGTATATATTTTGAAGACACTCGTCTTGCTATTCTTTTTATACACGTATATTTTGATGAGAGCTTTTCTTTTTACCCATGCCTTGAAACATCATATCCCATTAAAACATAAATTAGTCCACCAACAACCACTTTTCTTATTCAATATTTCAAATCCATATCAAAAAACATATTGATCTGTGTAAGTGTGATTGGATGATGAAAAACGTTAGTTACTCATTAATGAATATGACCTAATTAAGCATGTAGTCTTTGAATGCAAGCATTGTTAAGAATATAATATTCAAAATCCATAAGACATATGTTTTGCATTTAAAGTTGTTTCTGATGAAAAAAAAAAAAAAAAATGCAAAAGGAGGAGATAGACAATTCACTTTCCCTTTCTGTTTATATTTTTCTTTTTCATTTTTTTTTTATTTTTCTTTTTCATTTTTTTTTTATTTTTCTTTTTGTAGCACACCACACAAAAACAATAAAAGCACACCAAATAATATTTTCACTCTAAATATAATCAATAATGCCCAGTTCTAGACGTAGACGACAAAAACGATCTTCTGGCAAAGGTTTTGTAAAGATATCTGCCAACTGAGAATCAGTAGAAATATATTCAATGGATACATCCTCTTTTGCCAAATGATCTCTAAGAAAATGATGTCTTACATCTATGTGTTTTGTCCGAGAGTGATGAACAGGATTGTTAGAAAGATCTATAGCACTCTTACTATCACATCGTAATGGAACTTTTCTAAGATCCAAGCCGTAGTCAGACAGGGTTTGCATCATCCAAAGTACTTGGGCACAGTAACTGCCAAGGGCAATATACTCAGCTTCAGTAGTGGACAAAGCAACACTGTTCTGCTTACGACTAGACCAAGAAACCAATGAATGTCCTAGCATAAAACATGTTCCACTAGTGCTCTTTCTATCAATCATACTACCAGCATAATCAGCATCAGCATAGCCAACCAAATTAAGATTACCACAAGAGGGATACCATAGTCCAAGTGTAGGAGTGTGAATAAGATATCGAAAAATCCTCTTAATGGCTATCAAATGTGATTCTTTTGGACAGGCTTGAAATCGTGCACACAAACAGACAGAAAACATGATGTCTGGTCTAGATGCAGTTAAATAGAGTAAGGACCCAATCATACCTCGATAAAGCTTTTGGTCCACATTTATACCTTTGTCATCCTTTTCAAGCTTCGTCGTCGGACTCATTGGAGTTCGCATTGGCTTTGCATTTTCCATCCCAAATTTCTTCAACAGTTCTTTTATGTACTTGGTTTGGGAAACATATATGCCATCTCCAGTTTGTCTTACTTGAAAGCCCAAAAAGTATTTCAACTCTCCGACCAGACTCATCTCAAATTGATCCTGCATAACCTTTTCAAACTTTTGGCATAAAAGATCATTAGTAGCACCGTAAATAATATCGTCCACATAAATCTGAACAATAAGAAAATGATCCTGTTCATGCAAGATAAACAAAGTGTTGTCTGCACTACCCTTTTTAAAGTTATTTTCCAAAAGATATGAACTGAGACGGTCGTACCAAGCTCTGGGAGCTTGCTTCAGACCATACAAAGCCTTTTGCAACTTGTAAACGTGATTTGGAAAATTATGACTTTCAAAACCAGGGGGTTGTTCAACAAAAACATCTTCTTTCAAATAACCATTTAAAAATGCACTTTTCACATCCATTTGCTTCAATTTAAAACCTTTGAAACTTGCAAAAGCCAGTAATATTCTAATGGCTTCTAATCTAGCAACGGGTGCAAAAGTTTCATCACAATCAATTCCCTCAATCTGGTTATATCCTTTGGCCACTAATCTTGCCTTATTTCTGATTACATTTCCAGATTCATCAAGTTTGTTTTTGAAAATCCATTTAGTGCCAACAATTGGGTAATTATCAGGTCGGGGCACTAATGTCCAAACATTATTTCTATCAAACTGATTAATCTCATCATGCATGGCCATAACCCAACTTTCATCAGTTAAAGCGATTTCAACGTTCTTCGGTTCAATTTCAGAAATAAGGTCACCATGAATGCATAAGGCACACAAGTTATTGAAAGTGGATCGAGTGCGTATACCTTCCGTAGGAGTCCCCATGATCAGCTCAGGTGGATGATGTGGATTGAACCTGAGCTCTCCTCTTTCCAGTCTATGTCCTTGTGTTACTTCTGGTTCAGCTTCCTTTTGGCCTTCAGATGGTTCAGCTATGTTTTCAGGCTCTGTAGTTTCCTTGTCTGCATCTTCAGTTTCCCTGCAATTTAAAAGATCTATTTCAGCTTCATCAAATTTCACATTAATTGACTCAACAACAGTTAAGGTTCGTTTATTGTAGATCCTGTATGCTTTGCTCCTTGATGAATATCCTACGAACACTCCTTCGTCTGATTTGGATTCAAATGTCCCCAGCTGATCTCCTGTGTTTAAAATGAAACACCTGCATCCAAATACTCTGAAATATGAAATGTTAGGAGTCTTGCCATGCCACAGTTCATAGGATGTTTTGTTCATTAAAGGTCTAAGCATAACCCTGTTGCAAACATAGCAGGCTGTATTCACTGCTTCGGCCCAAAAATACATAGGAAGAGAATAATCATTAAGCATGCTTCTTGCCATCTCTTTTAAAGTTCGATTTTTTCTTTCGACCACCCCGTTTTGTTGAGGTGTTCTAGGAGAAGAAAATTCATGTAAGATCCCTTTTTCCAAACAGAAGTTTTCAAAAACAGAGTTTTCAAATTCACCACCGTGATCACTTCTAATTTTCATAATTGAAAGATTTTTCTCATTTGAAACTTGATTACAAAAATTTTGGAAATTTTCAAAGGAATCCGATTTCTTGGCTAAGAAGTAAACCCATGTATATCTAGAAAAATCATCGATCAAAACAAAACAAAATCTCTTTCCATTGAGGCTAGCAACATCGGTAGGCCCAAACAAATCCATATGAATCAATTCTAGGACTCGTGAAGTGGTAACTTCCCGAATTCCCGTAAAAGTGGATCTAGTTTGCTTACCTTTTGTGCATGCAACACACAACTTACCATTCTCGTACTGTTGATGTGGCAAGCCTCGGACCAGGTTTTTATTCTCCAGCTTATGTAGCAATTTCATGCTGGCATGTGATAGTCTCCGGTGCCATAGTATAGCCTCCTCCTCCCTGCCAATCAAACATTTAGCAATTGTCATTTCTTCAATTATTATTGTATAAACATTATTTTTCCTATTGGCTATGAAGAGGGTATTACCTGTGACCGAGTCATAAATTTTACAAATTTTCTCATCAAAAAGTACTTTCATACCTTTGTCACAGAGTTGGCTTATGGAGATGAGGTTGTGTTTGAGATTTTCAACCCAGAGGACGTCAGAAATTTTAAAAGTATTGTTGCCAACAATACCTTTACCCATTACCTTGCACTTGCCGTTGTCCCCTAATGTAACACTTCCTCCTTCTTGCTTCACGAGGCTAAGGAACTTGTCGCTGTTCCCTGTCATGTGTCTTGAGCAGCCTGAATCCAAATACCACTCACACAGTTGTTCCTTAGCCACGCTGAGTCCCTTGTTCGTGTCGCTTTCACCTATTAGGCAAAGTGATGATTGCGCTACTTCGTCTTGTGGTTCGTCTTCATCGTCATCATCCCATGTTACCGCAAATGATTTCCCTTTGGCTTCGGATGACGCGTTCTTTGTTGGACAGTTTTTCATGAAATGTCCAAATTTCTTGCAGTTGAAACATTGAACACTTTTAGTAGTATTCTGTTCAGACGAGGAATTCAAAGGATTAAACTTATTAAAACGATTGAACCTTTTTGCCATTTCAGATTTTCCGGCAGGAGTTCTGATGAAGCGTCGGAATCCTCTGACCATCAGTGCATGTTCCTCGTCGAGATCTTCTTTGTCACTTTCTTCGGCTTTGAGAGCGATGGTCTTTAAAGGTTTAGCCTCACCTTTTTCTCTTGTCTCGACGGTTTTGAGTTCCAGCTCATGGGATAACAGATTCCCAATCAGATCATCCAGCTTCAGCTTAGTGAGATCTCTAGCTTCTTGGATGGCCGTCACTTTAGGTCGGAAGGAACTAGGAAGCGCTCTTAGGATTTTCCGAATGAGGTCGATGCTGTCGTAAGACTTTCCCAAGGCTTTTGAGTTGTATACGATGTCGGTGAAGCGAGTGTACATGTCCTTGATGGATTCTCCTGGTAGCATGTGGAAACCATCGTACTCTGAGCTCAGCAGCGCTAATCTGGACTCCTTCACCTGAGAGGTTCCTTCGTGAGTGACTTCGAGAGTGTTCCAGATTTCCTGCGCAGTAAGACAATGAGATATACGGTTAAACTCAGTTCTGTCAAGTGCACAGATAATTGCATTCATAGCTTTACCATTCAGAGCATAAAGTTTATTATCGTTATCATCCCATTTATCTTCTGGTTTTGGTACATCAATATCTTCAATTTTGATTGTAGGTGGGTGATAGCCTTTAGCAACAATTTTCCAAATTTCAAGATCTGAAGAGACTAAGAAAATTTTCATCCTAGCTTTCCAGTAAGCAAAATCAGTCCCATTAAATTTGGGTGGTCTAACTGTAGACTGTCCTTCAGCAAATGCTGAATCATATGTATTCATTATGAACTAGACTCAAATGGCCAGGCCTGGTGCTCTGATACCACTTGTAGGATCTAAATAAGGCCTAGAGGGGGGGTGAATAGGCCTTTGACCAAATTATCGCAAGATAAAAATTAAGCCTAGTTTACAGCATGCAGTTTAGGAATCAGACAATCAAAGCATTCACAGAAGACACAGAATTTAACGTGGTTCGGTCCCCATGACCTACGTCCACCCCAATGAGCAATCACTTATACTGTTTCTTTAAGAAGTTACAATCTCCCTTAGATTGGTGCACCAACACCAACCTGTCAGACCAACTCAAGCTCACCAAAGCCAAAAAGAAACATACAAGTATCACTCCCCAACCCAACTTGCCCCAACAAGTTTGGTTCCCAGAGTCCCAAATAGCGGAAGAAATTATATTACAGAAATGCTGATCAAAACATTAATAACTTCACAAATAAATAAGATCAAGAGTTTAGAAAGCTCATTTGTGAAGATCTCTCTGGTTATCGTCTTTCAGCACGTCAGTAGCTTCGCAACGCTTCTTACGGAATGTTGATCGGATGTCTGTAGAAGAAGTAGTCGCTGTCCCCGTGGAAGTAGTCGGTAGAAGTTCCTCACTCAAAATGATCTCATTTGCTGCACAGGAGGAACTAGCTGCTCAACTTGCTGTCACTGCGTCGGGGATGAAGTCACGGTCGCAACGCTTCTTGCGGAACTCAATTTGGATCTCTAGAACTCCACTTATTGATGAAATAGTGAAGAGTGTGCATGGCTTTATATAGAATTGAGTTAACGGGTTTGAGTTACTGTTCCAACGAACCCGATCCGCTCAAAATCACGTTTTAAATTCGCTTAACGGGTTCGGATCTAAAATCCGATGTCGGCAGCGTTTCTGGCCGTTGGATCAAGCGGGATTCAACGTCGGCACGCCACGTGTCCGTCAATATTCGTGCGTCGGCGCCCGCCTCCGCTGACCCGGACCCGCACTGTCGGTAGCCGTCGGATCTCCGCGTGGACGGCTAAGATGGCGCCACGTCGACACGGAGTCGACGCATTCAGCCCGCCTTTTGCGACTGGGTCCGATCGGTTGGTGACCGTTGGATGAAGATCTGGCGGTTGTAAGCGAGCCACGTCGCCAAGCTGCGTGATGCCGTTGGATGCGGAACGAACGGCCTGGATGATGCCACGTCAGCGTGGATTTAAATCTGCGATGAAGCGTATATATGCACAGTACCGTATGCCGTATTTTCTGAGTATTTTCACTGTATTCTTGCGTATTTGAGCATCAAATAAATCCCAAAAATTCTGAAATAATTCTCAAAAATCCCAGAGCTTCATTTTGACATGTGAGAATTGTTTCACCTCATTTCACCACTTGTAGAAAAAGTTTCTTCTTTGTATACTCAGTATTTTCTCGTATTTCCCCGTATTTGGACTTCAAACAATCTCCATAAATCCTGAGAAAAATCCCATGCTATTTATAGCCTATGATTAACTCTAGGGTAGAGTTTCATAGCTATACTCTCTCGTTTGATCAGCTTGTGTAATTCCAAATGAAGTTTCAGCTCCGTATTTCAACGTACTTGAGTACGTGCATATGTAACTTGAGCAATCATGACTATAGGGACCTGTGACACACTCAACAAACAGATTAGAACAGTTCAGTAGGGTTTGTTATCATCAAACATAGGGTAGGATGCTGTTTCCAACACCAACCACCCGGATCCCCTCCGGATACTTGAGTTAGAAACCCTAACTCAAGATTTCCAATATGCCCACTTGCAAAAACCTCACAAGTGCAAACTAACTACAAACGATGTCTGTGAATCCCACAACCCGGGATCACGCAAACTCTCACAACCGAGAGTATACAATTCAAATAGCGAATGTAAATGAAATGAAATGCTTACCAACAAAATACATATGCCTTGAGTATTCTTACCAAATTAGGGCAATGGGGATTTTGATGGAGGAAGATGGCACCAAACCCTAGCTTCAAGAAGATGACCAGCAATGGAAGCCTAGGGTGGAGATGGTGACCTAGAATCAAGCTTCTAGCTTGAATGGCTCACAATGGAGAGAATCTCTCTTGAGGATTTAGGGCTCAAGAACTTGAGGGAGAGATTCTTGTGAGAAGAGAGAGCTTGGAAATAGAGTTGATTGCTCTTCTCTTTTGATCTGAAAATATCTCTAATATATTGCTTAACCCCTTCAAGAAATGAATCAGGATTCTATTTAAAGGGGCAAGGAAAAACGAGTTCAAAAAGATCCCAACGGCTCTATTCTGAACCAGCCTAGTCGGTCAAAGAAGGATCACTGACCGACTAGTTCATCAACTAGTCGGTCGGTGATACAACGTAGACCGACTAACGGTTGAACAGCCAAAAGGTCGAAGTACAGGAGATGACAACTAGTCGGTCTAAGAAGACGTGCCGACCGACTAGTTTCACAACTAGTCGGTCGGTGAATGATCTTTGACCGACTAACAGTCGAAATAGAGTAGGTTGACTTCAAGATGAATTAGTCGGTTTAAGAACAAATGCTGACCGACTAGTTTCTCAACTAGTCGGTCGACAAACGTTCTTTGACCGACTAACTCGAAACAGTAACTCAGGCTGTACAGAGGCAAGCTAAACTAGTCGGTCCAAGAAGGATTCCTAACCGACTAGATCGTCATCTAGTCGGTCGGTGACACTTCTTTGACCGACTAACTGTAGTCATAGAAAGAGCTGAACAAAGAGAGGCAAACTAGTCGGTTCATGTAGAGTTGCCGACCGACTAGATCGTCATCTAGTAGGTTGGTGACTCTTCTTGAACCAACTAACATGCATTCGAAGCCGAGGGAAGAAGCGATAGGCTTCGGGAAAGTTTCTATTGGCTTCTAAGATTATCCTAGCTCTAAGATATGAGCGAAATGAAGATTATAAAGTAAGTCCTACTCAAGGCTTAACATTCTAATCTATGAAGCTAGAAGACTATAAAATAAACCGTACGAGCCGTCTTCAAAGCTTCAATCTTTATTCCTCTTGACTTCAACATTGCTTCTTTAGCTTCAACGAAACTCCAGGCACACGATCACGCGTATTGAGAAGTCTTGAGATGTCGCATTGAGTGTTCTCGTGAATTTGGCGACGATCTCCATAACTGCGCTCACAAATTGTTAGTACATAATTTATTTATGTTTGCTCATCATCCAAAACCAAATCTGGGGAGTCCAATACTCAACAGGAACCCCATCAGGGATCCAATGGCATTAGGGCTGAATGGACAAAGGACGAGTCCAAACGCGGACAAGAATACGGCCACAAAGGGATGAAGGGGGGACCGCAACCCATGCAAAAAGCTCTTCACATACACCCTGACCTCACAATGGCTGATGAAGCAGATTCTCTCATTCATCAAGGGGGCCCTAGTGCGACGAGAGGGATGATGAAACGAGGAATGAAGCTCTCCCATGGAGGTAGTGCATGCCATCGACGGCTGCCCCATCACCTCTGGGGGCACGCCAGAAGGATCGCCCCTGGCCAGGTAGATCTCGGTGCCCACCCAGAAGCGCAACACCTGCCACAGCTGAAGCCACTAGTGCCCCCCAGCACGACCAAGCTTGGATACCGACTGGCTCGCCCCAGGAGTAGAGGATGAAGACGAAGAACACATGGCAAAGGACCACCAAAGACCGACGACGAGCACAAAAACAACGGAGGGGAAAGCAACACTGAAGGCGCAGAACCTTCACCTAGAGGGTAACAGCCTCTACTTATACATCCCTCTTCGGATTCCCTCCGTCATCTCCAATCGCTCGTTCCCATGTACATGTCAACATCCCATCGAGAGCGACTCTCTGAGTCCTACCCATCCCATTGAAGGGTTTTGGCGGACCCTTAGGGCTCAGATATGTGCATGTCCTACGTCGGATGGACAACAGAGGTATTAAAATCGTAGCGCAAAACATATAGCTATACATTTTAACTAAGGCCCTAAGGCGAGCCAGAACCTAGTCAGGATCTATGCTGACTTGGGGTGGATCTAACCACCCCAAGAGGGATCTATACTACTGCGACATTATTAAAATTACACTCGAAAGATACTAAATGACATACCCGAAATCTTGGCCTTGGAGCAGGCAAGATGTACCGCACCACCTTCTTTCGCTCCTCAAAGCTGAGCCGCCATGTGCCTTCGATCTTCCCGAAGCACACCGATCACTTGCCGAAGAAAGTTTCACTTGAGAAGATCCACGTCAAAGACTTCTGGATCCGATCCAAACCTCCTCGCCGTCTTGCTAGGACTCGATTGGAGGATAGGAAGAAAGAGGAGGAATAATTAATTCGTCGATCAAGCGTGCTCAAAAATCAGGAGCTTCTCGAATCGGAGACTTGGTACAAAATTTCTCTTGGTTGTCCAGCCCTATTTATATAGGGAGCTAGACCACATGCTCGTCACACGAGCAATGTGGGACTAAATAATCAAAGAGGAATTTAATTAAGTTAGTAAGCCTTTCATAAAGGCCTAACTTTAACCAATTAAATATCCCTCACCCTTGAGCTTCAGATACGATACAAGTTATCATTTCGAAGAGCTTTGAATGGTGAACGCGTAGGAACAAACGGCGACAAATTCCGACTTCGTTTGGCCCCTCAAATAATTGCCCAAAGATGGGCAAAAAGTCACTTTCGTAGCCACCATCTTGGATTTCAAAAAAACCTAGGAAAACAAGCGAGGGGGCCCCTAACTCGCGAGCACGCTGTTGGATATGGACGACATGTATACACCCATGAGGGGATGTATGAGGGTCTACGGACCTCAGATGTCGCGTGCATGAAAGCATGTGCGAAGGGAACCTTTTCATGTGCGAAAAGAACCAGTCGATAAGTGGAAAAAGTCACATTATAAGTGCATAAAGGCACTTGATAAGTGTATGAAGAAGAGGATAAGCACGGGTATTAATATAAGCTAATAAGCTTATATGTAGTTATTTCCTACAATAACTACCCCTAAAGCCTATAAATAGGACCCAAGGGTAAGGCATTTTAGGCTAATCCTTCATGCCATAAGTTTGCATAAGGCAACCTTCTTTCCTCTTCTCCCTTCCATTAAAGTTCTTCATCCAAGTAGAGATTTAGACGGTGAAACGCTGCTTCGATCCTCTGTGACGAAGTACCGACCGTTGTGGCGAATTCGAGGGCAAAGTTCAGAGACTACAGCGCAGCGTACGCTAACATAAGTTTCTCCTCTCATTCGATCCTACATCGTCCTCATGACGGGATCCTACATTTGTATCAGAGCCATATGGGTTCGCTCCGATCTCACCGATGAATGCGACGTTGTCTCTTTCACGAATGAGTTTCCTTTCATTATGGATATGGTAGGAGCGCATCGTGACGGCGAGAACGTACAAGTTGTTCTTTTCACGTTAGGGTCTTTTGCCATTACGGATATGGCAAGAACTATCCGTGATGGGAAGAACTGACCGTTCATCTCGCCAAACTCGCACTCCTCATGGATGCTGAGTCTCCATTCAATAGGGAATGTAAACTCTCTTCATGTAGAGCGTGAAGTTTGCGGTCTTGAAGGTTTGTTAATTTTTTTTGGCACACGGCCATTAAGGAATAACCACTTTCTCGATGAACGGGTGTCTCATCGGAGAAGATGGTGGTTACAAAACTTCTCATCGGAGAAGAAGAACTCTTTGGTGCCTGATCGCCATGGCCATACGGGTCCTGAAGGCTATGCACCCCCCCTCCCCATTGGGAATGGGGTTGGCTTCGACTAAGAACAACCAAAACCACCCCGCATAGGGGGGGTGTGCGGCCGGCCTCAAATGAGACCGGCCCTGGCAGAGACCAGGGCAGAGGCACCCTGGCCTCTGCCAGGGCCAGGCCGGCCCTGGCAGCGGCCAGGGCAAAGGCACCCTGGCCCCTGCCAGGGCCAGGCCGGCCCTGGCAGCGGCCAGGGCAAAGGCACCCTGGCCCCTGCCAGGGCCAGGGTCAGCCCTGGTAGAGGCCAGGGCCAGGCACCCTGGCCTGTGCCAGGGCCAGGGCCAGGCGCCCTGGCCTAAGCCAGGGCCAGGCCGGCCCTGGCATCGGCCAGGGCAGAGGCGCCCTGGCCTAAGCCAGGGCCAGGCCGGCCCTGGCATCGGCCAGGGCAGAGGCGCCCTGGCCTCTCTGGCCAGGGCCAAAGCCAGCCCTGGTCGGGCTAGGGCAGAGGTGCCCTGGCCGAGGCCAGGGCCAGGCCAGAGGCCGGCCCTGGCCTCTCTGGCCAGGGCCACGACCGGCCCTGGCCGAGGCCCTGGCAGAGGAGCCCTGGCCTCGGCCAGGGCCAGAGGCCAGCCCTGGCCTCTCTGGCCAGGGCCAGGCTGGCCCTGGCCGAGGCCAGGGCTGGCCAGCCGGCCAGGGCAGAGGCTCACTGGCCGGCCAGGGCCTCTGCCAGGGGGCAAAGGCCGGCCCTAGCCTCTGCCAGGGCCAAGGCCGGCCCTGGCATCGGCCAGGGCAAAGGCGTCCTGGCCGCGGCCTCGACCCCAAAAGGGGGGGGGTCCTGCATGGCCGGCCGCGGGATCCCTACGGGAGGGGGAATTCGGCCTTGGCACGGCCACGGCTCGACACCGGCAATGGTCGGGATAGGCTACTACCTCCCGCTGCAAAATACATTTGCAAAATACGTTTTCAAAATATGTTTTTTTCAAAAACGCTTTTCCGCTGCAAGTACTATAAGAGTGCTATTGTTTGATAAAGTGATGGGGAAATATTGCAAGTTGTTCTAGATAGTGATTGGCATCGTAATGACCTTTCCGATTATAGAGCAACATCTTCAATATTTTTTGAAAGTAACTTATCAAATATAAAATTTTATGTAATGTTTTTGATCGAACTTGTTTTTATGTCTTTTGTAGCATTTTAAAGCTAAAATGTCTTCCGCTACTAAGAATATTGTCGCTGAGTTGAACAAAGGTGAAAAACTCAACGGCGATAATTACAAACTGTGGTCCATGAAGATCAATATGTTCTAGAGGAGCAAGACGTGCTCGAAACTCTGAAGAACATAATGATTGAACCTGAGTTAGGCACTACGGCCCAACACAGAAGAGACAAGGAAGCTTTCGATGCTTGGTCTCGGAAGAACAAAATTGCTCGCATTACGTTGCTGTCAAGTATGGCAGACGACATAATGCGAATCTTTCGAGAACATGACCTAGCTATGGACATATGGTCCAAGCTGGAGGAGAAGTTTGGTGGCACCTCGGTGACCAAACTTCGCTCTTTAACTATAAAATTCGATTTGTACAAAAAACGTCCAAATCATTCCATGGTAATGCATCTGCGACACAAGGCGAATCTTATTTCAGAGTTAAAGGATGCAGGTTATGTGCTCACTGATGGGCAACAAATCCAAGCGGTCATATGTTCCCTACCAATCGAATGGGAACAAATGAAGATGCATCTCACTCATAATGAGAGCATCAAGAATTTCAGCGATGTTTCTAAGCACCTCGAGTTAGAGAAAGAGCGGCTTGCGGCCGCCAAGCCAAGTGCAGAAGTGCACATAGTTGCTAGTTCCTCGCACGGGGGAAAGAAACGTAAAAATCGCTCGAAGTATGATCATGAACATAAAAGGCAACCAACGTCTACCAAGAAACCCAAACAGAAGGGTGGGAACAAGAAATGGCACAAGAAGAAAGACTTGAAGAGGATCAAGTGCTTCAAGTGCAACAAGTTAGGTCACTATGCCCGTTCTTGTACGGATGGAGGTGACAAGGTAACTTATAATAATACTAGTTACATATGTGTTTCTAGTTCAATATTTTTTGTAAAATCTAATCCATTTTGGATAATTGATTCAGGTGCCACCGACCACATAGCAAGGGACAGACGGTCCTTCGTGGAGTATCACAGGATACCCCCAGGAACGAAGTGGATATATGTAGGAAACAACACACGTGTTGAACTAAAAGGCGTTGGGACGTGCAAGCACGTCTTGGACAACGGTCGCATTATCTTACTTCATGATGTCCTCTTCGCTCCAGATATTCGAAGGAATATTATATCTGTGGTTGTATTAATGGGTCTTGGTTATAGTTGGTTCTTTCATAATTGTAATGTGGACCTATCTTGTAATAATTCTTTAATTGGTTCTGGGTATGTTTTTAAGGGATTCATTGTATTAAATACTATGTACGATTCCTCTAATTTTAATGAAAATTTCCTTGTTACAAATTCCTCGGTTTGTGAATCTGATGTAATTTGTTGGCACGCAAGGCTTGGTCACATTGGACCAACACGTATGATAGACTTGCCAAACGTGGCCTTCTATCCAATGTTTCAAAGGTCGAAATGTCGACTTGCGAACATTGCCTTGTAGAGAAATCTTGTCGCAAGCCGTTTGGAACCGGCACAAGAGCCAAAGTTCCATTACAGCTCATCCATTCGGACATATGTGGTCCGATGAATGTTAAGACAAGACGCGGGAAGTCCTACTTCATCACCATTATTGATGACTTCACCCGATTTGGACATATCTATTTGATATCCCACAAACATGAAGCATTAACCTGCTTTAAAAACTATATGAGTTTAGTGGAAAATAAATTAGATCGCAAGATTAAGGTCTTGCGAACCGATAGAGGCGGTGAATATCAATCAGCAAATTTTAAGGAAATTTGTGATGAAAAGGGCATAGTTCATCAGGTAACTATTCCTTATACTCCGCAACAAAATGGTGTTGCTGAAAGGAGGAATATGACTTTAATGGAAATGGTCTGTTCAATGATGGTGCAAGCTAACTTGCCAATCACCTTTTGGGGGTGATGCATTATTGACGGCTACTTTCATCTTGAACCGCGTACCCTCGAAATCAGTTAGCTCCACTCCTTATGAGTTGTGGAACCAAAGGTCTACTGACTTAAGCATTTTAAAACCTTGGGGGTGTGCATCCTACGCACATATTTCCTCCCATAAGTATGGCAAACTTGGGCCAAGGGGGAGGAAATGTATCTTTATACGATCGCAGAAAACTCCAAAGGTTATGTTTTCATTGGTCAGGAAGACAATGGAGGACTAATTGAATTTGAATCGAGGGATGTTACTTTCTTGAAAAATGAGTTTCCAAGACAGGGAGAGATAAGTCAAGACTTATCTCTATTTGAGATTTATGATCAAGAAGGATTACCTCATTCGAGTGGGAGAATTCTTGGTGAAGACGAAAATACGTTTCAACCTTCACCAATGGATTATACGAATGATGTGAATCCTATTCCATATGGGAATAATGATCCAAGTGGGAGCAATTCTAACCACATTCCAAGTGGGAGTAACCACATTCCAAGTGGGAGTGATATTAGAATTGATACAAAATCGAGTCAACAAGGACTTGAAGAATCTCAAATACGACGTAGTAGTCGTACAAGGTTAACTCCTCTAAGATTTGAGGATGAATTCTCACAAACCTTTATGACTTTACTACAAGAAGATGACGAGCCTGCTACTTTCAAACATGCCGTATCATGCCCTGCAAAAGACAAATGGATGGAAGCGATGAAGGAGGAATTAGAATCCATGAAAATTAACCGAGTCTGGGACTTGGTTAACTTACCCAGAGGACGTAGAGCTATTAGGAACAAATGGGTTCTCAAGATCAAGCATAAGGCTGATGGCTCTATAGACAGATATAAAGCTCGCCTTGTCGCAAAAGGTGTTACACAACAGGAAGGGATAGACTACGAAGAGACCTTCTCACCTGTTGTTCTTTTTACCTCGATTCGCTTAATTTTGGCTTTGGTAGCTTGCTTAGACCTCGAATTACATCAAATGGATGTAAAGACTACCTTTCTCAATGGAGAATTGGACGAGGAGATCTATATGGAACAACCAACAGGGTTTGTAAAAGAAGGAAACGAACATAAGGTTTGTAAACTTCGTAAGTCCATATATGGTCTTAAACAATCCTCGAGGCAATGGTATATACGATTTCAAGAAGTTGTCTTATCAAATGGTTTTACCATGCTTGATGAAGATAACTGTGTATATATCAAGAGGATCAAAAGCAAGTATGTTATTATGTCTCTATATGTAGATGACATTTTAATAGCCGGAAATGACAAGGGCTTTGTGATGGATATCAAGGCTTGGCTTTCATCAGTATTTGAGATGAAAGACATGAAAGAAGCCGCATATATCCTTGGAGTTAAGATTTCAAGGAATCGTTCAAAGAAACTTCTTTCTCTTTCACAAGAGACTTATATAAAGAAGGTTCTAGAACGTTTTAATATGCAGGACTGTAAGTTCATTGATACTCATATAAGCAAATGCGATAATTTATGTCTGAAAATGTGTCCAAAGAACCAAAAGGAAAAGGAAATTATGGAAAAAGTTCCATATTCCAGTGCAGTTGGTAGTCTTATGTACGCTATGATGTGTACAAGACCGGACATCTGTTTTGCCGTTGGAATGGTAAGTCGTTACCAATCCAATCCAGGGCAAGCACACTGGAAAGTGGTTAAGAGGATAATGCGGTATCTTAAAGGGACTGCGGACTATGCTTTATGCTATCAAGGAAATGCCTTGAGGCTCGAAGGCTACACTGATGCTGATTGGGCGGGTGATCTCGATGAGTGACGATCAACCTCAGGACATGTTTTTCTACTCGGATCTGGTGCAATATCCTGGAGTAGCAAAAAGCAATCCTGTATCGCACTTTCAACTATGGAAGCCGAATTTTTAGCATTTAGCATGGCAGTCCAAGAAGCTGTTTGGCTTAGGAGATTCTTAGACAAGCTAATTGATGCAAGTGACTCAGGTGCTGTACCAATATACAGTGACAGTCAAGCATCTATAGCATATGTCAAAGATCCAAAATTCCATTGTAAGACCAAACATATTGATATTCTCTACAAATTTGCAAAAGACTATGATAAGAACAAGGAGGTAGACATTAGGTACATATCTACGCACGAGATGATAGCGGATCCGCTTACGAAGGCGATCCCCAGAGACGTGTTTTACAAACACTTATCATCTCAAGGATTGCGTAAGAGCTAAGTTGTATCAATGTAATTCCCATGTCTATGAAAGATCAAATTTAATAAAAGAATAAGTTCTTTTTCGACATTGCATATGAGTTTCTTGAAAATGTTTGTGTACATTTCTTTTAATCTCGGCTATATTTTTCAGTATGTCGGACAGATTGAGGTTGGCTCTCTCACATGAGCAACCGCCTTTATTCTATCAGACGGATAAAGATAAAGATGAGACCTGTTTAAAGTCAAAATCGTCAGACGGATGATTTAGAGTCATGACTTAAACAAAATGGTCGTATGAAAGATCTGCATCATATGGATGCTTACAAAAGATCTAACAGAATGTTGTTCTTATCTGTCTTATGCGGGATGTGGGTCCAGGAGATCAATGAGTAGTAAAAGGGACTCAAAGTCAAACATTGTGGTGTCTGACCATCATCCTTATAACATCATTAAGACATACGCTCTCTGGGAAAGGAGTGATGTTGTAACACGTGTTCATCCTACATATGCATTTGACCATTGGGTTAGAATAGTAATTGTGTTTACTATTATGTGAGACCCAAAGACCACATGGGTCTTGAATTTCTTACCCTTATGGACTCTAATTGGTTCCTTTAGATTTGACTGGGTGATCGCTGTCTTAGCATGTTGCTTATGGACTATGATTAATTCGGTCCGGCGGGGCATGTTAGAAAAGCGAGTCAAGTCAAGATCGAAAGGATCGCAAGAAGAGGAAGATTAATTTCATATTCACATTTGGACTTTAGAGATTCAAAGCTGGCCAGCCAATTGTAATCCAGATGGGATTCAATTGTTGAATATAAAGTATAAGAAATGTGAGGAAATAATCTAGGGTAAAGCATGCGTTGATCTACTCAACTTTGCACCTCAAGGAGTGTTGTGTATCTCTAACAAGTGCACAACAGCAGACTCTATGTGCATGATGGTCACACGGTCTATTTCTCAGTATGATAAACAGAATAACTATTTCCTTACAATCCCCTCAAGTGTGAGTGGGAGATGTTGGATATGGACGACATGTATACACCCATGAGGGGATGTATTGATGTGCGTCTATATTTCATATATTCACGCACGTTTTCTTTTGTGTTTCTCCGTGTTTTCCGCCATCTCTTATTCGTTTTCGTATGTTTTCCCGTTTTCTTTCACTTTTCTTTGTTTGTCCATGTTTGCAGGAATTCGACCACGTAGGGGACCTTTTACGATGATATCCCAAGTCCCCGGAGCAACGGGAGAAGTCACGTGTGATCCAGGGGGTCAAACGGCGAAGTATTCATCTTTCAGCCCCTCACCCGGTCGGTTGGTCATCTCCAACCGATCGGGTGATGCACGCGTGCACCAACCGGTCGCTACCGCAGCTCACAAAGAAGTCACCCGACCGGTTCACAGACCGGTTCTGCGGGCGGCTGTTCTCTGTCTTTTCGAGCAGAATTCCAACCGATCGGGTGACTCTCACCCGATCGGTTCATCTGTAGCTGAGAAAAAGAGCTGAAGACACGGGGCGTCGAACCGACCGGTTCACCCGACTGCTCCAAGATCCAACCGGTCGCTCAAGAACTCACCCGATCGGTTTGTGAGATCGGGTGAAAACTCGCTGTTTTCTGTAATTTATCTGTAACGGATCAACCGATCGGTTGACTTGTCACCCGATCGGTTGATCCGAAAATCTATATATATGACCCCTAGGGTTCCAGAAACGAGAGAGTTGTATTTTTTTACTGTTTTATTTCCTTGTGACGGCTGTAATTGTTACTCTTAAGTAAGTTTTCAGATCTTTCTAATTTTTTAGTATTGTCTTTATTACTCCTTTACTTCCGCATTGCAATTGTCTGATTATGATTCTAACGGTTAAATTTCATTTAGATTGCTTTTTCATGAATTTTTGCGAGTAGTTCCCAAATCTGGGATTTTGGTGGAAGCCCCTTCGGGGGCTCTTCCCGATGCGTCCATAGGGTTAGGAAATCTATAGGGAGTAGGAATCTAACGGTTACGCGGGGCGTTTCATTGTCATCGGCGGGAAAAAGACCGCCTTTGACCGTCGGGCCAAGGGGGAATAAACTTGGCGGTTGACTCCCTAGCCAAAGCTCACGCCTTTAGCTTAGACGCCGAATCCTAGCACGCGGGAGCGGTAGGATGAGACGTTGGGAGATATCGTTGCGGACTTAGTGCTCCCGGGATCGATCAGTGTTTATGGACACGGGAGTGCCCACTGATCGAATCCGGGAAGTCCGGTGTATCATCCTGGGCACCGACCGGAATATCGGGCCCATGGGACGCCGGTACCACTTTCAGAGGCAACGTCTCACCATTAGACCCTAATCCTGATCGCTATCCATACCCGTAGGCCGTAGCGGCGAGAGTCTCTCGTCGGGTCGGAAACCAAAGTCCCGGGTTTACTTTCTTTTTGTTCATACGCTTTCATTTCCTTTCGTGACAACTAACCACCGATTCGGGCTAGCTCGCCCCTCGGGGTGATTTAGGTCCTATCTGACCCAAGCATAACCTCGCCTCCCTGAGTTCGATATTCCCGCACCCTACACTAACCGTGAAACTTGCGGTAGACGACACCGCGCCGCCGCGACGCAAGCGGGGCGCCGGTCAAGTTTATGGCGCCGTTGCCGGGGAGGCAACGTGCTTGATATTTTAGGATCTTGAAAACCCTCGTGTCTAGCTCATATCCCTACCTCGCGATAATTTTCGCATTCTCCTTTTTTCTTTTTCCTATTTGTTTTTCTTATTTTTATTTCTTATTTTATCTGTTTCTTTCCCACTTGTCGCTTCACGGGTGTTTGTTGTTTTTCATGCGCAGGAGTTCAAGGAGTCTTGACGACTTGATTCCCCTCGATCCAGAGATTAACGCCACCCTTAGGCGCTTGGCCGCCGAGAAGCGGAGAAGGGAAGATCCCGAATCCATGGAGGAGAACACCCCACCTCAGAAGTCTCTGCTGGAATACTCGATGCCATCTATCGAGTCCACTTCCGCCATCCGTCCTCCAGCTATCACGGCCCAGAGCTTTGAGCTGAACCCGTCATTGGTGACATGGATCCAGCAGGATCAGTTTGCGGGTGCACCCATGGAGAGCCCGATCGAGCATCTAGACTCCTTCTTGGAGAAGTGTGACACCTTCCGGATCAATGGTGTCACGACAGAGGCTATCCGTCTGAAGCTGTTCCCCTTCTCCTTGCGAGACAAAGCCAAGCAATGGTTAAGGGGGAAGGACCCCAACACTTTCAACACCTGGGAGAAGCTCTCCAACGCTTTTCTTACAAAGTTCTTTCCTCCGGGGAAGACCATGAAGTTGAGGAGTGAGATCTCCTCCTTCTCCCAGGCCAGCCACGAGTCCTTGCATGAAGCTTGGACGAGATATAAAGAGATGCAAAGGAGATGCCCTCACCATGAGCTTCCGAAGTGGCAGATTATTAATCTGTTCTACAATGGGTTGAGGGATGACCTTAAATCTTCTATGGACGCCGCGGCTGGGGGTTCCTTCATGTCTCGAAGCGAGGAAGATGCCGGGAATATTCTGGAAAATATGGCATCCAACAATGAGCGGTGGTGTGACGAGAGAGCCACACCAAGAACTGGGGGTATACACAAAGTCGAGGACGTCGACAAACTTTCAAGCAAGTTCGACTTGCTTTCGACCCAGATCTCCGCACTGATGGTAGGAGCCGGTGGGGCCGATACACAGCAGGTTTCAGCAGTAGAGTCCGGATTCTTCGGAGAATTCGACGGTGGTGACATCTCACCACCGTTGGATCAGGCGAGCGCACTTTTTTACAATCCCACGGGAAATGCGCCGTACCCACCAAGAACCAATTCCAACCCGGCCTACTCTCCAAACAACCGGAACCACCCGAACTTCAGTTACCGTCCACCATTTCAGCCCTCGCCGCCTCAGCAGCCGCAGCAACAAGCATATCAGCCGGCTAGGCCACAGCAGAGTCAGTTTCAGCAACAACCATCTCAGCAACAATCCTACGTCCCCAGGAATCAGCAGCCGTTCCAGCAGCAGCAGCAGTATGGCCAACAGAGGGCCGTCTCTCCGGTTGAGTCTCTCTTGACTCAATATATTACCAACCAGGAGAGGATCAACCAGAAGCTAGAAATGGGTCAGCGGACCCTCACAGACCAAGTAACCCAGCTGGGGTTACAAGTGGCGAACCTTGCAAGGTCACAAAACCAATTACCGCCACAACCGGAGGTGAACCCGAGGGGAGCACCCCAGACATTGGCACTCGTGCACGAGCACGCGAATGTGTCCGCTATCGTTCTGAGAAGCGGGACACAAATTCCTACTAGAGTGCCCCTTAGCAACCCGGAAGCACCATTGGTCGTTGAGAGACCGACTGAAAAATTAAATGACACCGGTGCTTCGTCATCAAATCCCATGACTCCGGAGGGAATGTCTGAAGAAGAGAAGAAGAAGGAGGAAGAGAGCCCAAGAGTATATAAACCCGTTGTGCCATTTCCACAACGGTTGGCTCAGGCGAAAATTGATGAGAAATATGGGAAGTTCTTCGCCATGGTCAAGGACCTAAGCCTGCAGATCCCCTTCTTGGAGGCAATCGAGACAATCCCCTCCTATGCAAAATTCTTGAAAGATTTGGTGACCAAAGGGTCAAGAAAAGAGAAAGTGGTGCTGACGGCGGAATGTAGCGCTCTTATCCAGAGGGATAACCCGCCAAAGCTCAAGGACCCGGGGAGCTTCTCTATCCCTTGCACGATCAGGGATGTGAAGATTAATCGTGCACTCGTCGATCTAGGAGCGAGTGTTAGCTTGATGCCCTTGTCGATGTACAGAAGGATAGGAATGGGTGATTTGGAGCCCACCGGGATGACCCTACAACTAGCTGACCGGTCGGTCAAATATCAGGTGGGAATTGTTGATGATCTCCCCGTGAATGTGAGAGGGGTGTATGTGCCTGTGGACTTTGTAGTCATGGACATGCCCGAAGACGCACACACCCCCATTATCCTGGGACGGCCTTTCATGGCCACTGCTGGCGTTCTTATAGATGTGAAGAACGGAAAACTCTCCTTGAACGTCAGCGGAGAGAAAGTTGAGTTTGACCTGGGACTATCCATGAAGCACCCCGACCCTCCTGATGACCTCCGGTGTAATTTGCTTGAGATAGAAGAAGAAAAAGCTGTAGAGGAGAACTCCTGGGAGATTCTCCTGAGAAAACCCCCCCGATGAATTAGGGAATTCTGAAGATGAAGAAGGCCTCGAAGACAAAGAAGCTGCTGGAAAACCAAGTGCAGCGAGAACGACCCCTCCCGGGTTCCCCAAGTTTCCTCCTGTGAGGAGAACGGGGAAAGAGCTCACGGACCTCACTAAAGACGAGGTCCGGATCCTGAAAAAGATGGCGGGAAGCGCCAACACCAAGGAAAAGCCCCCGGACCCCAAGAACAAAGGGGGGGTAGTCGAGCAAGTATTTTTCCAGCCGCTGACTACCCCGAGCGCCTTCAGCTCCAACAAGGAAGAGATGCCTAAGTTAGGGCATCACCCGTATCAGCCACCATGAGCATCTCTTGCGGGCGTCGAGCCAACGACGTTAAACGAGTGCGCTTCATGGGAGGCAACCCATGTTCTAAACTTTTTCTCAAATTTTTAGCGTTACTTTTTACTTTATTTTCTCTATTTTTATAAATAAAATCAGCCGCGAGGACATCCGTTCGGGGACTTAATCAAATCTCTTGGTTTTTGCAGGAAACAAGCCTCAACCGATCGGGTGACATCTCACCCGATCGGTTGGGACGTATCAGATACATGCCGAGATCTGTCCCCATATGACCCGATCGGTTGAGTAATGAAGAGACCGGGTGGCAGACCGGGTGAGCTGGGGAGAACTCTCGGAAAATTTTGGGGAATATCAACCGATCGGTAGAGTTTGAGCGCGATCGGTTGACCTGACCAGGTAAGAAGCCCTAAGTTCTCGGGAAATTTAGTGGAGCGGCCAACCGATCGGTTGACAAGTCAACCGATCGGTTCGCCTGTAGCATTTCTTCGGCAAAATTTTCGACCTAACCGTCAACCGACCGGGTGACAAGTCACCCGATCGGTTCGACTTAAAACCCTATAAATACCCCCCGACACCCGCTCGTTTCCGCCCTCGCCCGATCGCAAATCTCGTCGTCGATTCGCCTTCCCCTCTTCGCCAACAACCGATCTTCACTCCCCCACGCCCTCTACTCCCCCATTACTCCCACTCTCCACCTCCTTCATCAACCCCTCCATCATCTACACCATCTCTCTCCTCCCATTCCGGATTTTTGACCTAATTTTCCCCAATCCACCTCCATTTCGAAAATTTTTGCCGAAGGAGTTCGCCGCGGCTCCACGATACTCTCGCTGAACAGTGTGGGGCACCAACGAGCAAGCTCCACCACTCCGCTTGGGTAAACTCGCTCCTATTCTTATTTTATATATTTGCCCTGTTTATTGTGCTTGCTTGTTGGCTTGTGTTAGTGTGCATCCACGATTTTTGCACTAATTCTTGCTCATACACACACACATGGCTAAAGATAAGGATAAGGGAAAAGGAATCATGAGGGAAGAGGAGCCGTCTCGAAAGAGACGAAAACAAACGCGCCCTCCTTCCCGTACACGAGCACTTACACTTGGCCCTCCTCCACCTATTATCCCCCCTGTGGACCCAATGTTGGGCCCGCATGGGTATATCTTCCGGAACCAGGAGCACAAAGACTTTTACCGCAGGCTTGATGCTCGAGGGCATCTATCTACTAAATTCCCGCATGCACAAACACTTCTCGATCTCGGTGTCTTCACCGAGATCGAATATCTTTTCGGCAACTTAGGATGGTTAGCCTTCCTTAATGCATCTGCCACTTCCTACCCGGCACTCACACTCGAATTCCTCTCCACACTTGTTTTAGAGTCCGGGTCGATCGTTAGATTCCGGGTGCGTAACCGTAGTGTCACCACAACCCTGAACACGATTAATGATATATTTGGTTTCCCCAATCTCGGGGATGATTCTATCAGACACCATGGGTACACGCCCGAATTTAGCGTCGATCAATTCTGGTTCCGCCTCACATTGATCGGTGACTACCCCCGAGGTCGGGCCAAGGCCTCCTCCATCATTCATCCCGTGTTTCGTCTAGCCCACAGGATCATCTCTTCCACATTCTTTCCTAGGGACGAGTCAGGCACTGTGACTATTCCCGATCTTTTTATCCTTTGGGCCATGACTTTTCCTTATGTCCGGGATGATGATGGAGTTAGCTTCAGGGCCCCTACCGTCCCCATTCATGGCGGCGATTGGCTTGTTCACAAGCTACTCGAGATTAGCCGGGCCGGTAAGGGAAAGTTTTGTTGCGGGGGCATCATCACTATCATATGCTCTTACCCCCAATTCAATATCCCCCTCCCCAACAATCTTCCTGTTACTGCAGGACCATCACGTCTTGATATTGATGTCCTGCGGCACATTCACATGATTAGACCCTACTCAGCTGGCCGCTACATCTTCAACTATGGCCACCCCCCAGCCCCTTACACCATTCTGCCCAACCCCGCTCGCATGACCATTGCTCTCGTGGGAGATTGGACTTTCCCTCCTGATCCCGACTTCTTTGCGGGGTTGAATCTTCCTTTTCTCCCCGCAGGCGCACGCAGATCACCGTCCCCTGCCGCCCACTTAGGCGAGCAGGATATCCCTGCGTCTGCGGGAGATTTAGGGGCTGGCCCGAGTCGTCCCGTTTCTGCTCCGGGACCGATCACGTCTGAGCACCTCCTTGCGGCCATTTCTGGCCTTGTCTCTTGTGCTGGCATGACCACTGCCGCCAGCACCTCTTCGACCTTACCTGGCGGCACCACCTCTGCCTCGCGTCAGTCTACGTCTTTTGGTCGCCGTCAGGTATCTGCCCGTCTAGGGCTTGAGAGGGAGGTCGCTGCCCTTCGTGAGCTCGCCATGTCCTCTGCTTCCTCGGACCCATCGCCATCCTCCTTTCTTACTCACCTGCGTTTCCTCGCACTGGAGAGGAACGTGGCGGCCATTCTCCGCCTTCTTACCCATATCCACGGACCACCTCCACCTTCACCACCCCCACCTTCACCACCCAGGCGATCTTCTCCTCCACCCACCCACACTTCTCCACATTCCTCCCCTCCCCCTTCACATCCCATCCCAGCATCCACTTCACCCCTCCCGACCACTTCCACCGCACCCACGCTACCTCACTTCTCCTCCGTCACTCCATACGTGCGCCGGAGGAAATTGCCGGTGCGCTTCAGATCCCTCCCACCACCTCCCACTACCGTCACCACCGCACCTACTTCCTCCACTCCTATTCCTCTCACCACCGCCTTGATCGCCTTCCTACCACCACCACCCATCACCACCCATCACCACCGACACTCGTCCCATTGTTCACACCACCACTGCCCCTACTACTTCGCCTCTTCCCCCACTTCTCAGCACACCCCCAGCCTCCCCTGACCACCCATCCACACCCTCTTCCGAGGAGGACGAGGACTCAGCTCCTCCTGCTTTCTAGATTCACCTCTTTTGTTTTTGACTCCCCCTTGCACATATCTGGATTTCATTGATCATATCATTTCGCTAGCACTTTCTGGTCTAGCTTGGGGGACGTCTGTTTCGATGTGCTGTCGTGTTTTGTTTGTTTTTCTCATTTTTGTGTGTGTGTTTGTTTTTCACTTTTTGAGTGTCGTGTCGTGTGATTTTATTTTATTTTTATTTTCGTATTGTTTGATTTTGATCTTGTTTTTTATTTCTTTTTCAGTTTTATCTATGTGTTTTTCTCGTTTTCATTTCTTTTCGTGTCTGTGCGTATCCCCCCCCCCCATTTTCATTGCCCTCCCGTACTCACTCTTATTGCATTGAGGGCAATGCAAGTTTCAGCTTGGGGGAGTCGCACTTCGTGCGTCATTTGTGTTGTTTTTCTACGTTATTTGAGTCGTTTTCCATCGTGTTTTTCTTTTTTCTTTTTCCTTCTTTCTTTAGCTCTTTCTCCTAGAAATGAATCCTATGATGAATCGCCACAAAGTCACACACACCTAGCATTGCATCGATAATCACACTCACTAACCCTAGGATTTCGAGTCCTCTTGCATTTCACGCATCGTGGGTCCACTTAGCTTTTTGTGAGTCGTGTGTCGTGACTAGCATTTGGTGCGCTTCTGCTTTGTGATTTTACTTTATATACCTGTCCAGGAATGACCCCTAGATTATCATGCTTCGATATTGAATACGCGGTATTTGCTTCTAATGTCTGCTTCTATATGCATGCTATTTATATCGTATACTTCAATTCGCATGCGTCGGGATTCCACAACTAAGGACTAGGATACCCCATTTAGCCTAAGCTCTATTTAGCAACAATAGTCTCCTTTGCCTGAGTGTTTAGATTTCGACTTCTTTTTTGTTTTACTTGGTGCAAATCCCCTCGTCGTGTACCGTTCTCCCACTTGGGAGAGTACACATGTGTATAGCCATTATCCCAAAAATCCAAAAAAAAAGAGAAAAGAAAAGAAAACGATTGTATAGCAAAACAGCCAAAAAAATATGCAAATACCCAAAACCCAAAAAAAATTCCCGTGTGAATATTTTCATACTTGCCAAGAATAAAGGGAAGGCGAGAATTTGCACCGAGTGTTCTTCTCCACATCATCTCAACCCCCGTCGTTATCGAGAACACTTGGCTTGGGAACCTTTTAGCTAGTATCTAGGCTATAGTGGCGTGATTTCCTTAACCCTAGTTGTGGAGTCCCCGATGCATGATACGCTTCTATTCTCTCTATTCTCATGCATGCTTGAACTTATATTCGCCGCTTAATTCAATTCGATTCGATATTTGGGTCATATCTTGGATTTGTGTATATCGAGCCTCATTGCACATCGTAGAAAGCTTCACCATTTGCTAGCACACGGCCACGCTCACTCGCGCTTCACTGCATGGACCCACGACACTTATTTGGACTCGCTTTCCTAGGTTTAGTGGTGTGATTTGGCGTTCGCTTGCTAGGTGTGTCGTTTTTGATTTTGATGGCTCTGATGGACGATCTAGGGCTTAGAGTTTTCTTTTTCCTTCTTCCTCTCTATTTTTCCCTTCCGAGCTCCTACTCTCACTCGTCTTCCTCGAGGACGAGGAAGAGTTCAGCTTGGGGGATTTTGACGTGCGTCTATATTTCATATATTCACGCACGTTTTCTTTTGTGTTTCTCCGTGTTTTCCGCCGTCTCTTATTCGTTTTCGTATGTTT
Source organism: Scilla litardierei (assembly GCA_030789695.1). Classification (NCBI taxonomy): domain Eukaryota; kingdom Viridiplantae; phylum Streptophyta; class Magnoliopsida; order Asparagales; family Asparagaceae; genus Scilla; species Scilla litardierei. The sequence continues at coordinate 34,042,042 of CM061136.1, forward strand.
TCCCGTTTTCTTTCACTTTTCTTTGTTTGTCCATGTTTGCAAGAATTCGACCACGTAGGGGACCTTTTACGATGATATCCCAAGTCCCCGGAGCAACGGGAGAAGTCACGCGTGATCCAGGGGGTCAAACGGCGAAGTATTCATCTTTCAGCCCCTCACCCGGTCGGTTGGTCATCTCCAACCGATCGGGTGATGCACGCGTGCACCAACCGGTCGCTACCGCAGCTCACAAAGAAGTCACCCGACCGGTTCACAGACCGGTTCTGCGGGCGGCTGTTATCTGTCTTTTCGAGCAGAATTCCAACCGATCGGGTGACTCTCACCCGATCGGTTCATCTGTAGCTGAGAAAAAGAGCTGAAGACACGGGGCGTCGAACCGACCGGTTCACCCGACTGCTCCAAGATCCAACCGGTCGCTCAAGAACTCACCCGATCGGTTCGTGAGATCGGGTGAAAACTCGCCGTTTTCTGTAATTTATCTGTAACGGATCAACCGATCGGTTGACTTGTCACCCGATCGGTTGATCCGAAAATCTATATATAGGACCCCTAGGGTTCCAGAAACGAGAGAGTTGTATTTTTTTACTGTTTTATTTCCTTGTGACGGCTGTAATTGTTACTCTTAAGTAAGTTTTCAGATCTTTCTAATTTTTTAGTATTGTCTTTATTACTCCTTTACTTCCGCATTGCAATTGTCTGATTATGATTCTAACGGTTAAATTTCATTTAGATTGCTTTTTCATGAATTTTTGCGAGTAGTTCCCAAATCTGGGATTTTGGTGGAAGCCCCTTCGGGGGCTCTTCCCGATGCGTCCATAGGGTTAGGAAATCGATAGGGAGTATGAATCTAACGGTTACGCGGGGCGTTTCATTGTCATCGGCGGGAAAAAGACCGCCTTTGACCGTCGGGCCAAGGGGGAATAAACTTGGCGGTTGACTCCCTAGCCAAAGCTCACGCCTTTAGCGTAGACGCCGAATCCTAGCACGCGGGAGCGGCAGGATGAGACGTTGGGAGATATCGTTGCGGACTTAGTGCTCCCGGGATCGATCAGTGTTTATGGACACGGGAGTGCCCACTGATCGAATCCGGGAAGTCCGGTGTATCATCCTGGGCACCGACCGGAATATCGGGCCCATGGGACGCCGGTACCACTTTCAGAGGCAACGTCTCACCATTAGACCCTAATCCCGATCGCTATCCATACCCGTAGGCCGTAGCGGCGAGAGTCTCTCGTCGGGTCGGAAACCAAAGTCCCGGGTTTACTTTCTTTTTGTTCATACGCTTTCATTTCCTTTTGTGACAACCAACCACCGATTCGGGCTAGCTCGCCCCTCGGGGTGATTTAGGTCCTATCTGACCCAAGCATAACCTCGCCTCCCTGAGTTCGATATTCTCGCACCCTACACTAACCGTGAAACTTGCGGTAGACGACACCGCGCCGCCACGACGCAAGCGGGGCGCCGGTCATGTATGAGGGTCTACGGACCTCAGATGTCGCGTGCATGAAAGCATGTACAAAGGGAACCTTTTCATGTGTGAAAAGGACCACTCGATAAGTGGAAAAAGTCACATTATAAGTGCATAAAGGCACTTGATAAGTGCATGAAGAAGAGGATAAACAAGGGTATTAATATAAGCTAATAAGCTTATATGTAGTTATTTCCTACAATAACTACCCCTAAAGCCTATAAATAGGACCCAAGGGTAAGGCATTTTAGGCTAATCCTTCATGCCATAAGTTTGCATAAGGCAACCATCTTTCCTCTTCTCCCTTCCATTAAAGTTCTTCATCCAAGTAGAGATTTAGACGGTGAAACGCTGCTTCGATCCTCTGTGACGAAGTACCGACCGTTGTGGCGAATCCGAGGGCAAAGTTCAGAGACTACAGCGCAGTGTACGCTAACGTAAGTTTCTCCTCTCATTCGATCCTACATCTTCCTCGTGACGGGATCCTACACGTGCTCGCAAGGCCAGCGGGCGTGCCCGCCTCCTTTGCACCCGACGCGCCCGCCTCCCTTGCAGGTGGGGCGCCCGCAATCAAGAGCTGGCGCCCCAGCCAGTTCAGCAGGCCACACCTGCTGGGCCAAGCGGGTGCGCCCGCCAGCTGGGCCGCAGCGGGTGCCAGGCCTACTAAGCAGGCCTGCGCTGCTAGGCGCAGCAGGTCGTGCCCGCTTGACTCAGCGGGCGCACCCGCCTGCTTAGCGGGCGGGCTCCGCTGGTCGCAGCGGGTCGCGCCTGCTTGACTCAGCAGGAGTACCCGCCCACTTATCGGGCGGGCTTCGTTTGCCTTGTGGGTTGGGCCCTCTTGCCCCAAAGTGGGTCTGACCCACTTTGCCCTTTTCCACTGTTTTTCACTTTCTAGGCTCGTTTGAGCTCTGATTCCAACTCGGTGTCTTCCTGTGGATTCCTCAGGAAGTCCTCTTTAATCCTAAAGCGCTAAACTCCTTTAGCTTTATTTTCACAAACCGTTTGTGAGCTTAATTATTCCATTGCATCAAATACATTCCTTTTATCGTTCTTCCTATTACTAAGATGTGAATACAACTCGGTGTAAGACCCTACAGCCTGACCCTACTACAGGTTGGGACTCAAAATCCCTAGACGACAGTAACCACGAGCAGCAGGTGTCGTCCCTATTTCAGCATCATACTTACGTGATTGACACATCGACAAAAGTGTCGTCAGGATCACTTTGACTGTGTCAGCTATGAATACCGCAGTTTTACTCCCTTCGTCATAACTATGTCGCTGAACGGCCTAGGGTATGGTTAACCATCAACCCGGCTAGCCAGCATTGGTCAGTATACATCGGTCTTTTTTATATACACGATGTACATCCTACAACGTACCCCGGTCGAGGATTAACACAAAGATCGTTCTGAGCCTGTGACACTAACTCCCCTTTAACGGAAGAGACGAATCACATCTTAGTCGTTTACGTACCGTGTATGCTTCAGGTGTCATCCAATCTATGACATTTTGGCAGGCCTAGCCTTGAAGTTAGGTCATAGATTAAAGTGGCATGATTCACGAACAGGTTCGTACAAACGACTTCAGGTCTTAAGGACCAGCTTGCCTATCATCAGTCTAGAGTTATTATTGACAGTTTAGTTAAAGATTAACAATTTAATAACTCTAAGTTGGTCGTTCAGTGAACTCATTCTCCAATGAGCACATGTGTCTTGTTCCCGACTTTGATAGGCCGAATAACTATGAGATCATCATTACCCTTAAGGTAAGACAAAGACACAGTGGTTTATCCGATGTGCCGATATCCTATTCTCGACACATCTATGACCACGAACCATTTAAGACTGAAGTTCTTATCGGTCAATTACTTTCCGTACTCTAGAACTTCATCTAGATACGTAATGACCTCACTTTAAGTCTAAAGAAATTATCTAAGTATATAATACATGGAATTTATACTAGGACAATTTGTACTGTATCATCATTAGAACCAGATGTTTAACTCAAGATAAATGCCTCAAGGGCATGCATCTTCCTACATCTTCCACTTGCACTTAGGCTATTTATCCTGGTATCTCATACCGCTACAGTATATCAGTCATACTGGACATCATATGTCAAACCTAAAAGTGGATCTACTAACGCCTATTTTAATGGAGTCTTATTTATACATCACTTGATCACACCAGGTTGATTCTCTGAAATTGTTTTGGATCTCATCCAACAATTTTCCTTCTTATATAGTTAACGATTAGCTTATACAATTTGATGTAGTCTTTATCATTTCTAAAAGTCAGTCGTGGCATCTTTCAGTTATTCCCGTGTCAATTATGTCAAGTACATAAATGACACCCAAGTTCTATATCTTTGACATAATCAAAAACTTTTGATTTGATGTCACATATAGAGTTTAATAACTGGGACTTCTTACTTAGTCCAAAAAACTAGAACTAAGTTTATATGCCGGCTCCCACTGACTTTGAGAACCATCTGGTTAATTACTTTGACTTAAAAGTCTAAATCTCATTTAGAAAATATTAAGTCTAACCAGTTTATTAGTGCTTAATAGGAATGCACCGTGTCAGGTTGGTTTGACGAATGACACATACCAAGATCCGCTTATAGGAATCTTGATGCTAACTAACTCAGTCAAAATTTTGTGCATTGTTCTTTCCTCTAACTGCATTAATCTTATAATTTGAAGTATTAATTGCAGTTCAATAAGAATTATTCTTATTGGCCGTTGTAGTTAGATCACATCTATTATACGTTACTGGAACCTACATATTACTTTGATTAGCAATATATATATATAAGTATATAATACATGGAATTTATACTAGGAAAATTTGTATCGTATCATCATTAGAACAAGATGTTTAACTCAGGATAAATGCCTCAAGGGCATACATCTTCCTATACCCGCACCCAAGGAGCGTGAGAATTCTCGATGCCCTACTCTATGATGACTCTCATTTAATGCACCGTCTCGATTGATGCACCCTTCAAATCCACATGTATCATATCCCTCAGACCAAACCGCCATACGCCGAACGGCTCGAGCGATGGGGAAATTGATACAACTCCCCCGAGTGGGCTGAAGAAAGGCAAACCGATCGCTAGATCCAGAACTAACTAGGCTCTAGCCCAAAGGGGACCCTGGAGCGGGTCGGGATGCAGCGCCCCAAGACCGCCATTCGAACAGACGGTTGACCCCGCTTGAAGGAGGAAACCGCTCTCCGGATTGCGCCTGCCTTGATCACCATTGAAGGGATCATCAAAGCGGACGGGCACGGAGGGAGGAGTAATAAATGTTGAGTATTGGTGTTTTATACCAATCTTATTTTGATGATGATCACAACATTATGTTGTTGCTAATGAATCTCATGTTTTAGTCTCTCAGTTTATTTCAAGGATATCTTTGTTGGAGACTAATCACTTGGTGTAAGGATGGACATCATGTGAAGAAGGGCCAAAGTTTGGACTCAAGGAGTGCCAAAGCTTGGAGATGATGGAGAGCTTTCTAGGCATCAAGATTGTAGACTTAGACTCTTTTGAAAGCATTGTAATCCATGTAATTTACTTTATTGCTTTCTCTCTCTTTTTGCATCTAGGATCGATGTAATGCCTTGCTAGATGGTTTACTCATTCATGCTCATGCATTTAACCATCTTAGTGAACCTTAGGATTATCATAGAATCCAACCCAATAGGTTCACTTCTTCTGTCAGTCGCCTGTTGAGGGAAACACAGTCGACTGGGTGATTTCCAGTCGCCTGTAGATCCTTCTACAGTCGCCTGATATGCACTGCTCAAGTCAACATTTCTATTGACTCACACTTGAGCTTTACGCACAGTCGCCTGTCAATCAGTTCCCAGTCGCCTGTACATTTACAGTCGCCTGAGATTTGGTCAACAGTCACCTGTCTAGCGTAAGTGCAATCTCTGCATCTCTCTGTCTTCTCTCCATACTTTACAATAGTCGACTGATGAAGAATATACAGTCGCCTGACGATTCGACAATCGACTGTAGTATTAACATCAGTCGCATGTGCGAAGAATTGGAGAAAGAGTGCAGCTCTCTGTTTCGATCCATCCCCTGCAGCAGTCGTCTGCTGAAGGATTAACAGGCGCCTGTCCTGTTTGTCAGTCGACTGTATTGTCTTCTTAAGTCGACTGTCCTAGCTCAGATTATAGCCGTTGGATATTTTCTAGCCGTTGATCAGTCGACTGTCTTATGATCATCAGTCGACTGTTCCTGTCGTTTTCACCCAGTTTCTAGCCATTGCAGATTTGATTTTCTGGCTGTTTCTTTGGGTTTTGGGCTTGATATAGGATTCCTATATATATGAGTGTGCTGCCATTCTTGAGAACTCTTGACAACATTTGATAAACTCTTGATTCTATAGAAAATCTCAAGAGATCAATAAGCTACTCTCAAGCTCCCTCATTTCCCTCTATTTGAGCATTCATCTTTCTTCATGCATTGAAGTCCAGCTCAAGGGAAATCATCCAAGTGCTCTCAACCATATTTCAACACTTGGAGATCCTCTTCCATGCCTTGCATTCATTCATGAGTAAGCATCTCAAGGCATAGGTAAGAGTATTTACTTTACAAGGTGTAAATTGTTCTCCTTTTCTCTTTGTGGGATTAGGATACTCTCCTAGTGGGAGTTTCTCTCTTTGTGGGAGGTTGTCTCTTTGTGGTTAGGAAATTCTCTTTGTGGGAATTAACTCTCTTTGTGGGAGTTTAGTGTCCTAGTGTAGGACTAACCCTAATTCTCTGAGTGGGAGTTAGTGATTCTCTGTGTGGGAATCTTGATCCTTGTGTAGGATTGGTTGGGTCCTTGTGTAAGGCATAAATCCTCTTTGTGGGGTATCTCTTTGTGGGATTTGTATTCACTTCTCTGTGTGGGAATATAGTGAATATTGGTGTGGCTGGATGTACCTAAGTTTGGGGAACCAGTGTAAAACTTTGTGTTTGCGTTTGGATTGATTGTGCCATTTAATTCCTCTTGCATTTATAATTCCGCATTTGCAAGTTTAATTTTATTTGGACAATTTTATTGCCATTACATTATTCACCCCCCCCCCCCCCTCTAGTGTGTGTTGTTTATATTTGGCATAGGTAAGAGTATTTACTTTACAAGGTGTAAATTGTTCTCCTTTTCTCTTTGTGGGATTAGGATACTCTCCTTGTGGAAGTTTCTCTCTTTGTGGGAGGTTGTCTCTTTGTGGGACTTAGGAAATTCTCTTTGTGGGAATTAACTCTCTTTGTGGGAGTTTAGTGTCATAGTGTAGGACTAACCCTAATTCTCTGAGTGGGAGTTAGTGATTCTCTGTGTGGGAATCTTGATCCTTGTGTAGGATTGGTTGGGTCCTTGTGTAGGGCATAAATCCTCTTTGTGGGGTATCTCTTTGTGGGATTTGTATTCACTTCTCTGTGTGGGAATATAGTGAATATTGGTGTGGCTGGATGCACCCAAGTTTGGGGAACCAGAGTAAAACTTTGTGTTTGCGTTTGGATTGATTGTGCCATTTAATTCCTCTTGCATTTATAATTCCGCATTTGCAAGTTTAATTTTATTTGGACAATTTTATTGCCATTACACTATTCACACCCCCCCCCCCCTCTAGTGTGTGTTGTTAGTATTGCAAGGGTTAGACGATCCCTACAATAAACGCCAAAAAGGCGTTGACATGCGGGACTCCCTTAAGAGACCCGAAGAACAGAACGCAACGGACCGAATCCTGGATATACTTGAGACCCAGGTATACCATCTCCACGCACCTTTCTTCCACCTTACATTTCTCCTCCGTAGCTTGGCCTGAGAACTCGCGCTTGGTCTCTCCGTGAACCAAGCTCGATTCCACCTAAGCACTTCTCAGTCAAGATCCGATTTAGGCATCAGAGGGGACTTGGTTGGAATCAAGGTCCGACCCCCTGACGTGTTCTTCATTTTACAGATCCGGAGAGACGTCACCTCGCTGAAGCTTCCCTCCGGCATACCATCGCTTGGATCCGAACGCCCTCATGCCAGAGCCCATTCGACCGACTGATTCCGGAGGTCATCAACACGTCGAAGCTACCGTTCGGTGCACTGTCGCTCGGACCCGCGCCTTCCCGCTCAAGCAAACGCTCGGCCGACCGACCCCGAAGGCCGTCACTGTCTCTCAAATACAGTGATGACACCCGGACCTCCTACTAATATCCAGCGGTGAGAAAACACCACGGAACAGTATCTTTTGCCCACTTGATTATAATCTAAAATTTGTATTTGAATCGAAAAAGCAAGCCATGTGACAAACGATGGATAAAGCAAACACTTCCCTTCTTGGGGACGTCTTTGAACCTTGAGCTGTTTCCGTGTTTTATCCTCCGAACTTCGGCTCGTGATTCTATATTCTAATCATTGTTTATCCTATGGGACGCCGTTTGTAGCGCAAGGCGCACAACTCCGACGAGGCATGCGACTAAATTTGCCGCCATTAGAAGTTTTCTTGCACAAAATATGCCGTAATTTAGGAGGCACGTTTAAGCACGTATGCATGCATGTGCGCGAGGTGCGTCGGTATCTCCCAAAATTTAGCTCTCAACGTGCACTGTGAAGCATGCTTGCAGATATATTTAAACGAGGCCGATAGCACGAACCAGCACAAACCTCAGGCATCACATTAAGGTGAGATGTCTAATCTCACTTCCACTTCAGTTCTCTCTCTTTCGGTTATCGCCTTGATGCTATCGTCTTCGGCCCTACTCGTGGCATCCGAGTGCAGGGAGTCGGACAAGGCTGCGCTGCTCAAGATCAAGAGCTCCTTCGGATACTCAGCCAGCATGGCCACCTGGAACAACTCCACCGACTGTTGCTTCTTCTGGGACGGTGTCGATTGCGATCTGTTCAACGGAGTAGTCATATATCTCTGGATCACCAACTCCAACACCTCCGGCCCGCTCCCCCCGTCCATAGGCGAGCTTCCGGACCTACAGCGCCTCATCATGTGGAACCATCCCAACCTCACCGGACCTATACCCACGTCCCTCACAAAGTTGCTCAAACTTGAAAGACTATCCATCACCGGAACCTCCATCTCCGGCCGCATCCCCCGTTTCCTCTGCAACATGAGCAGCCTCAACTCTCTTGATCTTTCGGAAAACAACCTGTCGGGGCCGATCCCTGACTGCTTTGCTGGCAACGTCCACATCATCAAGCTGAGCCATAACCAGCTCTCAGGACGCATCCCGGCCTCCCTTTTCAAGGGCTACACAGGCAACGACACGGAGCTCAATCTCAGCGGCAACCGGCTTAGTGGCGAGATCCCACGGTCGTTCGGGACGCTAAATTTTTACAACCTCGACCTGTCCTATAACAGGTTTAGCGGCGATGCATCGCCCGTATTTGGTGCCTCGAAGTTCTCTGGGAACATTCACCTCAACAATAACAAGTTCGACTTCGATTTGTCGCCGTTGACGTACCCCTTGTATCTGTTCTGGCTAGATATTAGCCACAACAGGATAAGGGGAAGCATCAACGAGCAGATCACGGAGCGTCAATGGTTTGGGGTCTTGGACATGAGCTACAACAGGCTCTGCGGGCCGATACCAACGGGTCTTGGGAAGCATTATGATCCATCGACATTCCTCCATAACAAATGTCTTTGTGGAACTCCACTTCCCCCGTGTGTTGCTTGATCATTGGAACCTTATCAACTGCTCACGCTTATTATGGCAGCAATAATAATAATAATAATAATAATAATAATAATAATGATGATGATGATGATGGGAATCAAAACGGATGTCCACAGTATGATTGGTGTTGATTGGTAATAAAATGGAAGGCTTCTGATTCTCTTTTCTATTTGTTACCATGTATTCAGGGTTGCGCTTGAGATATATTGAAAATAAACATTGCGTTTGATTTAGCTCATAGTCTAATGGAAAGAACGAAAGGCAAGTGCCAAGCAAGCCACATATTTAGGCACTCGGAGTCCCTTCATGCATCTTTACCAACCTTTGAAATATTTAAATTTGGTAAATTGTGTCTAAGGTGTTGCATTAGCATTAAAAACAGGATGAAATGATCCTCCACACTTTACAGAAAAATTCAAAAACACACCTTGACTGAGACAATAGTTCCATGTCTCCAAATTGGTCCAAGCATTTCCAAAATCACCTAGGCATTGTTGTCATCATCATCATCTTAGGATTCATCCCAAAAAAATGTAGTGTTGGTTTCATGGAATCAATACAAAAATGTTGGATCATGATAATATCAGTACATGTTATTGTATTCTTATTTTCCACGTATTGCCACTACTACAAAATGGACCTTTAACAGCGCTTAAATAAGGTCTTTAATAGCGCTTTACAAGCGCTGTCTATCTCGCCGCTGCTAAAGGGGGGCTGGTTTTAATAGCGCTTTACAAGCGCTATTAAAGGGGGTCTTTAACAGCGCTTGTTTGTGCAAGCGCTGTTAAAGGCCCCCCTTTAACAGCGCTTGTTTGTGCAAGCGCTATTAAAGGGGGGCCTTTAACAGCGCTTGTTTGTGCAAGCGCTGTTAAATGGGTGCCTTTAACAGCGCTTGTTTGTCCAAGCGCTATTAAAGGGGGACCTTTAACAGCGCTTGTTTGTGCAAGCGCTGTTAAATGGGTGCCTTTAACAGCGCTTGTTTGTGCAAGCGCTATTAAAGGCCCCCCTTTAACAGCGCTTCTTTGTGCAAGCGCTGTTAAAGGGGGGCCTTCACTACTACAAAAGGGCCTAATAGAAATGGTTATAAGCGTTGCTAATTGAGTCAATTGCGACGGTTTAAACCGTTTCTAATGTAAAGTAACGTGTTGGACAGTTGCTAATAGACCGTTACCTTTAAGGCCGTTGCAATTAGCTAATTGCAACGGTTACAATGGTTTACAACCGTTGCAAAATTACACAACCGTTTCTATTAAAAAAATTCCTAATTATATAAAAAATGTTATAACAACGATAAACAACCGTTTCTAATACACATTGTCAAAGAATTTTAGAAACACGTATAACCGTTGCTAAAAGATGATTAGCAACGGTAAAAACCCGTTAGTATAAAGATGTTTAGCAATAGTTAAACCGTTGCTAAAAAGTATTTAAGCATAGAATATAACCATTGCTAAAGTTATTTAGCAATGGAATCTAACCGTTGCAAATAAACATATTAATAAAAAATTTAAATATTAAAATTTCATAAAACGATTTCAATGTTTTAAACTATTCGCTAATCGTTACAAAAAATACAAAGCAATTCTCATACAACAATCCAGTTGACATTAAAACTCAAGCTTCATTAAAACTCATTCAGTCATATCACAGACAAACAATCAGGTTAAACCCCACTCTGTGCACTACAATCTCTCTCTCAGACTATGTGACCAACAATTTCATCAAACTTCTCTCAAAAAAGAAAAATACATGACAATCAAATAAAAAATCATCAACAAAGCATGTTTTGAAGCATGTTTTGAAGAATGATAACATTGAACCACTCATCATCAACTTCTATCATCAGCGAATTAATGTCACTTGTCAAATGTTGTTTGTCACCGATGATTGCAGAGGCTTGTTTTGACTGCTCAACAGAATCAATAGATAATATCTTCTCAAGACTCTTATAAAGATCCATTTCATTTACCCTGATACCATAGAAATCTCGATATTCAAACTCCTGCACTTCGCTACAAGCCAACCTATTTGAGCATGTAATGTACAGGTGAACTCTTCTTGCTTTATGAGGTGGGGCACAACAGCATAGAGTTTCTCGATAATCAATAGATGATATCTTCTCAAATGTCCGCTGGAACTTCAATTTCACCAAACATACATGTCCAATCACACTTCTTGATGTCTTCTTTATTCTTCAAGAATGTGCCGGTGATTACAACATGTAATCAGTAGGTATAATCAAGGATATAAGGCTGCATCAATTTTTGTTGTATCATCAGTATAACAACCCAATGAGAGGAAGATCCATTGACACTTAGTAGCCAGATCCAAGAAAACACAAGCCCGAGATGTAAAAGTTCACATACCTTAGTCTCCATGCCTGTGAAAGCCCAACTTGGGGGGACGTCAACTATGCTGAAAAGCTGCTACTGGGAAATTGAAGGGCTCACTAAGTACGAGTCTTGCTCTTGATTGGACAAGCTTGAAACATCACCGTGTGTTAGTCTATGAATGTTTTGAAGATCTGACAGCATAAAAGGCCAAGTACAGTACCGTCATACCTTGGCAGCTTCCTTTCCACCTTTCAGAAGAAGACCACTTCCACTTCGAATTGCTAAAGATGCAATCTACAACCGTCATACCAAACAGAAAATGAATAATGAATTAGAATCATTATATGGAAACCAAAAGGAGTACAAGATCAAGGGCTTGACTATTATAATGACTCTCGTCAAACTGATGCCAAAACAATTTCAAGATATGGACATGCATATGGGTTTAGCATCTATAAGCAATGGAACAACAACGGGAACAAAGACTTTATCCGTCGGGTCACCGAGGAGATGACTGTCAGGGGTTTTGAAAAAACAATATGCACACTATGCACCTGTTTGTGGCTCCAATGACAGAAAGCTTATGAAAAATTACTTGCTCCCTTAGCGAATCCCAGGGAACCATGAATGGAAATTACAAAATCTAGATGAAGTTCTTGCATTGATCTTATATTATTTAGAATTATTACCAATGCCCTGCAATGATTTTGGTATGTGAACTTAAGATCCACAAAAAACCACAACACATCTTTTATTGCATGCATATTGCTGCGGTTTGAGGGTGCGTCATTGATATCCTCCAGACAGGTAGCTAGATGCATTACAAATAGCGCGATGACTTCTACGGTGGATCATATTGTAATTAAGCATCAAGTAATTGCATGCCAAATCACTTCCTTGCCCAAAATCCATGCTAGGGATCTAATGTGGATCCTACACATACACTATCATGCAACGGTGGCCTTCACCACAAATATTTCATTCTGCATCGAAACTTAGGCATTGAGTCAACTAGGTACCCAGGACAGCTCAAAAGAGATGTTTAATTCCAATATATATAAATTTTTGTTTGTTTGATGACATAGTGACATAATATTTCTACAGTACCTTCTCATGCGCTTCAAATCAGGAATAAGCGTGCTCTGGTCACATGATCCACCCTCTATTTCTATGGATTCATCGTCTGATTGTTCTGAACCGCTTGTGCACCCTGGCCCCTGGTTTTCCACACCTTTCGGCTTAAGAGATGAAGTCGGACTGTCAGCTGTCACATTGTCAGAGCACTGAAATTAGGCCATATACTGTTCTTTAATTGCAATGCAATTAAAGAGTGAGGGATTCATAATATGCATGATATACACTAAACATGTAAAGTGCAAATAATTCAAAATTTGGAGAACTTGCACGATAGACTGGAGTTCTTAGTATTGTTATTATCTAAATGAAGTCAAGGATGAGAACAACATCTCCCATATCCAAATAGGCAAGTACTAAAATACTATTAAAATTTTAAAAGGAACACATGACTCATTAAATACGAACCTCTTCATCGGTCCTCTTGACCAGTGAGCCAGATCTGACCATTGGCTGAATAAGTTGCTTTATACCTGGAAGATCTGTCTCTCTGGATGGCCGAGTTCCCTCGTATACATCACTATAAATAATGAAAAAGGTGTAAAATTAGGGTCAAGTACAGAAATCCACTTTTTCCCTAACTAACGCTGAATTGCCGAATAAGATTATATAGAAAAGCGGCACAAAACTAATTTGTCAATTACAACTCTAAATAACAAGAATTATTCACTTCTACAACAACATCATGGACGGAAGGCTTTTCCGGCTTCAACTTCTCAAGACCCATTGCAAAAGTTGACGATGGTAAGTTATATAATGGAAATTGAACTAGATGATTTACCTTACCTCTAGAAAGAAGACTTTACACCTTTTCAACTGCTACAACAGCTTTAATCTCTAGAATTCATGCATCCACACTATCAAATACTCCATTTACCACTCATTAACAAATATACATGTGCATCACATTAAATGCTAAAGAATGGGTTCATATTATTTAGGTGTTTACCTGAACTCCAGGATCCAACTACCAAGGTTCAAATTATATCAATATACTTCTGTTTGTGAATTATAAAGGTGGAAACAATTACACAGTCCTTAACTAGTGGAAGATATTCATATACACGGTGTTAATAGTTGCCGCTTCATTTATCACATACAGTTCCTTTACCAATATGACAGTTCCCATCTTCTGTACTAACATATAACGTTTTCTTGCAAGTCTGTGTTCCTCTGCACATGGGCATGTGTCAGTGCATCCAAGCTAAGATGAAAATATAGAACCATTTAAAGTGTGCACACGCCCCTGCGAGCACATCTGTTCTAGGTATAAAAATGTAACCACCACCTTGGGAATAAGCCATCTGCAGAAGATCTTAAAGGAAGTCAGGGAGGAAAATTGGATCGATGCCCACTCTTCACTATCCAGTCATCTACATGTTCCCCTTGAATAAATATAAATTGAAATGTTCAAGTACTCGGTGACATCCGCTTGGAGTCCTTCAGAAGCATTTGTGTATCATCAATAGGAGCTTTCACTTTTCCTTAAGCAAGCTTTTCGTAGACATTATAAACCATTGTAACCCAAGGCATGGGAAGCCCATTAAAATCCCTCTGTGCAAATGTAATGAGAGAACTTTGCTTAAACATGATCATCCACAGTCATACCCAAAATTAACCGAACAACAAACCCATGCCCTGCTTCTATATAGAATATACTAGTTACCAACCCATCAAAAATTTAAAATTTCACCTTTTAATTGACTGAAATAAGCAAAGATTGTGGCACCAAAAAATCACTACAATGATCATCTATTTTCAGACAAGTTGACATGTGTGTGTGTGGAACATGGGTGGAAAATTTCATCCTTGATAGCGTGCAACCTCCATCGTAATTCAAGGAGGTTAGAACACATCTATAGAACAAATTCGAGGTTAGAAACACATCTATAGAACAAATTCACTTAGGCGGTGGATGAATCTATCCAACCCTATGTAGAACAAATTCAGTTCATCTGAAGAAAAAGGGAAGATGTACCTACTCAGTTCATCTGGTGAAGAAAGACCAAGTTTGTTGAGAATGCTGGATGTTAGTAATGTTGGAGGGCCGCGGCCATCATGCGCCAGATAACTGCTGTCAGCGCATGTGCAGCAATTCCGTATCCACTACATAATTCACAAATTACGGGGCTATCCTGATTTACTTCAAAAAAAAGTACCACAGTATTAGAGATATCAAACACTATTTCATTGCCACTGGAAGCTCTATTGTGCATTATGTAAACAAGTTGACCTCTTCATACAGATTTTAGGCTCTTCAGTATCATAGATATGAAGATTAGAAACAAACCTGCCCCCAATCACCCAAGATAGGTCCACCACCCGCAGCCCGGGCTTCCCTGACATATCTTCAGTGAATCCACAACAACAAAACCTATCATATCAACTAGAAAACGATACTGAATTACCATTTCAATCATACCAATCACTTAAACCAATCGCTTACATGTACAATATCTATGTTGAGTGCAATGTGGAAGCATACCCTGAAGGAAGAGCCAAAGTGAGCTCCAGATCAAGTTCTTGCAAATTTTTTCCATTTCTTCTTATGTGAGATGGGTGATCCAAAGGGTTCAATTTCAAGATGAGGATGTCCACAAACAAAAAAAAGCTTCATTAGTATATGTGCATTAGTATATGTGCATTCTCTAATTAATTTACATCAAACTTAGTTTAATGTAAACACTTACATAATCCTTATGCAACAATTAGTAATGCATACATAAAATTGACTATGTTGACTTCAAAAAAATTGACTTCAAATAAATAAAGTAATGCGTACATAAAATCTACCAACAACTCAAACACTTGCAAATTTTAAATGTGTAAACAAATCCCTACAAAATTAAACTCTTGTTAAAACAAATCCTAGAGCTAAAACATTATAATAATTGGATCGTCATATCCGCCATGCATCATATCACTCCCAAAATACATCCTGCACCATAAAGGGAGATATCAGACTTAATGATGTTTATAAACAATTTTAGGCAATGTATATGTAATTTACTCATAAATTATTTTACCTCTCTAGCATTCATTTTTATGTATGATCCAAGTATTTCTCTCATTTCAGCAAGTTCCTTACGCATTGCTTCTCTTTCTTCCCTGTCTTGTGCCTTCTCTCTTTCAGCCTCTTCCATTCTTTGTTGAAAATCTTCTCGCATATCTTGGATCAATTTGTTGGCAGAGTTAAGCTCTTCTTGCAAACGAACATTGCTCTCACGACTGACATTATTGTTACGTGAATAAGATGATTGTCTCATTTGTCGTGTTAAATAACCAATACCATAACCTCTTTCATATCCTCCGTGATGTCGTCCTGCTACTTCGTCAAGGATTGATGACAGCTCTAATTTACGGGAAATCGTAGATGGGTCTGACCCACTTAGTTGAACCAAGAGTTCTTCCTTTTTTGACGACTTTTTCCTGCATGACATTTAAAAGTTATATTAAAATTGTAATATAAACTAATAAAGATTTAAAAAATGAAAACTTACACATAATTCTCGAGTTTTATTATTAGGATAGTCACCAATGCCTAACTTCTTCTTATGGGACTTGACAAATACATCAACGTCATCATCACCTTCACTTTTCTGCAAAAAAAATAAATTAGTAAAACAGTACCAATATCATAACAATATAATCCAAATATGTTCTTATATCCTTACCAACTTTCTTTTGGTTTGAGCAAAGGATCGTTGCCCCAAACAATGACAAAGTTGCTTGTTCATGACATTGGTCGTGTTCCTAATAGACTCCTCCTGCATGAATAATAATAATAATAATAATAATAATAATAATAATAATAATACAAGACAAAAGATATTTGCAAACAATATTTAAATAATAATATTTTCTTAATACATTGAAAAATAAAAAACCATGTCATGTGTTAAAATGTAAGTTGACATATAATTTAAGAATTGAACATATGGTTAAATGTACAAATATACCTTCTTTTGTGGATTTTCGAGATATTCAAATAAGTCTTCCCATTCACTACGAGTGATCCTCTCAAACTTAATCTGATCACGCTGTTGTGGAGAAGCATTTCTCCATTTCTTATAGTACTTGTGCTTAAGTTTGTTCCTCCATCCCCTAATAGCACTTTGAACTGTAATCTTACACCAACGTTGCACACATTCCAGATTTACTGGTAAAATTACTTCAGGGTTTTTAGGATCTTTATCGACACTCTCCCAATTGAAACTTTCCTGCATAAAATTGCAATTTTCAGATAATAAAAAAAAGAATCTATTAAGCAAATAAGATTACATCATGATAGTGGAAGAATCAAACCTCTAAAAGATCCATAATATCATCCATTGTTTCTTGCGATTCTTCGTCCCACTCCTTATGTAAAGGAAATAGCCTTCCTATTCGACCATAATATCCAAGTTCTTCTGAAAGCTGTAGAGCAGTTTCACTTACAGGTTGTCCTTTGCACCAAAGAACTGTATGTTTTTGACCTGACGGAGGGCGAAATGTTTCTAACTTGGTTGCCTTCCGATTACCTTTTTATTACCTCCATTAACAACTGCATAATCAATAAATAGAATAAATAAATTAGTCATCATTATTAATCAAACAATGATCAAATTTGTGTTTATTATAAAAATACCTTCGTGTGTCTCAGAATGGTTAATATCATCATTGCGTGTGGAAATCCCATCACGAGCTGCCTGGCTGCTATCATCTTCCATGTGGCTTATTGGCACTTCATTGTTATTAGTTGGTAGATTTGAAATAACGGTACTAGAACCAACATCAAAACTAGGAATCGTGGCATTGCAACCATTGTTATCAAAGATTGCAGAATTAGGAATTTTGGTGATACGCCGATATATAGAAGGTGCACTTCGTTGAGGACGACTAGATGAGAAGCTTTAAAAATGAAAAAAATATTAACATAACAAAATATATCATAGATCCATAGAGTTCAGTTGGGATGCAAAATGATAATTGAAATAATAATCTGAACATCATCACTATGCAAAATGATAATTGAAACTGATAAGTATGCAAGTATGCCATCTCAAAATTGTAGAGCTACAAGCAAGGTGGGTCAAATCATCTGAATTATGCCATCTTTTACAAAATAAAAGGGAGAAACTGATACATATATGATAATACGCCAAGATCAGCAGTTTTTCATATAAAAGCACAACTACCAGCAGAATTGCAAGTGAAACTATAGCCATTTCTTCACTAGTTTTGAAAAATAGTAATGTAGGAGGTTGTCTTTAAACCTCAGCCTTGAATATATATAGTATGTAATTGAAAGTTTTATTACTGAAGTTGATTCTAGTCTAATTAGATGATGCATCTAGATTTCTGGGTTAGAATATTAACGATGAAAATGTGAAATTATAATCAGACAATGCTCTTTGTATCTTAGTTAGTTATATAACTAGGGTAATATATTATTATAAGTTTGTATACAGCCAGCCACCAAATACAGCTGAAACATTATGCAGCTGAAACATGAAATAGTGCAGCTGAAACATGAAACATTATGCCACCAACCATGAAATAGAGCTGATACATTATGCTTGACCAGCTATCCAAATACAGCCAGCCACCAAATGAAGCACAACTTCCTCATTTTTATAAGTCTGCATTCTGACTAATATGAACATTCCCAGGTGGGCTAATATGAACATTTTCCTGCTATTACAAGGCAAATCCATTAGACAAAACAAACTTATTATCTGTTTATTATCTGATTGATAGGCCAAACCTGGGAATGTTCATAAATAATTCATAATAGCATGAAAATTGATTTGCCTTGTAAATCCATTGTTTCCTAAATAAACAGATAATAAAAATAATGGCTAAACTTATATAATGTCATCATGAGTGTCATCATGAGTGTCAAAACATCATAGCATCTTAAATTTTGAATCTCAAAGTAGTAGGTCTAAGGTAGAAGACATGCCGCATTGCGATAAAAAATTTCTGGGCACAATACTACCAGTTACAATGTGGATACATGCTTTTTATAAAAATTGACATCGTCAAACTACAAAATAAAAGATATAACTACAAGGTGAACAATAACAATAACTCAATGAATCATATAAAAGCTTAAATCTGTTTATTCAATGTGCGATGAAAGTGATACATCTAATAAAATATGTTCACGTCAGAAATTTGACATTTACCTGCACCACATGTTTGTTCACCAGTGAAAACTGAATCTATATTCATAGAATCCTCTGTGTCAATGGGCTCGGGTAAAGTAACCCTCTTGCCCTTAAGCTTTTGAGCAATCGTCCTCGCATTAGCACGTTTTGGTGGCATTACTGACCTGTAACAAATATTAATTTTAAAAAAAATTAGTACATATTGTTGTAGTAAATTTGCAAGGGTTAAAAACAAATTCGTCCGCTATTATTAATTATAGATATTTCACATACCTGCATGTTTCTTTTTCTTTTTCTTTGTGTTTTTTCTGGCCTCTTCTAGTTCATTATGGCATACAAAAGTTCCCATTCCCATATCTTGCCTAACCCACTCAATATGTCCTTCATGCATGACACCTTCTAATGGAATACATGGATCAATATTGCGCATAAGATTGACACCATCATTTTCAGTCTCATTTTCTATCACCGCCACTTCTTCAGGGACTTCATAAGTATCTCTTGGCTTCCAACGACAAACAACACTCCAATTTGGATTTACAGGGTCCTTCGAGTAGTACACTTGTTGAACTTGTGTTGGATAGACAAAAGGTTCATCAGTGTAGCTCAATCGTGCTGTATTGACTAATGTCAGATTGTAATCATCTTTCTTCCATCCAACACCTTCTTTAAAGTCATACCAAGTGCACTTAAATAAAGCAATGGGTTTCATTTTTGGAATAATTATCTCTAGTATTTCATCCACCACACCGTAAAACATTTGATTTTCACAACCTACTGTCACAACACCACTATTTTGTGTAACTCGTGTAGTCTCCACATGTTTGGTAACAAATTTGTAACCATTGACACCATACCCATGATAAAATGTAGCATTTGGTAAGGGCCCAAAAGAAAGATTGACCACTTCATCATCCAATGAAACATGTTGCCTCTTCAACTTAGTTACCTATCAAAAATTATGAAAACTAATTTCAAAAGAGATTATTTTTGTTTATTAAAAGTTATAAAAATGAGTTAATAATTCTTACATGAGATCTAAACCAATCAACAAAATTATTATGCCCTTCTACTTGGGCTTTGCGATTGTTGAACGCAGATTGTTGTTGCTTCAAGAGTTGGTCATATAACCTGGCTCAAATACATCATTAATATAAAATGAAATATTACCAAATCTAATAAAGAATAAAAGATACATACTCGCGATATGGATGAACTGATTCATTGTTGTCAAGGATAAAGTGATAGGCTTGATAAAGCTCTATGGCTGATAACAGACGAGTCTTCCCTGTGCCAAGTGGGCCACTTTGAATTCGTATAGGTCTGTTAAGCTTTGACTCCACATCATCTAGGTAACGTTCACAAAAAGTTGTCGCTTCATCTTTTAGGTAACCCTCTGCTATGGAACCCTCTGGTCGACTTCTATTGCGCACATAGTTCTTTAGTGTGAGCAAATACCTAATTATAAATCATATTATTAAACTTATAAAATGAAGGAAAAATTGTAAAAATCATGATATTATGCATAATTGATTTCATTATACCTTTCAATAGGATACATCCAACGATACTGAACTGGTCCTGCAAGTTTTGCCTCGGTTGCGAGATGTACGGTCAAATGGACCATAACATCAAAGAATGCAGGAGGAAAAATCCTTTCTAGCTTACAAAGGATTATTGGAATACTTTGTTCAAGCTTCTCCATTGTACGATAGTCAATAACTTTAGAGCACAACTCTCTAAAGAAGCTACAAAAATCATTTATCGCAAGACCTACCGGCTTCACAAGTGATGTTCTTATGGCCAACGGGAGGAGTTGTTGCATCAAAACATGGTAATCATGACTTTTTAACCCAATTATCTTACCTTCTCGAACTTGAACTTGGCCGGTAAAGTTTGACGAAAATCCATCTGGAAGTTTCAAGAACTTTAAAATATTTAGAAACCTTTCTTTTTCTAACTTGGTCATGTTATAGGATGCATGAGGTAACACGTATTTTCCACATCTCCCCTGTAATTCTTTAGGATGCAAAGGCTTTCTTATATTCAAAACTTGTAGGTCTTTACGAGCATTTAAGTTGTCTTTCGATTTCCCATCTCTGCATAGCAAGATATTTAAAATATTATCACAAACATTTTTCTCAATATGCATGACATCTAAGTTGTGACGCACTAATAGTGTTTTCCAATAAGGGAGCTCAAAGAAAAAACTCTTCTTTTTCCAACCTTTAGGTGTTGATTGCTTCTCTAATTTTTTCAACTTTCCAAATGTTATGTTATTATAGTTCTCCCATTGCTTCAGCACATCATCTCCAGAAAATGGAACGGGTGCAATATTTGTCTCCATTTCACCATCGAATTCTTTTTTATCTTTCCGCCATGGATGATTGATTTTTAAAAAACGGCGATGTTTCATGTAGACGCACTTTTTGCTACAACTCAAATATATAGATCCATGCTCCGTATGGCAATTAGGACATGCATGGTATCCTTTTGTGCTCCAACCTGATAGCATACCATATGCAGGAAAGTCGCTGATGGTCCAAATAATAGTTGCTCTCATTTTGAATGTTTCACAAGTTGATGCATCGTATGTGTCAACCCCATTTTGCCATAAAAGTTTGAGCTCATCAATCAATGGCTGTAGGTAGATGTCAATATCATTACCTGGTGATTTAGGACCATCAATAAGAAGAGATAACATAAAATATGACTGCTTCATGACAAGCCATGGTGGAAGATTATATGCAATTAATACAACTGGCCACGTGCTTCTATTGCCACCAGTCATCAGCTTGAATGGACTAAACCCATCACTTGCCAGTCCAAGCCTAACATTACGAGGGTCACTATCAAACGAAGCGTTTTGAAGACTAAAATGCTTCCAAGCCTTGGAGTCTCTTGGATGGCTAATCTTCCCATCTTCCTTAGGTGCAGTGTAATGCCATGTCATATCTCCAGCTGTTTTTTTAGACATGAACAACCTTTGTAATCTAGGAATTAAAGGAAAATGATGAAGGACCTTGATAGACACATCTTTACCATAACCATTTTCTCTTCTTTTCATCCATCTAGATGTACCACATACAGGGCATTTGTCAAGCTTCTCATATTCATTTCTAAATAACACACAGTCGTTACGACATGCATGTATTTTATTGCATTTTAGTCCCAAATCATCCATAACCTTCTTTGCCGCATACCAATTCATTGGCACAAGATTGTCTTCAGGTAATAAGTCATTTAGTAATTCAAGGAGACTAGAGAGTGACTTATTGCTCCATTTATTTAAACACTTTATTTGAAGTAGACGAACTATGAAAGACAATTTTGAGTACTTTTGGCAGTTAGGATAAAGTGGTCTTCTAGCATCCTCTATCAAACTTTCAAACCTTTCTGCATCTCGATCTCTTCTATTGTTATTTATCATTTCAGAAGACCCAGTATAATCATAATAAGGTGATAATGGACGTGCATCGGTTAACATTCCTGTCATGTCATCTCTAGATGGAAACACATCACTTATTTGTTCTCGATTCCTCTTTCGAGTTTCACCATGAAAATACCATCTTGTATAATCGCGTACAAAACCATTACCAATTAAATGTATCTTAATGGTTTGAGTATCATGACTATACTGGTTTTCACATTTTTTGCATGGGCAACATATATCTCTCCGTCCTTCTGGTAAATGTTGGATTGCAAACTCAATAAAACTATCAACTCCTGCTATAAAGAAGTCATCAAACCCAGTATACATCCAACTCTTATCCCCAATATAATCATACTCCATCTCTTGAATAACTCTTAACTACTGACCTGATAATTTTAAACAAACAATATTAGTTTCAATGAAAAAAATTGCCACGAGAGACATAAAGCAGGACACAGGTGAATGATAAAATGTTCAAAAAATGATTTAAACAAATACTAATGCCTATGATGCTGATTATTAACACTAGCTAGGAAAGCTCGTAAACCAAGAAGCAAAATATTAATTTCAGTAGCTAATTCTATCTAATTATTAACACTACTAAGGACATGTGATAATTAAAGCCCCAAGCCACAAACATACATGAAATATGACAATGTTATTACAGAAACAGGGTACATTTCAGGCAAGCAGTCTTTTGAAAACGGCAAGAAAAGATGGATGAGTGTGTGT